>JARFXV010002238.1:0-390000 GCA_031761425.1 Cosmopolites sordidus
TCTGAAAAGCTTCCAGCCTCAACATGACGATGGCGTTACTCGTCAAAACTATTGTCGTAATATAATTGCGTTGAAAATATAACCTCGAAAATGCCAGCCATATTAAAGTCTATTCATCGAAGAAAGACAGTCGACCTAAACAATGATCAACGCGTGATCAAGACGTGATATTTTAGCCAGTAACGCTGAGCGCCCCTGCTATTGGCGCCGAATCGGTCGAGTCGATTTAAACCACCAATGAAATCCCAGATGATACGCAGGCTGCCGTTTGACAGAAACACAGGGTTGGTGGCAGTAACTCATACACTCTCCTGATTTTTTTTTCATTTATTGAATTGCATTCGATTTATTAATAATTGTATTTTGTTTCCATAATATGTCTGATACGGACCCAGCTGATGAAGTCGATATTAGCTATACCCCGTCCACCCGTCCAAAAAGAGGATAGTTCTTAGTGCGGTCCTGTAACGATCACGTGCAATATGCGTGAATATGTTTGGGTTTCGTTTATTTCTTCAATAAATAGGCTATAGATGTTCAGTTGTTGTTTAACGACCATTTATATTAGTCGATGCTAGTGTTTGTGTAAAGGTGGAAAAAGTCTAATATGGAGCCATCATTAAATTCCTGCATTTGAAAAGCAATATGTCTAGGGAAATTAAAGCTGAAATGAATACTGTTTACGGGGATTCTGCATCCGTATTTGTCATAATGAAACTTTGGGCAACTAGATTTAAACGTGGTCATGCCAGTTTGGTTGACTGTGATCGTTCGGGTCAGTTAAAAACTGCAACCACTACCGATAACATTGAAAAAGTTCACCAAATGGTGCTAAACGACTGGCAAATTAAGGTTAGAGAGATAGCAGAGGCTGTAGGCATCTCGAAGGAACGTATTTATCATATATTGACCGAAGACTTGGGCGAAGAAAAAGTAAACCGCGCGTTACTTTTTCTTTAGGGACGTTTTAGTCGTTTAGGGACCAAAAACGCATTCAAATGAACATTTTCGAAGCCCTGTTAAAGCAGTTTAAGCGAAATAAGTAGGAGTTTTCGCGTCGATTCATAATTGTAAATGAAAACTACCCCCTACACTCCTGAAACAAAGGCACAGTCGAAACAGTGGACTGCTGCATAGATAACGCCATGTGGGAATTTGATCCGGTTTTCGTACTGTCTATAGATCAATTCGAAAACACGATCTATAATGTATTGTTCTAAATTTGTTCTTGGGCTTGTGATATTTCTGAAAGCAATATGTCGCGGGTATTTCCTAATCTTCGCAGAATGGTCATTGTGAAATACCCGAGAGGAAATATTGTCTTGATAGATTAGTTTCCGATGCAGGCTTATATCGATTCATTATTGTTCTCTCGACGCTGTTGTGTTTCTTAATGGTTGGGTTCGTACAGTATACTGGAGAACAAAAACACTATAAAAATATTCTTTATTGGAATAATTTTCGAATGCATTATGTGATGTTCATAAATGACATTGATGCAGAGATTGATGACAGAAGATGCAGAGATTAATGAACATATAGTTCAGGGGTCACCAACCTTTTCAATGTGTTGAGCTACTTTAATGATATTTAAATAGAGGGAGCTATCTAAACTTGTTTAATCCAGTAATGGAAACACATTTTCGACGTACAAGATTTATTTTACTATAACTTTGTTATACATACAATATATAAATCGTATATGTCTGAAAAGTAATCACAATTTTGATACAACGGCATGTTATATATTTTTAAAAATTAAAGTTGCATGACCAATGTAAATGAAAAAAAAGTAACGTCTTACTTCTCAGGCTGACAGTCAGACTCCACAAATTTTTTTTTTAATATTGGCGGAATAGTTCGTTACAGTCATTCGAATACAATTATCCAAACATACATCTGTAAGTCGGTTGCGGTATTTGCTCTTAATCACTCTCATATTGAAGAAAGAAGATTCACACAAATATCTCCAACTGAATAACGCTTTCAATTTTAAGGCAACGCTAATTAAAACTGGATATTTGTCTTTACTCTTACTAAAGGCCAGATACATTTTGTTTTTAATTCCAACGATTTTAAGCTTAAATCATTTTAAAGCGTAATATATTCTATTTGTGTTGTAGCTCTATCCTCGCAAAGTGACAAATTGCTCAATATTAATTTCTATGGACGGTGAGTCGCAAAATTACACCACTAATGCGATGACGTTGAATCCTTTAAAACGAGATTTTAAGGCAACCTTCAAGTTCGATATTATTTCCACATGATATTTACTGTCGTAAGGTACACTATACTGATTTTTAGATATATTTTCTGAAAGAACAGGCAAGTGCTTCGTGTCGCGGTTGATTAGGTTTCCTTTCCAAAACTCAACTCAATTCTTTGTCTCTCCCTTGAAATTGTAAATTAAGTTCATTCAATATATCTGCACTGTCCACCAGAATTCCAAAATATTCAAGCCAGGTGGAGTTTTTCAATTCAGAAATGGGTTTATCGTGTTGTTTTAAAATTTTAACTTGAGCAGGTAAGAGATCATTAAAACGTTAGAGTATTTTTCCTTTACTCAACAATCGGACTTCACAGTGAAGAAGTAAATCTCCGTAATAACAGTCCATTTTATCGATCATTTTTTTGAATAATTTTCTCCATAACGACTGAGCTTTAACCTTGTTCACAATTTTTACTACCATTTTCATAACGTCGTATAGTTGCAAAAACTTCCCGCATAATGCTTCTTGGTAAATAATGCAGTGATAAGAGAAGAAAGGAATTGCGGAAAAGTATCATTGTTTCGACATAATGCCACAAGACCCTTTTTGGAACCCACCATAGATGGAGCTCAATTTGCTGTCAAACCTACCATTTCAAATATTGGAATTTTCTCAGACGAAATTACATTTTTCAGATGAGAAAATAGGTCCTGTCCAGTAATATACCCTTTTAGTGGAATAATCTTCAAAAGTTCTTCTTTAATCATAAAATCACTAAAAATCGCGAAAACAGCCATCTAGGCGTTATCAACTACATCTGTGGATTGATCAAGTTCCATGGAAAAATAACTACAATTATCTAAGTCACGTGTTAACTTAAAAAAAAACATTACTGTATTGACAGAAAGTTGCATTACACTGGGCAACAGTAATTTTGTTGACTTGGATCTGTGATTGGTTTTTGACTAATTTTTCATCTCTGAATTCAAAAATATTTACAGTTTTTGTCTATCACGTCAAGTTCTTAAGCTATAGCGTACCCCTCATTTTACCTTAAAAGTGTACATACGAAAGGAAATAAGGTGAGATCTGACCAAATAGATTAGAATATTTTATTCATACAGAGGTTAACATATTATTAAAAGTTAAATTGTGTTTATACAAAAAATAAATAAAATATATGGTAAAAATTTCTTCTTATAGTTTTTCCTGGAGTGTTCAGTTTGTGGACATTCTCGCTTGATGCTCCAACAGTAGTCAGCCATCATACTGACATGCCATCTACCTTGATACCGCGCTTCCATAACCTTTAGATCTTGGTGGAATCGCTCGCCTTGTTCATCACTAACAGCACCAAGATTTTCTGGGAAGTTAGCAAGATGATTATGTAAGAAATGCAGTTTGATGCTCATGTTGCAACCAAGCTTTTTAAAGCTCTCCAAGAGTTAACAATATTTTTAAAAGCCAACCAAAGCATTCCTTTCAAGTTCGGTCATTGTTTCAGTGAAATTTTCATCTTTAACGAGTTGCCGAATTTGTGGACCATCAAACACACCAACCTTTATCTTTTCATATGACAGGCTAGGGAATGCCGAAATGATATACTTAAAGCAGTCTCCTTCAATTGACAAAGCCTTAACAAATTGCTTCATGAAACCTAGTTTTATATGCAAAGGCGGAAATACAATGTTTTTTCTGTCGACAAGTGGCTGATTTAAAATGTTTGGATCACCACATTTTAGGTCAGATCTTGGCGGCCAGTTCGATTGCACCCATTGCTCTCACGAGCTCTGCTGTCCCACATGCACAAAAAACAGGGCTACTTGGTATACCCGCGTTGCTGGTCAAGAAGGAAACAGACCATTTTAAGGTCAACACAGATGATCCATTGGTGCATGTTATATTGAAACAAGTCAATGACTTTCTTTATTTCGCCATATTCTTCACGTAAAGAAACTGAATGATCTATTGGGACTGAACCGTATAATATATATAATTTCCATTATGTAGGAGAACACACTTCAACCTACGCTTTGAGCTATCTATAAACAATCGTCATTCAGTTACGTTATACTAGTTAGAAATGGCCAATTCTTTCATTAAACTTTCTACGTTCTGGCAATATACAAATTCGTCATTATCTCTGAAGTACTGCCTAAATTCACTTTCTCTGGATCGATAGTAAGTGACTTTAGCTCCTTTGTCAAGCAATTTTTTTTCGTGCTGTCTTGATGCTAATAATTCCGATGCTTTTTTGGATAGTCCCAAATCTCGTGCTAAATCGTTTAATTCATGTTGATTGCATCTTTTACGAACAGAATCATTGGAAACTTTGAAATCTTCGTTGGTGGAGTCACTTCGATCTTCACTTAATTCACATTCTTGTATTTCTAAAGAAGGTAGTTTTTGAAAAACTGGCACTGGAATTTCAGCTGAATGAGGCACAGGGCGTATAGCTGACGGTAAACTAGGGTACTCAATTTTATGTTTGTTTTTCATGTTGAATCCTGATGTTTTCACTATGCAAAAGTAGCAATCACTTAAGTGATCTTTGGGCTCTCGGCAAACCATTGGTATATCAAACGAAAATTTATTAGGTGTTCTCTTCGTCCACATTCGTAAACTCCCTACACACTGCTTGCACAGGGGCCCAGGATTTATATTGATCAGCTATTTTCACTTTAAAGTAAGCAAAATAGGCTTGCCTGATAAATGTACTAATATTAGTCCATTGAATAGGGATGGTAAAACTGCCACATATATAACAAAATGAATCAGGGCTGTTTAAGCACTTACGACGAGAACTACCAGAGGCAGACATAATGAAAATATGTAGTTGTGTGTGTATACTTTGTCTTCACTATATCAGAGCGATACAGACCCGCGTACTTTAGCATCTCATGCGTAACTGACCGAACTAGTTTTGGATGACGGAACGTCACTCACGCCCCCACTCCTAGGTCGAAGAAGGTTCGTCGGTAGGAGAGCAGTAGTGACTTCTGTGATTCACCAAGCTTAGTTGGATGCGCAACAACTGTAGAGAAAAAAACTTGACGTGATAAAAAAAACTAAATAAAGTTTTGGAATTAGCATGTCAATTTACGTATAAAACAGCTTAAATATCGAACTCATCAAAAATTATTTTTCAAATTGTGCCCCAGCGTTATTTTTATGGCAGATACTATATGGTTTTTATTTTTAAAGTTGACGAATAATGCATGTTTTATTATTTTTCCTTCTTCATAGTACTTCTTATTTATACAATATATACAATTATCTGCGACACGCGATAAGAAGCTTCAGTTGCTGCCTTATTACTGCTTCAGTTGCTGCCAATTAACTGATTTTTCAATTGTCTCAACTTTTCCTTTCTAGCGGTAGAATGTAAAATATATGATTTTTCAAAAAACGAATGAATAGTTTTATGGTGCCTTTCAATATTTCCCTTTTTAGCAACGGATACAGAAGCGTTACACAAGAAACACATACTTTTGCTTTTAATTTCTGTAAAGAAGTATTGTTCTTTCCACTCAGAATAAAAATGGTAAGTTGTAAGATTTTTACTACTGCTTGCCATACTTGTAATTGTAATTGTAACTTTACTGAACACTGATCGCAGCATCGTCGCACAGGTCTATCTATATATTCCGTTAAAAGCAGCCGAGATTCTTCCTGAATGATCGATTGGTAACTACTCGCTACAATTTTCTAGGCGTTTTAACAGATTTTAGCGTGGTGGCACCTGCGGCTGATCTTTTCGTTTAAAAGATCGTGAGTCCGACGTCTGAGGATTGTTTATAGCCACGAGCTACCGAAATTGATATAGATAAAATAAATTGAACTGATGAAATTGGATATAAATATAAAAGTGAAAGTAATAAATGAGAATAAACAAGATGAAAGTGAAATAAATTTTGTTAAAAGAAACTGTGGTTAGCTGATGAGGCCCATGTTTAACTTGAATGCCTTTATCAAACGATATTCACGTTAATGAGGGACAAATAATCCACAACTGATTCATAAAACGCTCTCTTTATGAAACACAATTACAATTACAAGTCTACATGATTTCCTTCAAAGTAAAGGGTGTTTGAGAATGTTTTTCGTTTTGATACTTAAATAATAAAACATCAGAATTCATGCAAATTTGTTTAATTGCTGTTAACTTACAGAGTAGTTTTTGAATTTATATTTATGAAAAACAACTATCCGTAAATGTGCACCATTCATTTCTTCACACTCATTTAGCAACGAAATGAAATTTTCAATCACTGTTTATTTTTTGCTTTAAAACATTTAAGTTGGGTGTTAATGAGTTGAAAACCTTACTTTTTAAGTAGCCCCATAGGAAAAAATCAGCAGGTATTCAATCTGGACTCCTCGGTGGCCAATTAATGCCTCCTCGATGATTAATCACTGTTTCTGGAAATCAATCGTGAATAGCTGCTAAATAATCATTAGTGACGTGGAAAGTTGTTCCATCATCATCATCATCGTTATCATCATGAATGTGTTGCGGTTGTAGCCAATCTGGTTTTGAATTTTTGGAGCCAAAAAGAGTCCGGATCATATGGCAATAACGATCGGAATTAAGGGTCTGAGCGCGATCACGATTATCCTAAAAAAAGTAAGTGGCCGATAATTCCTTCGCTCGATAGTAGCCCAAACGACAATCTTAGGCGAGTGTAAAGGTTTCTTGGTGCAGTTCCAGCGGATTGTCGGGAGCTTAATATCTGCAATTTTGTTTATTTACGTGGCCTTTGATGTGGAAATTTGATTTATCAGAAAATCATATGTTAGTGAAGCTTCAAAAACGATTTTTCATTGTTCTGCAGAATTTGACTCGTTTAGCTGTATAATCGGGCTTCATCTCTTGCACAATAACAATTTTGTAGAAGTAGAAATGGAAATATTTGCGAATAATGCAATGAATCGTCGATCTGTGCAAATTTAGAGAAGCTGCGCAGAGTCGTAGAGACTGTCTCAGATTGTCTCTAACAGACTGGTGAACGTGGTCAATATTCGTGCTCATTCTTCATGCCCTTTTGCGCTCAGTTGATTTATCCGGTATTTTGTTTCCAGTCTCTTCAAACTTGCATACCCAATGCTTGATTAAATTTGCACTTGGCACATTTCTTATGGTCGCTAAATTAAAATGTGTTCTGTGCAGATATCGAACAATAGTGTAGGAATCGTTGTTTTTATAAAACGCTCGCACGCAAAATGCGCGCTGTGATCTCTTGAAACGATGCATCTACTAAACTGAAAAAACCGTTAAGCGTTTGACACCACTTCCCTCCCCCGCTATCCCGCTATTTGTGTTTGGCGCATAACAGTCAAAACAAAAACGAAAAACGACCTGAGACAACCGTTAGTTGCCTTGGGAAGCAACACAATGCTGGAAACAGTTTCTCTACACTTCATAGCGATACCGAAACTCATAAAGTGGAATTGCCTTCAGCTGGTCGGCTACGGTCTTGTCAATGTTCCCCAGTGCCCCAAAATAATTTTTTGCCACTCCTGGAAAAAACTGAAAGTTACAAGGAGTAGTGATGTTTTTAGTTAACAATAACTCGTTAATTGAAACCGCTGTGTGGCAAGGGGCATTTTATTGATGCAGCATTGTATTCTTAATGTCCGATCTCAAACGAATAATCCTATTTGAAGTTTTTCATACATTTCTCTGTGAAAAGGTTAGTTTATCATTTCACCTTGAGGCACAAATTCCTTAACGATGATTTCTTGATAATCAAAAAAGCAAATCAGCTGGTTTTTATTTTTTGATTTGGTCATTTTGGCTTTTTTTTTAGGCCGTGATTAGGTTAGAGTACCAAGAATAACATTATTCTGGATCTTCGATTTCTGGTCGTATTAAAAAATCCCAGACCGGTCACCACTAATTTTCAATTCGCCTCAAGAAGTCAAAACATGTTTCCCTTCTGTTGACCTTCTGATCCCGCGAAAAGTTTTTTGGAACCATTTCAGCGCAGGTTCTCTTCATCTCCAATAATGAGTGAAATTCAACTAGAATGCACAAGATCCCGGATTCCATGGCCATTAGCATCATTTCTTGCAAGTTCTTAAAGACCTTCCGCTGCTAGGTTAATATTCAATCGAGTCTCGCTATTTCGAGAATACCTTAAACCATCTAAAAATTTAGACTGTTGAAGTTTTGCAAAAGTTTCGCATTAGAGAAATCCGGTTCATGATAAGAATTGCTACGGATCACCAAGTGACTTTAGGGAAGTCAAACTCATGCTGAAGATGCATCAGATATGGGCCAAATGAGAAGCCAACAGTTTTACCAGACCGAATGTTACGCCTCCAGTCTCATTACTTCGTTAACGCACCTCGTACAACTGAAATACCTAACGAACATCTGCACTATATATGCATAATCTATTAATATCTCTTCCTATTCGAATTATCGTTGCCCTGGGGGTTTACATACACTTGAAGTTCAAACGTTTACGAAGACTTCGAAATTATTGAATTTACATAAAATCTATATGGTGCCGAGATAACTTTTTACACAAAGCATTTGGTAAACTTCATTAAAAGTCGGCTTGGTGCTAATATGAAATGTATCTTGAATATCCAAAAAGAGATTTCGAAAATTTTATTCAGAATATTCATTTTATGTTAATATACGAAAGCAAAGTGAAAAGTTGGAAACTTTTTATAAGAAATATTGTTTGTCGTTCTGGATTGAAAATAGAGGGTGGTCCAACAGGCATTTCAGGATTTCCTTTTTAAATAAAATCGACAATTTAAAAAAAATAACATCCACATAAAAATTAGAAATATGGCGGTTGTTTTAAAAATAATATTCCTCACATGTACCCCCTCGACTGTTTCTATAGATGGCCATACTTTGCGCTAAAGTTGCCAATCCCAAGGAATCCCCGCAGGAAAAGTCGTGAGGGGTTAGATCGCATGATTTTGAAGGCCACTGAATATCACCAATTCGAGAGATGGCGCGGCCAGGAAACATGTCCGTAACAAATCCAAAGTTTCCCTTGCCATATGATACGTGGCGCCATATTGTTGAAAGTATATACTGTTAAGATGTATAACTCTGGTAGTCAAAACATTTTTCCATGTCTTCATAACGGTAAAAACATCAATGTCTAATCTTGTCGTTATTTGAAACCTGTTTTTTTTTCATACCAGTAGCTCGTCGTTTTATAAATTTGGATTAATTGCCTGATACGACATGGTGTTTGATAGTGGCAGTTTGACACTTTTAAAGAGCCCCTATAATATTGTTGATGTTAGTAACACATAGGTCACTAAGTCCCTGGTTTGATAAATAGACGATGTCACTTACGAAAAATCCTTACCAGCCTCCAAACGTCATGTATCAAAATTTCATGACAATCTGTCTACTAGTCTCCGAGTTGTTGTGGTTTAAGTGACGCTATTTTACTAAACTTGAAGAGATTTACCACTAAACACCAAAACACTTTTTTGAACTGCTCGATGCTAACCATGTTAGCATCATCAGGAGATGATTTAATCTGAGAGAGAGATTAAATCATCTCCTGATGATGCTAACATGGTTAGCGAAACGTGCGTCGAGCAGTTCAAAAAAGTGTTTTGGTGTTTAGTGGTAAATCTCTTCAAGTTTAGTGTTTCACACCAAAGGTTCTAATAGAAGAATTGATTGACGCTATTTTGTTATTTTCAATAAAATGGAAAAAATAATTTCGGGTGTTGATTAAGCATTGCTCTTTGATGAAGAAAAATGCCGTTGAAGCAAAACAATGGCTTGATAAACATTACCTGGATTCTGTCCAAGCAAAATCAATCATAAATGATTGGTATGCTGAATACAAACGTGGCCGTACAAGCACCGATGATACTGAATGCTCTGGACGTCCAAATGAAATGGTTACAACAGGCAACATCAGAAAAAATCACAAAATTATTTCGGAAAACCGTAAAGCAAAGCTGTATGGGATAGCTGATATCATGAAGATATCAAAAGGAAATATTTACATAATTTTGCATGAACAGATGGGAATACATAAATTGCTATCGAATCGGGGACCGCGTTTGTTGACAAAAATTTTGCCAACAATCGTCCGTTTGCGGACCAAAAATAACAACGTATTGATGATACTACACAATTTTTGGTGTTAATTAAGAGAATAAAAAGAATGTTTTCACGCGGTATGTCACAATGGATGAAACATGGATCCATCACTACACTCCGTAGTCAAATAGGAATTCAACTGAATGGACAACAGCACAGAGAAAGCCGTCCAAAGCGACCAAAAACACAACCATCGGCAGACGAGGTTTGGTTAACGCGTTATTGGTGCTTTTGAAAGACAAGATTGCAAAAAAGGTTCCAAATAAACAAAAAAGCTCTGCTTCACCAAAACAATGCACCGTGTCGTTGGCAACGATGGTAAACCAACAAATTATTGGCAATTATTGGCAACGATGGTTAAATTGAATGAATTGCACTTCGAACTGTTTCTTCTTCATCTACTGTATTCTCCAGATCTGACCTCCAGCGACTGTTTCCCATTCTCAGACCTCAAAAAAAAATACTCGCTTCAATGAAGAAAGAAGAAATTTCGCTCCAATGAAGAGGTAATTGCCGAAACTGAAGAATATTTTAAAGGCAAAGAGAAATGGTTCAATAAAAAAGGTGTAGAAATTTTGAAAAGCGTTGGAATGATTGTAAAGTTCTTTAAGGAGAATATATTGATGGATAAAGTCGAAATTTGCAAAAAAGCGGATTTTATTTGTCAAGCCGGCAACTTATTGACTGACGTGTCAATAAGTGAACTTCCAAAAAATATTTCACGGTGTGGAAGGGAACATGCTTTAGACTATAAAGGTTAAATAAAACCACCGTCAACACTGGCAACATTTAATTCGTACCACGGTAACAATCTGAATAAAATCTATAACAGTAACACTAAATTGTCTCTAGGTATTGTTCGCTATTTAATAATAATTACAATAATCGAAACAAAAAAAAACGAAAAAATAATGAAGAACCTCTACAAAGTAATAATTTTCGAAAATTCACTGTTTCCCTTTTCAATCTATTCTATTTGTAAACGGGAAAGAATCATGAAGGAATCATTCGATGTCTTTTAATTTAAAAATAAATTTACAATAAAATATTTTTTGTATTTTCAAATTTTACTCATTGGAAAATAGGGGGATTTAAAAAATCTTTATCGGAAACCTTCCCGAAACACCATGCCATTGTTTGCTCTAAGATATTATATCACCTGATGATGCTAACATGGTTAGCGAAACGTACGTAACATGATGCTTTGAGAAAGTGATTGAAATAAAATTTTTATTAAGTGTGCTAAATTTGTTTATGGTATCATTTACGCATATGTCGTGCCAGCATAAAATTGTATCGAGAAAAAATAATTAATCTATTGAATTTATTATTTTTACAGTTTCTTTGAGATAAACACGACATATGCAGACGTTGTTTCGGTCGCTGTTTATGAATAGAAAACATCGTAAATTGCACGGGGAAGATGCTCCGCGACGAAGGACCTGATCTTTTCTCTTCTGGAGACGGGGGTGTATTTGGTCAAGGGGAAGGTGCGAGTGACGGCATCGTTCAGGGCCCTCAGAACTGGAGCAAGGTCGCCTTCCTGAAATAACAAAAGAAAACACTTAGTTTTTATTGTTAGATGTCTGAATGGAAAACTGTTTTCTGCCAATATCCGTATTATTTTATATTAAGCATTAAGTATTAAACCTAGTTTTCGCATTTCACAATTACATATTTTTTAAATCATCTAGTAATTTGTACAGCTTATGTTGTATATCATGCCGATAATATGCAATGATAATAAAAATTAAGAAATTTCACTTGTATTTGATACAAAAAAATCAGTAATGCCTACATTCACCAAGTTATTTCTTTACAGTCTTTAACTCTACAAGGCATGTATCGAATTCGATTATCTATGTTTTCTTATATGCAAGGTAAACAAGCTGTGTTACAAGTATACTTCAAGTTCGTCTAAAGTTCATTGAGACCAGGGCAATCACTGAAGAATTCCACAAATACTAGTATATAGTAACTCGGAAAAATAAAGGAAGTTTTTAAGTTTAAAGTAAACTATTAGCGCCATCTATTGAAATAATATACAATCTGAATGCTGTATATCTTCTATATAAAACGACACCGCCATCATTAGAATCGAATTAAAAGTTATATCACTTAAAATGACAGCATCTTTTGTCAGTTCGTCACAAAAACTCGACGGAAAAAAGAACTATTATTAAATCTTGTTTCAAGCTAGGTATAACTTTTACAGAAACATTTGAATCGACGAAGAAAGTTTAATTTGATGATTGTTTATCTCGTACACGGATGTTCGAGTGGTATAAGCGATTCCAGAGCGATCGTGATGCTTTGGAAGACGACCCAAGGCCAGGCCGATCAAAAAACAAAACCCGTGATGAGTTGGTGGAAAAAGTGCATGCAATGATCACCTACGATGTAAATTCGACTGTGGAGGAGTTAAACAAGACCTAAGATATTAACGAAATTTTAACAAAGGTTTTAAAAAAACGGTAAATCTGTGCTCCAAGACAGTTGTTTGTGAATTTTTGGCGAAAAAACAAGTATGATTGTCTCAACATCCATCGTTTCCGCCTGACTTATCTCCGTGTGACTATTTCTTATTCCAGAAACTCAAACTGTAGTTTGAGATGATAAATAGTTTCAGATGATAAATAATTTTGGCAAAATAACTAATTGTTTTTTTTATTTAAATATTTTTGTTATTTTTCCGACATACAGTGTATGTACAGAAACATTTCGTAGGTCAATAATGCCAGACTGCATATCATCTTGCTGATAATGTTAGGCTGCATAGGACCTAATGTTGGGCTTCAATATTTCCTTTGCATAATATATGTATTTGCATTATGTATTTAAACTTGTTCTTTGGTTACTAGGGGTAACTCAACTCACGAATGAGCATGAATTCTAATGAGAACGTTAGATTTCACCGAAAATGTCTCATTTTTTTTCAGCGCCTTCTAATCGAGGCATCGTGTAATGCACTGTAAGTGGAGGTATCCAATAAGGACGATAGGTCCGCATCCTCAAGTCCATAAACACCCATTCTCGAAACAGTTCTACTTCTATCTGCAACAAATTTGTAAAGCAAGAAGTCTATGATAGCATGCGTCGCGTCCTTAGATACATCTTCTCAATACACTATTGCTCAACCCACCTTATACAGGGTGTAAAAGGACTTTCAAAAGTTTCCTTAAAACATGTATCTAAAATGCAACCATTTCCGCAGCAGGCTGGCTAGAACTTTAATTGTTAAGGTTTTTTTTAAAGTTTGGAAAAACAGATCAGAGTGTATTTTTAGCGGGGGACAAAGTTGCGCGCTCAGATGTAACACATAATATATTATTATTTTTTTAATTATGACACCATCGTCATTTGCCAAGACTTGTTTATTTATTAATTAAGCCAAAGAAGTATAACTTCTTACGTGTGTACATATATACGCACACGCCTTTTATTTCGTTGTTCTCTTACAGCCTTATTTGAAAATCAAATTTAATATTTTTATAGCCATTTATTTTTATAATTAACGTTATATTATGTTATAAAACGTTATATTATGCTTCAGCATAATATTGATATGTTTTTTTTTATATAAAAAAGGAAAACTTACACATTAATATCGTTTAATTTCAAAACTGACAATACTAACACCAATTTTTCACATCATAATACGTTTTAAACAATGCGCCTGACATTAAGAAACATATAGTCTATGTAAGCCTGACACCGTTTTAGTCTATTTTCCCGACAACATTGAAAAAGTCTCGATATATTTCCAATTGCCAGCAGCTTCTCCACAAATAAAAACCATATCGTGATATTTGCAAGCAGAATACAATTTTGATTTTAAATGAAATTTTAATACACACACTGAAATAATTTTTGTCGCCAGTGCCCTTTGAGGTGGGGATCATATCAATTATATAAAACTCGAAGAGATTTACCACTAAATATCAGATCAGTTTTTTTAACTTCTCGACGCACGTTTCGCTAACCATATTAGCAGCATCAAGAGATGAATTAGTCTAATTCTAAAACTAAACCATGTTTTATTTATATGAAAACCCTACCTAATGAAGCGTGTAAAAATCATGAACCGTGAAGTTTACTAAGCCTTACACTAATAATTGAAAAAGTTGACTGAAAGGAATAGGACCTTTATCTCGGTTCGTGATTTTCTTACATTTTTCTATTTGAATGCTTTCATATGCGTCCAAAGCCCTATTGTTATTAACACTTTTAACTAGTCTTAAATTACTAATATCTACATTGTGGTCATGTTCGATTGCATGTTGGGCAACACACGATTTTTTATTTTTCCCATATCTAATGTGGGCACTATGTTCTTTATATCTTGTCAATATGGATCTTTTTGTTTGCCCAATATACCTTCGATCACAGTCTTGAGAACTAATTTCGTAAATCCCCGACTTTTTATGTTGATCTACTTTATCCTTTGGATGACCCAGGATTTCTCTTAATTTATTATATGGTTTGTACATAACCTTAATGTCCACTGTTTCAAAATTTTGTCTAGCCCTCTTGTTAATTGGGCATCAAATGTATTACCATGAATTTATTTGTGTTCTGATTCTTTTGAAAAATCGAATATTCTTTAAAATTTAAACTAGCCTCTTATCTTATTTTGGAAGCTCGAAGAAGTTCAAAAAAAGTGATTGGCTGTTTAGTGGTAAATCTCTTCTAGTTTAGTGTTTCCACCAAATGTTCCAATAGAAGAATTTAATGTCCATTTATGTATATTTATAGTTTATTCGTTTGTAAATTAATATTTGTCAAACATGCTTACAAATATATTCCTTAAAATAATAATTCTTATTATTTGGAAACCCTTAGGATTTTGATATTTGTTGTAAGGAACTTTTTTCTTTTAAATGATCGATTGTGAATCGTTGATTAAATTTACGAAAGATATTTCCATTACATCCAGTACATGTCATCAGGACGATTGAAGCTCTTTAAAACTTTAACCAGTTTCGTTCCTACCTGTCGTTTTCCTTTCACCTGTTTCCTACCAACTTTTTTTGCAGTAAAATAATAATTGGATATTGGTAGTAATGCACCAAAAAAGGCAGAAAAGGTTCTAAGAGAAGGAAAGATGGACCTGGACTAGATTACGGAAACCTTTTGGACAAATACTCGTAAAAAAAGGGTAAGTTTGCAGAAGAAAAATATTACGTTTCATCAGGGTGAAATATCTACTCCTAAAGCCATACATAAAATAACTACTCGAGAAGTATTTGCCAGATCTTTTGGAAACCTACTATATTGATGAAAAATAAAAATAATTAATTTTTCATTAATTTTTCATAAAATATTTGATTTTCCCTCGTATACATAGCTGGGAAAAGTTTATTAACTAATAAGACTATTGAAATATTCCATGATAACAAACATGCCTTTTTTAACAAACTTCAGCTGGCCACACAAGATAAATGTAAAGACCGGTAATTCTGCATGGATACAACTATTTTCGGAGTTATAAAAGTGAGATACGACTTAATTTAATTTTGTAACGTTGTTTATCAGCTCAAAGACAAATACTAACAACTGTGGAATCTATATTTCTCGATGATATAAAAATAGAAGCTGGATATAGCAGGTGGGTCAAGGATGCCGCATTTCCAACAAAATAACGGCGGCTAAATTTTTAGTTCATGTTAACGGGAAAAAATCGACGATATTTTCGAAGCTAGGAGGAATATTTTATGTTCTTTAAGATATGGTTGTCTATTAGCGTGGTCCATATATTCCAGAGTAAATTTTTAGACTAATGTTTAAAGTTAATTAAATCATAAAACGCATATCTACGTTTTGCCGTGATTTTTCAATCGTATATACAGAGTCTTTATTTAATCTTGCAACCTAGGTGACTAGTGATTTATTTAAACTTAGGAAATTTTATTTTTATATGTTGAATTATTTAGAAGTGGTATTGTCTCCAAAAATGTTACAAAAATTTCCCCTAGATCTTTTAACTTTTACATCCTAAACGAGTCACTGTTTGGTGTGCATTATGGTCAGGAGGTGTAAGTCAGAAGGCATTTCTTTCAGAATGGTGCTGATGAAGCCGTAACTGTAAATGGTGTTCGATACTGTGAGATGATAATTGGATTTTTGTGGGCTGAATTGAATAATATTGATCTGAAAGATATGTGGTTCTAGCAGGATGGTGCTACACCTTACTCTGCTAATGAAACAATTGATTTATTGAGAGAAAACATTTCCTGAATGAGTTATTGCCAGAAAGAGTGATGTTAATTGGCCACCAAGATCATGTGATTTGACACTGTTGGACTATTTTTTTTTTAGGTTAAGTAAAAAGCCAGGTCTATAAGAACAATCCTCAATCGATTCCTGAACTTGAGGATGAAATAATTCAAGGTGATTATTCGACATTGGTGTGATAGAGCCACGGTTATGCTAAAATGCCATCCAAAATTTTAACAAAAAAGTGGACGTCTGTGGGGCTGCAAGAGTTGGTCATTTGGCAGATATTGTCTTTCGTATTTAAATGTCAAACACTATGTTTCAATTATCAATAAAAAGTTTTTGAAATCAATACAAATACTGTGTTTTATTGAAGAATTAAAAAAAAACGGTTCAATTTGAAAAAGCCGTTATCTAAAATATGTATATTATTTTATATCGATATTTTTGTTGAAACCCCTTATAATTTCGAAATAACCTTGCTGATACTCATTTTTCATTATAACAAAATGATAATAAGTCATGACGGCTGGTTCGGTATTATCACCATTGATCTCAGATCAATGGCGTAATAAACCAGTCTAACCGAAATAAAGATTAATTGGTCCATTAGCTGCCGAACTGAAACTTAACTGCGGCAAACCCGAGATAAAAACAAAATTTTTTCATCGTCTTTTATATTCGGGTAATGTGTAAATTTACGAGGGTGTCTGTTCATTTAAAGGAAACTAACCGTACAGGAAAAGGTTTTATTTAAGGGTTACTTTCGATAATATACCGTGAGAAATAAAAAAAAACGGCGACTTTTGATAAAAAAAGATGTTGTACTATGTGACAGAAATCACGTATCATCGAGTATAAATATATATACGAGGGTTGATAAATAAGTACCGTGATTGAAATAAAGACTTTTTTTCACAAATTTATTTATTTATATTTCAACGTAGTCTTCTTTTAGGTCTATACACTTTTCCAAGCGTTTCTCTAACTTTTTTAAGCCGTCTAAAAAATACGATTTTTCAAACTCTCCAAAATATGCTTCTGTCTCGGCGATAATCTTTTCATTTGAGCGGATTTTTTTTTCCTTTTCAAGTTAGGGAACCGAAAAAGTTGCTGGGTATTAGGTCGGGCGAGTAAGGTGGGTGCGTAAGCAATTCGTAGCGCAGTTGTTGCAATTTGGCTGCGACAATTAAAGATGAATGTGCGTGTGCGTTATCGTAATGGAAAAGCACTTTTTTCTTTTTCAAATGGGGCCGTGTCTCCTTCAATTTCTTATCGAATTCTCACGAACAACTCACTGTGTACCGTCCTGAGGCATCCATGAGGATTATTCCTTTGGAATCCCAAAAATCGTAGACATAACCTTTCCGCCTGATGGAACCTTTTTTGCATTCTTCGGAGCAGATTTACCCGGAAAAATCCATTGTTTTGAGTGATTTTTTGGTCTCTGACGTGTAATAATGTATCCAGGTTTCATAAACGGTGACGACTCGACGTAAAAAGTCTTGCGGATTTCACTTAAAGCGGTCCAAACACTGTTTTGACATTGTTAGTCGTACCCGCTTGTTGTCCACCGACACTTTCCTCAATCTTGATTACCGTTCCGTACGAGACACCTACGGCCTTAGCTACTTCGCGCACTTTCGTTCGGCGATCAGCGAGAGTCATATCATGGACCTTTTCGAAGACTTCCTCGGTATCCACGTTTGACGAGCGTCCTGCCTGTTCTTCAACGAAAACAGTTGTACAAGCACGTTTAAACTCATTAAACCAATATCTCATAGATGGTGAAGGGTCACCATAGACAGCATTCAACTTCATTTTTGTTTCTTTGCATGTTTTTGAATCCAAAAATAAAAAACGAATTGCGGACCGATATTGCTCTTTTTCAATTTTATTGAGAAATATAAAAAACGAATGATACAACCGGCTATCAAAAAAAAAGAACTAACCTACGAATTTATCTGAAATTCAGCATAAGGTTGTTTAACAGTAGACACGATGGTAATATCAATTTCACTCGTCAATTCAACACCATCTGTTATCAAACACGGGTACTTATTGATCAACCCTCATATATATATATATATATATATATATATATATATATATATATATATATATATATATATATATATATATATATATATATATATATATATATATATATATTGTTCTCTATACTTCATATGTGAAGTTTTACATCGATCTGTTAATAATTCGTTCAAAAACAGCAGCTTAAAGTAAACGTATCAGTGTTATTTTTTTAAATGGACAATATTGTAAATCGTGCAGTGAATAAATTCTTTGTAAAAAAGGTTTAAAGGCAATGGACATCCATAGTGAAATAGTATATGTATTAGGGGAGTTTGCTCCTGCTGCTACACTTTTCTAGTTAAGTGCAGCTACACTTTTCTACAAAAAAAGGTTACAACTCTTTTGCGCCTTAGTGAATTTGCATTTTTTATAAAAGTATTATTTTGTTCATCTTTTTTACGTAAATAAGATATACTTTACAAATGTCTCTCCGAGTTACCGTTTTCTAGATATCTGTCTTGTTCATTGCACTCTTTTAATCTGAGCTTTTGAAATGTAACACTTTTTCAAAGTAGGTAGGCTATAATTAAAACAAATACATCAAGACGCTCTGGAAATTTAGTTACTGCCAAACTTTTGCATTGATTGTCAATATTAAATATTGTAGGTATTTAAATATTTAAAATAGTTTTAAATGATAATAATAATTTTAATACATTATAATAAAATAGTTTTTTGAACGATTTTTACTTAAGACAAGATCTAATGCTCAGACATAAATTGTTTTCTAATGAAGAAATGCGAGATATGATAGGCATATACACGCAGGAAAATTTTAATGCACGCCGGGCTCATCGAATATATTTGGAAACGTATCCACGACGAAGACAGCCGGATTTTAAGATTTTCAAAAATCTTTCCGACAGACTGGGTGAAACAGACTCTTTCTCTTTGAAACGAGATTGCGCAGGTTGTCCGAAGACTCTAATCACCCGACCAGGGAAAAGATAATGTAGTTCGCCTAACCGAAAACACTGAAGCAAGCACAAGACCCATTACTCTCGGAGTTGGGTAGGCAAGTCCACCGTTTGCAAAATGAATCAGTTTCACTTCACGCCTGTGCAGAATCTACTGGAAACTGATTTGCCAGCCAAACTGGAATTTGCCCGTTTCTGTCGTACCCAGCAAAATGTCGACCCCAATGTTTGCACGTAGAGGTGTATTCAATTTTAGAAATAAAGATGCGTGGGATTTAAAAAATCCATACTTAGGATCGGAACGTCATTTCGAACACGAATTTAAAATTAACGTTTGGTATGGTCTTATTGGTGATTATGTATTGGGTTCACTTAAATTACCACCTAATTTAAACGGCGAACTGTCTCTTAATTTTCTTCAAACTCAATTACCCGAATATTTACATAACATTCCTCTAGAATTAAGACAAAAAAAGGAAAGCAAACACAAATGTTTTGTTTCAAAAGCACAATTTAAAACGGTTCAATGTACAATTTAAACGCAGATATCTAGAAAACGGTAACTCGGAGCGACATTTGCAAAGTATACCTTTTTTACGTGAAAAAAGGTGGACAAAATAATATTTTCATTAAAAATGCAAATACACTAGGCGGAAAAAAGTTGTGATCATTTAAACGTAGAAAAGTGTCACAGACAGGGCCTTCTAACATTTACATAAAATTTTTCCTGAAATTTAAATTTCTTGTCTTAACAAACTCCCCACTACCAAATTTTGTTCAAGAAAGATATTATTTAAGAAAGTTGAAAATAAAATTATAACGTTAACACCCTTTATCTTGGTTACCATTAACTTTTGGACTAAAGTTGGGTTAAATCGCAATATTTTTACTCAAAAAATCTACACTTTTGTTGTGTACCATTAATTAGCGCACGGCCTGTATAACCAAGACTGCAGTTTCAGCAAATTTAACAGGGTGCTTCAAAATCCCCGATTTGCTATTTTCTGTTTTATAAAAATGGTATCACTACCCCCTACCTACACTACTGTTTATTATATTATTTCGGCACTACCGCTAAAAGTTTCAACTTTATTTTTGAACCATTTCAAAATTAAATTATTAGGGCCAGAGCGATGCCGTTTTTTCAAGTTAAAACCTCAGCCCCTCAGCCGACCAAACCACTTTTGTACCGTGGTCTCCTCGACAGAATCCTCTCCGTAATATATGGTCTCCGCATAAAACTTTTTGTTTGTTAGGAGAGCATAATAATATATAATCAATTTGAATCAACTTAACTAAATGAAGATAAATCAAAGCTAACCTAAACCTTAACATTGTAATTTTTGTAGTACAAGAATTAATAATATGTAAATAAACACACACACATGTATATAAACAATATTGTATATTCAAACAATTAACAAAATGCTCATTTAGACGCAGACGCAGGTTGTTGTGTGTTCCACATGAGATTGTGGAACCCAGTAGTTGGGTGTCTGATACCCAGCACTGTTATCTCATTGGAAGCAGTGTAAAGAATTCTAACACAATATATATATATATATATATATATATATATATATATATATATATATATATATATATATATATATATATATATATGCAGCTTGCTGCTGCTTTGCACTGCTTCCAATGAGACAACAGTGCTGGGTGTCATCAGACACCCAACTGCTGGATTCCACAATCTCATGTGGAAGACACAACAACCTGCGTCTCCACCTAAATGAGCATTTTGATTGAGAATTCTAACACGGCATATATGCGCCATACGACGGGAAGTCGGCGAAAAGTATGGGTTGTTGACTGTGGTTCGGTTCTTCCTGTTCTTGACGAGAGAGCACATGTCGGTGCCCTGAAGAGTCTGAACATCAAGAGACGAAACATGTGCCCTCCAATTGAAGGGATGGGTAGGCCCTGTCCCCGGTCAAAAAGTGAACGAAATGCCCATATATATATATATTCGTAGTATTTCGTGGATGGAAGAATACATTAGACTGTTAATGCCGGAGTACATCCGATCAATTGTGTCCCGTTTGTCAAGAACGTGCCTTGAGGATATGATCAAAATATAAAATTGAGAAACAAAAAGGAAAAACAATGAAAAATTGACTGTATTAAAATATCAATTCTTCTATTGGAACCTTCGGTGTGAAACACTAAACTTAAAAAGATTTACCACTAAACATCAAATCACTTTTTTATAGCTCTCGACGAACGTTTTGCTAACCATGTTAGCATCATCAGGAGATGATTTTATCTAATTCTAAAACTAAACTCTGTTCTATTTTATATGATAACTCTAATTACTACCTATTATCTAGGAAGTGTACTATCTAACCTAACCTAATGAGGCGTGTAAAAAAGGGATAAAAGAAAAAAGAAAAAAAGGAAAGACAAAAATAACCCGTAAAGTTTACCGAGCCTTACATTAATAATTGAAAAAGCTGATTGAACGAAATAGGTCCTTTATCCCGGTTCATGATTTTCTTACATTTTTCTATTTGATTGCTTTCATATGCATCCAAAGCCCTATTGTTATTTACACTTTTAACCAGTCTTAAATTATTAATGTCTATATTGTGGTCATGTTCAATTACATGCTGGCCAAGACAAGATTTTTCCTTTTTCTCATATCTAATTTGGGCAATGTGTTCTTTATATCTCGTTAATATGGGTTTTTTTGTTTGCCCAATATACCTTCGATCACAATCTTGACAGCTAATTTCGTAAATCCCTGACTTTTTGTGTTGATCTACTTTACCCTTTGGATTACCCAGGACTTCTCTTAATTTATTATATGGTTTGTACATAACCTTAATGTCCACTTTTTTCAAAATTTTATCTAGCCCTCATGTTAATTGGACATCAAACGGTATTACCATGAATTTCTTTTTGTTCCGACCCTTTTGAAAAATGGGAGATTCTTTCAATAATTTTCTAAACTTATGTTTTCTAATTAATTCATCTACAGTTCTTATTATAACCGTTCACTTCGGATACCTCTCTAATTAATTTTAATTCTTTGTTATAATTATCTTTGTTTAAAGGAACAGAACATATATTTATCATAAAATTGAAACTAGCCATCTTATTTTGGAAACTATGATTCGAATCATTAGGAATGTATCTTGAAGTGTTGACGTTTTTCGTTCGAATACGTTCGTCGAGAACTATAAAAAAGTGATTTGGTGTTTGGTGGTAAATTTCTTTGAGTTTAGTTTATTAAAATATTTTTAATTTTTGTATGTACGATTAGAGTGAATCTGGAGGTCATGCTTCCACATGTCGTTAGTGGTTCAGAAAGTTTGGTGAAAACTGTTTTAATCTTAGTGGTGCATCAAGGTCTGGACGACCGGCCGACGCTGATGGCAATGAAATATTGGTGCTAATTGATAATGTGATCAGCATAAAATAACTCGAAAGATCGGAAAAATTCTTGGAATCAACCAGTCAGCAGAAATGAATAGCAATGCCAATGTATGGGTGCAGCGTTAATAAACCGCATTTCTGTTTGCGATTCTCTATTGAGAGAATCGCAAGTCCAACGAAATCGATACATTTTAAAACAAAATGGATTGTGTATAATCATGTTAAGCGAAGGAGATTACGGTGTAAGCCCGGATATGTCCCTTCAACCAGCCCTAAAGGGACTTTTACATCTGAAAAAAGTTATTATTTTATGCATTTCGTGGGACTGGAAGGGACTTGTTTATTTTGAGTTGTTACCCGAAACCTAGGCATTAATTCGAAGAAGTACTTTTCAGAACTAAGCTAGCCATTGACCAGAACAGATCTGAATTAACCAACAGAAAGGGGATTGCCTTCCTTTGAGGCAATGCACATCACACGTGTTTTTGCCCACTCAACACAAACTTGTATAACCTGACGGTGATGTTTTGGTCCACCGTACCCTTCCGATCTAGTGCCCTCCGACCACCATTTTTTTAGATCGCTTTAAAACAGTTTAGATGATAAAAACTTGACTCGCTTAGAAAACTTGAAATATCACCTGAATCAGATCTTTAGCCAGAAATCTCAGAGCTTTTACGAGCGCGGGATAATAAAGCTAACAGAGAGATGGAGAAAGATCATCGAACAGAACGACACAAACTGTATTGATCAAATATAATTTTTGGTAAAGGCAATGGGACGAACTTTTGCATCAACTCAATATTATTGGATAATGTTTTATCATTTTCATGATAATCACTGGACTACCTCCACTGATACAGAGACTAATCTTACTCTCACAAACTTTATTAGTTAAAATACTTTTTAATTTGTTTCTATTAAAAATAAGTTTTTTTACATCACATATTTCAAACAAAAACTTTAGCTCGAGCTCAAATAATTTCGTTTGCGTTATTTTTAAACTAATCTCCTAAGTGTTTTAATTTTTTTTTCCAAAACTAAATTAAATCAATTACATTTACGATAAAATCAGTAATCCCGAAGATTGAATATCCATTAATTTTCCATTACGTGGTATTAGAGGTATTTCATAACAGGATTCCATTATAGAGGCGACATTGTAACATTGCCAAATAGGTCAATATCGAAACATCTGTGTTTATTTTTCGGTAAAACAACTAGAAAGAATTATAAAGTAAAAATAAGGGCGTTTAAAATTAAAATTTGTTACTCAACGATCTTGTAATACACTAGGGAACGAATAAAGTGCAACAACCTGTATATTTACGTGTGTGTTCGACATCGACATCGACATATGCTCTTTCGTCAAGAATAGGGAGTCCCTCTCCATAATCAAACAACCCACACTTTCGCCGACTTCTCGGCGGATGGCTTATCTTGACGAGACAGCATATGTCGGTACCCTGATAAGTCTAACCACCAGCAGACGAAACATGTGTCCTCCTATGTGAGGGATGGGTGGGGCTTCCTCCCATTCAAGCAACTAACGAATGTTCATTTTGGCGAAGACGCAGGTTGTTGTGCGTTCCACATGAGTTTGAGGAACTCAACGGTCGGGAGTGTATAACTCCTGACTACTCTTGTCTCATTGGACGCAATCCAAAGAAATCAAAAAACTACAATTATAAGCCATCCAACGAGAAGTCGGCGAAAGTGTGGGTTGTTTGATTGTGGAGAGGGACTCACTATTCTTGACGAGAGAGCATATGTCAGTACCCTGATGAGTCTAACTACCAACAGACGAAACATGTGTCCTTCAATGTAAGGGATGGGTGAGGCTTCTCAGTCAAGCAACTAACGAATGTGCATATATATATATATATATATATATATATATATATATATATATATATATATATATATATATATATATATATATATATATATATATATATATATATATATATATACAGAGTGACTCAGGAAGAAATGTCAACATTTCAGCTACAGATTCAGGGATCAAAAATGAATATAAGAGTTTCTATAAACATGGATCCTATTCTGAACTGTTACAGAGATACAGAGGTAAACATATTTATGGATGGAAATGTAATAAGAGTGACAAAATGTACCTTGACTTTTTTTTACTGCTAAGCAGCCATTGTTTATACCAGTTAATTATTAGTTTGTCATAAGCAAATTGTTTTAAAGTTATTTCATTGATTTCATTATGGGTTCGTTATTCTTTGATCGAAGACTGCCAGGGTTTTTGAACAAGTTTTTCTCACTGGTGGAGAATCTGGTGTGATTCCAAGTGCAAGAATTGTATCTGAATGGCAATTGAAACTTGATCCTCAACAAGAAGTGGCAATCATTACCATCGTTGATAAATGATCCAAGTGTAGTACAAGGCGGATTGCAGATATTTGCCAAATGACACAATCGTCTGCTTGGAGGACTCTTCACATGAATTGTTTATATCCGTTGCATTTACAATTGATGCAATATTTGCAGAACAGGGATTTTGTGTTAAGGATGCAGTTTTGTAACTGGATAAATTCAAATTGAAGACTATACAAGTATGTTCTCTTCACTGATGATGGCATGATTGCATAAATAATCTGCATAATGAACATCGATGGTCCGATGAAAACCCTCACGCTCTGGCTGAACATAAGTTTCAACATCAATTTAGTATTATTATGTGGTATGGTATGCTCAAAAATGAATTAATCGATCGATTCATATTCGAGGATCATCTCACAGGAGAAGTTTTTTAACCTACCTAAATTTTCTAAAAACCAAAATTTTCTATAGAATTACTTGTAAACCTGTTAGAAAATGTTCCACTTAATATACGACAAAACGCTACAGCTTACAAGCGAGAAATTTCTTAAACAACTTCCCAAATCGGTGGATTGGACGAGGTGGTCCGCACAATTGGTAAGCTAGATCACCAAACCTTAATCCTCTGGATTATTGTCTTTGGAGGTGGGTTAAATCTTTGATATATACAACTAAAATAGACACTAGAGATATATAATAAGGAATAGACCCGAATCCATTCACAGAGCAACCCGAGCTGTTCATAATATGAGCTGACAAGTGTTTGAAAGTAACCGGTGGTATTTTTGAAAACTACAAAACGTAGCCTAACTATTTAATATAAAAGTAATATTAAAACTATCTTAAAAATCTTAATTTTTGTTTATCCCTTTATCTCTGCAACAGCTGAGAGTAGAACCTATGTTTATAGAAATGATTATGTTCATTTTCGGTCGCTGAATATGTAGCTGAACTAGTGACATTTCCTCCTAAATCACCCTATATATATATATATATATATATATATATATATATATATATATATATATATATATATATATATATATATATATATATATATATATCGTATTGGACGACTGCTTCGAAGACATACTATATCAACCGCATACAAACCACATAAACAATAAAATCAGCCATTAGAAGTCCCAACGAACAAATTATTCTAGAAAATCCCAGCATATAAAGTATATTGTGTGGGAATTGCAACAGGTTATACGTGGGACAAACCAACAGAAGGAAATAAGCCCGGCTCGAAGAACATACATTGGCTGTTAGAAATAAACAAGCCACATCGGCCAACATCAATTACAAACAGGCCACAAAATCGATTTATAATATTTATATTATATCGATTCTGCTTTACGATAAGTAAGCTTTCACCCTTAATACAAAACTGTGAATAGAAATTACAACACCAACAAAAAAGAGAGTTGGGGTAACAAAATGTATTTAATAAGTAGTACAAAAACAGGTAGTAAAACGATTACATTTGTGGTCGGGTATACCTATAAATAGCACAGGAAATCAGTACCTTATATAACCCCCATGTATTCGAACTGCCTCAAGCCGGCGTGGCATTGAGTGAATCAGGTTCTGGATGGTGGCTTGGGGGATGTCAGTCCATGCCTCTTGTATACGCTGCCAGAGGTCATCCTCCTTCGCCGGTGGATGTCGGGTGAGTCGTCGCCCAATTGTCTCATACATGTTCGATTAGTAACAAGTCGGGGAGGCCAAGAACGGGCAGGCCAAGGTAATATAGTGATATTATTTGTAGCAAATGAGTCAAGCAAGCAGTTCGTGCTACGCGTGGCCAGGCGTTATCCTCTTGGAAGGTGCTTCCTGGCAAGTCCCAATTTTGTCGCATCTGACATCATTACAGACGAAGTCGGCGGTGGGTGGGGTCAGTGGCAACCTCAATAATGGGCGTCGAGCCCGAAAGCCCTTTCGTAGTAAACGGCGTCGAACGCTCAGCTCAGACAGACTCGGACACTTCCCCAATCGGCATTCGTTGTCTGCGACGTGGATCTGCATCTTTTACGGTGACTATCGCAATACCACTCACACGGTACCTTTCAACTCAGCGGTTCGCTACCATCCCGGTAAATAGGTGGGGGTAGCTACCCCCTTCTAGCGCCCTAATCTTAAACTGTATTAGGCTGTAATAGTAATCATTTTATACGTGTTATATATATGAGATTTACCTAGAATTTTCATTTCATTATCTATCTAGTTTCTTGGTATTACACTTTCTATTCACAGCAGTGTAAATACGCGATCATTAGGCTGGAAGTTTTGAAATGTGACTATTCACAAGAATACTACGAACATCTTGGGTAGAGAAAGTCACAAATGAGGATATCTTATGTAGAATATCCACTGAACGAGTACTAATAACAACTATAAAGGCGCGGAAAGTGAAATACTCTGGCCCATAATAAAAGGACAACGTTACGAACTGTTGTGAGTGCTTGTGCAGGGAACGACAGAGAGGAGAAAAAGCATGGGAAGACGGAGAATATCACGGCTGCGAAATTGAAGAAAATGATTCAACTGTACAGTGAACCAGTTATTTCTGCGCTAGCGCTTAGCAGCTGTAAACAAAGTGAAAATAATCAAGATGCTCACCAACCTTCACTTAAAGACTGTACGATAAGAAGATGATGATGAACTATATATAAAAAAGTGCATAAACTTGCAACGGTTGAAATAAACGAACAGATTTATGGATGATCTGATGTTGCTAGGGGAAACGGAAGCGCAATTTCAAAAGTCTTTAAATGCGTAGAACAAGGCATTCACAAGAAATGGTCTAAGAATAAATGTGGATAAGGCAGAGGTGATGGTAATTTCAGAATGCTTGGAGGATTTTCATATAAGTCTGAATAACGTAAATGTAAAGAAAGCTGATAAATTTTAATATCTAGAGGTCACCTTGGAGCAGAAGGGAAATTGAGAATGCGAACTAACAAACAGAATAGATAGTTTGACTAGAGTTTATTATGAAATGTATAAACCCTTTCTCTGTAGAAGGGAAATCACTAAGGAGACCAAAGTTATAGTTTATAGCTCGGTGATAGTGACTTACGGTAGTGAATCATTTGTGTTGTCTGAACAGCAAAAGGCAAAACTACAAGTATTCGAGATGAGAGTATTACGAAAGATTGAAAGGGTGATAATGTGGGATAGACTGAGAAATACCGAGATAAGGGAGAGATTGGGCATTAGATTGAGAGAATCAATTGCGATGGTTTGTGCGGATGCCAGACGTGCGGGTGGTGAAGAGAGTGTGGGCCATGAATGTTGATAGAAGGAGGGAGATCGAGGAAAACTTGATACAAACCAATTGCGGAAAGCCTGGCGAGTTGAGGAATTGATTCCTCGGAAGGAGCAATGGTGATGGCCAGAGACAGAGGAAAATGGACAAGATTCCACCAAGGGGGCTGATGGTAGGCCCAAACCTCTGCACACAGTAGGGTAAAAGAGGTGAAGACTAAGTAAGTAAGTATAAAAAATGGATGCAAGACAGTGTGTGCAGCATAGAGAACCGCACGAAAATTTATCATTATTTCTCCCGTTCCTATTTTCTGTTTTTCTAACGGGTCTTTCCCGTTGAAATTGATTTATTGAGAGAAAAAATTTCCTGAATAAGTTATTGCAAGAAACACCGTTGGACTATTTTTTGGGGTTGCGTAAAAAGTCAGTTAAGGATGAAATTATTCGAGTCATTGGTGAGATAGAGCCACCACGGTTATGCTAAAATATAATCCAAAATTTTAACAAAATAGTGGACGTCTGTGGCACTGCAAAAGGTGGTCATTTGGCAGATATTGTCATTCGTATTTAAATGTCAGACATTATGCTTTAATTATCAATAAAAAGTTTTTTAAAATCAATGCAAATTCTGTGTTCTATACAAGAATTAAAAAAAAACCACTCAATTTGAAAGACCCTTTATCATAGTTTGAGGAAAGTTATTAGTTTACTAATTCCATTGTTAGTTTAGCTAATTTTCACTAAATCTGAGTTAAAATTCCACACAATAAGACTCAAGTACGAATAGGTCAGGACATACGAGCCCTAATGCGTCCCAAATTAACCACATTCCGGAAATTATTACCCTCATTAAACTTTCAAGTATAATCTGAGTTTTTCCCTATAGAAATTCGAAACTGCCCTTTTTTTCCGTGCCCTAGTTTGGATCAAGCAAAGTTAAACGAATAACGCGCAGCCACTAGGGGGCAATAATAATATTTTGTATTGTGTATGGAAAGTTGGCACCAGGCCAAAATAACGCGTTTAAATTCGCACGGAATGTCGAATTTTAAGTAAAATATTCCGATTTTCGACGACTCGACCCAACCAAAGTCGACGAAGAGTGGTGTGAGAGAAAGAGGGGGTAGAGGTACGTGAATTGTTAAGTCTTAGATTTTGTTACGCTTGGTTCTACTCCTTAATTACTAAGCAATTAAGGTCGCTTGTTTTTCCTAAAATCGTGATTTAATTTCGTGAATTTTCCGTTCTTTTTACCCTGCCAAATTTAAATTTTTACACTGGACATTACTTAGTCATTACTTGATGGGGATATATAATAATGATAACAATAATTAACACGAAAAACAACTCATATACCATGGATGCCAATAAAATAATAGTGGCAGAAAAAAAACTTTTAAAAACCAAATTTTCAATTCTAATTTATTTACAATATAACCAAACCAGCTAATTTTATAGCTGCTTATCTTCTTAAATAATCTATTTCCATTAAAAAATAAAAGTGTACTAATTTTACACATGTTATTGTGTACAATTATGATAAAATATGTATATATTTTGTTGATGCATTAAAAGTTAGTCGACTTCCTACTATATTAAAGTAAACATGGGCTGCGTTAGACATTGTACTGCTGAGGAATGGCGTATTATTTTGCAATTGAGAAGTCAAAACAAATCTTGTATATTTATTCCGAATGCAATCAGTTACCATGTGTAATTGGTAACGTTTTGAAAGAATCATGTGTGATCCAAAAACAACCAGAAAACAGAAAAGAAAAAAAGTAAAAAAATAATTACACAGGCATACAAAATTAAACAAAAATTGGTGTCGCCGAGACTTAAATGTAATTTTAAATATAGTGTCTAGCAACACTCTTAGTAACATTAACTTATCAAAAGTACGTTCAGTTTCTAATCTACTCACATTGATCAAATTTTTTTCTTAGTAGCCATTTAACTTGTATATTTTTGTTGTTCGTTCAATTAAAAACGTTAGTAAATAAAATCTGGAAGTTGTCATTATCCAAACGATCAGATATAAACGATCCGAATACTTTTTGTTATAGCAGAGCTAAAAGCTAGCATTGGATTAAAACTGGCCTGAAAGACAACCCCAACTTGACAATTTTTCTACTGGAACCTTCGGTGTGAAACACTAAACTCAAATAGATTTAGCACTAAACACCAAATAACTTTTTGAAAACTTCTCGATGCACGTTTCAGGGGTCCAACATTGGAATAAGTGCGTGTTGCAGCGAAAGAAGATTATTTTGAAGAAGGCAAAATAAGTTTGGACCAATAAATAAATACTTTGAGTATTATTATAGCAGTACAACGCGTCTGACAAATCTTGCCATGCCTCGCAGAGTTACATAATCTCATAATAACCGTGGTGGGGCTGTTCGTTATTAATTTTTTTCTATCATATATCATATTTAGTGAAAATATTTACCTCTTTTTGCCGAAAATTAAATCGATTAAAATAGACGAGAGTTTTTCCCTGTATGCCTCCAGTTATTTTCGTTATTTTCGATTACGCTCCACTAAAATATTTAAACGTGTAGGTCGGATATGAGGCAATTCGCTGCGAAAATAGATTTTTTATGGCTGATTAATTTTGTTTTCGTGATTTTCCTTGTCGTTTTCCGAGTATTATACCTTCAAAGTTGGATAGAAAAAAGTCAATGATGTGCCTAAGGCATAAAAAATAAAAGAGAACGAAATGTATTATCTTACTTTTCTTATATCAGTACTTTCTAATATAAAAAGTTTGATTCGAGAACTTTTTCGCACAAGAAATAAATCCGTTTATTTCTGATTTTTTATTTATTATAAATGACTTTGGATCATTGGAAAAACTTTATGCAATCCTGAAACTATAAATGATTATTTATTTATTTACATAATACCTTCAACAATAGCTTTAGGTTCACCCTATTATCAGGGATACCCATAAGTAAATGCCGTTCTTTGATACTGTATAAAGTGTTATTCTAGTTATGAGTTAATACAGTTTTAACCTACAATGTAATCTCTATCGTTATTGACAATCTTTGTCTATCTCAGACAATTTTTTCTTCAAGTGCAGTTTTGATAGCTGTCAGTAGAATTTTTTCTACGAAAAAATGTTTCATAGAGAAGATGGTGATCTGTCTGTACAGCATCGGGAGAATACGATGGGTAAAGAAGTACTTCCCAGCTTAACTCTTTACTTTTTTCTTGGGTGATTCTTGGCCTATGAAGTCTTGTATTATCATGCTGCAGAATCTCACTTGTTCTAGCAAGCTGAGCATAATAATATCCAGCAGCTGTGGTTTCATTAGCACTTCATAGTGAATTATTTTTGTAAAATCCCACCATTGTGACATACATTCCTTCTATTTACACATTGTTCAGTTGTTTTAAATGTCCTTGTATAGGCCTTTTCATCGAAATAATATTTAGTGCGCATACGTCACTGTCAATCATATTTTTCGTGCTATTTTTTGTAAACAAACGTGTTAAAGTACCCGAATATAAATTATAAAAATAAAAAAATAAAAAAATTGAATAATTTAATTTTCAAAAAGCAAGTAATTAATAAAATGCGGTCTAGTTGAGAAAAACGAAATTTTTAAGCCAGTATAATTATGTTATCAGTACGAAAAGGAACAACAAAACGATGCTATTATGGAGTATGCGATATAAATCATTTAAAGATAACAAATTCTATTTTATAAACTTTCCGAAACCTTTTCTTCAATACCGTAAAAAGATGATTAAATCATCAAGCAAAGTACATATAGAATAATGCCCTATTTGCATAAAATGTGAATTGTGAGTGAAAAATTATAACCGAAGTGACAGAGACTTTCGAACGATCGATAATGTTATAAAGGATGCTTATATTTGCTCACACCATTTTTATGGAGGATGTAGTCCAACTGGTCAAAATCCAAATCCCAACTTTTAAGAATTAAAAAAAAAATAATTCAAACAATAAGGTAATTATTTTTATTATTATTATTATCATTTGTACAACAAAAATAAGGTCTTCGACAATATAACTTCTAACATATCTTATAGGTGGTTAATATAAGAACAAGTTTAATGGGAAAGTATAAAAAAGTAAATGAAGCAAATGGATCTCTTACGAAAAATATTCATAATATTGAACCTGTTAAACAGGTGAAGTATAAATATAGAAATAATAAATGCAAATAATTGGTTTTAATAAAAAAAAAATCTTTTTGCTGTAGACATTGATGGATGAAGAAAACATTAATGATGTAATTAATAACAATACCTGTATTGTTGAAGGAACGTTACGTGAAGAATTATTGTCTTTGAAAATAAGTATAATTAGAGAACGTACAAACTGTAAAGCTTCAAATACAATTCTGAGAACGATAACGCGTAATAAAAAAATTAAGTTAATTTGCAGAAAACATCAGCCATGGAAAAATTTGAATATTCAATCCGCTGTGATGATAAAAAATGAATTTAAAACACAATTAAAATAATTAATCATTTTGTTTCTATTTAAATTAATTTCTTTATCACAAAAAAAAATACAAACGCATAACCTCTCAATCAGCTCAATTTTATTCCCTTGTTGCGAACTATCTTCTTAATTGTTCACAACTATGTGCTTCTACTGAACTGTGAATCAGAAAACCACCATCAATATTTTTTTCTAATGAACTATTTGATATTGGAGATGGCGTTTTCAGTTGTTATTACACAAAACAGTACGAAACTTTTGAATTCTTCAACATGGCAGTTGCAGCTCGTGAAAAGGTCTATTGTGGACCATTAAGTTTGAATCCTTGCAGATAATTTCTGGATGGTTTGTATGTGATTAGATTCAATTTCAGCCAACAACAGATCTTTATCAATTTCTTTAAACTAAGGCTGACATGTTTTGCTATCGAAGGCACGAGGATAAATATCGATAATGATATTAGTGGCATTGTTATGCTTTCGAAACTCATAAAGCATAAAATATTTGATACAGGACTTATCCATAATTTGCTCCTTCATTGTTATAGGATTGAACAATTTTTTTTCAAAATTTAACAATAAATATATCGAATATCAATATCTTTAACTAAAATAGACGTTAACTTATTGTCAGTAACAGTGGCGATTGGTCCATAAAGAACCAAAACACCTAACCTAACCTAAAAAATAAAAAATGAAGTGAAAAAATATTTTCAGATTTTATATTAATTTATTATCTGTTCTGTCTATGATCATGCTTCTAGCGACTTCTACAACATGCGCAGATGTAGATGCAGATCTGAACCCCTGTTTTGTGCGCCGTCCCTATGACGACTGTGAAAAGCGAAAAATGTTTCTCTACCCTCAAACGAATCAAAACATTTCTAAGAAACACTATAGGCCAAGAAGGGTTGTGCGCGTTAGCAGCGCTATCTATTGAAAAAAAAAACTTGTGAAGTCAATTTCAAAATTTAATAATTAAGTCATCGACCACTTTGCTGCTAAGGAGGATGGACTTTAACTACAAACAGATTTAATGGTTATGGTCCTATGGTGAGTTTAGCAAAATTTTATTATCTAGGTACCTATTTGAAAATTTAATGTCTGACAGTTACACTCGTATTTCTATACAGCAAAGTGTGTGCATGATACTAAGAAATGTAAAATTTTTGGTTGCGACGCATTTCCCTATCCCTATTCCAAAATTTGGTTATACGTGCCCCACCTGTTTTTTCCTACGAACCTCCTCTGGTCAGTAAGTGATTGTTTTTGTATTTTAAAATCTGAAAAAAATCTTAGGACATTACTACCCCTAATAGAGAGAAATAAATATATTCTATAATTAATGTATATTACCAATTTATAAAGAAACAGTGGATACAATATGTTTTTATCCTTCGAAAAGTAGCATATCTATTAATAAATCTGGACCTATTTTATTGGGCCAAACGTTGACACATAGAAATAGTTTCGTTCCAATTTATAGGAGCGCTCGGAGAATGAGTAGCCATTTAAAATTGACGTTCGGTTTGATCCAGAATAACAAGCCAGATATATACGGACACGTAAGTTTAACCGGAGAATATCATTAGAATTTAAACTATATATATCACACGACAAAAAAATACAGTAAACTATATATTTTATACGTATGATTATGGTGTTAAGAATAATGTATGATAAAATCTTTATATTTAAAAATATAATCGTTAACTGTTTTCTGCTTCTTCATCGACTCTTCTGTTATTTGTTTTGATAAGAGCTGCACTCTTTAATCTTGTTTTTTGTCATCGTTCGGTAACCGGATTGATTCAGACCCTGTCTGAATAACCATCCTCGCCTGAATAGCCATCCTACTGCTTATTGTTGACGCATTGCTGTAGATCGTCAGTGGGAATCGGACCAGAGTTTTATTTTGATCTCTATTCTGCTAAATATAACCTTCCTGTTTTTATTAGTATACTCTCTACCGAGCTATGAATTTAGCTCGGTAAATTGAGTAGTTACGAGGCCATTAGGTTTTTTCAAACATCAACAGCAACTGACTCCACTTACTCCCCTAGTTCTTTTTGAGTCCTAGATAAATCTTCATCTCTACATCATCTGTTTACAAAGATTCACGATCTACTATATTCCCTTTCCTCTAAGTCCTATTCCGTTATATTTATCTAACTTCTGAGCCACGTGGAAATCCCTGGCAATGAGATTGTTATTTGAGATTCTTTGCCCATCTTAGAAATAAAGTTTGTGATCTGATACAGCTTGCCAATATTCAACAAAAACCAGCGGAGATGCTCCAGATTCATCTGATGTGGTCTCATGAGCTTTTCTTTTTTCCCTTGGCTAAAGTTACCACTTGTTCGTCACCGTTTTCAGTCAATATAGTACATGTAAGAGAATTTGTTATAACAAATTTTCAGACAATTGAGTTGGTAAAAGTCTGATGAAATAATAGTCTATTTTATAGAAGAAGCATTACTTTTAAATTATTAAGTAATATTTTATTTTAATTGAATTTTTGTGAACGTAATAATGAAATATTCAATAAAATTATTGAGTAGACCAGTTAAATTTTTTTTTTTAGTTTTTCAACGCGCTGCCTTTCTCCCTGATTCAGTCAGATTGAATCATCTCATGAAGATGCTAATTTGATGAGCGAAAAGTGCGTCGAGAAATTAAAACAAGAAAAAAGTTATTTAGTGGTAAATCTCTTTAAAGTTTACTTTAAACTCTTTTTAAAATCTCTTTGAAGTTTACTTTTTTTTTTTATTTTGTATAAAAGTTTTAATATAAGAATTGTTCGTGATATTGATTTATTGTTTTAACTTTTCAGTGATTTGTACAATATGGGACTTCAAATTCACCATGACCGTTATGGACATAAATACTACAGCTGTCCGCTCGATTACAACGACATGTACTTTCATTATGGCTACAGGGGGGCCCATTTGTTCTACGAACCAAACAGGAGCAGATGGTATTATCACTGTTACTGGCCTCAGGAAGCTCTGAATTTTGCCACTGTTGAAGATAAACGGCGTCGTGCTGCGGTAAGTGAACGTGATAAGAGAACAAAAATTGATTTTAAACATCATCTCTTTCAAATATTCACGAACAATAATATGTTGATATTAGATCAGCTAAATATGGTGAGCGCATTGCTAAGTTGCTTAATCAAGCTTCGAGCAGTTGAGAGTTGTAAAAATAAGGTGGTCAGGTTATTGTAGTTCATTTCATTTTATTTCTTTATTTATGAAATTTTTGTCTATAGAATAAAAAGTGACAACTTCTCCGGTATTTCTTGAAGGTAATTGTTGTTTAATTATACTTCCGAGGATAAATAATATGAAATGATCATGTCTGAAATAAAATATGTCGAAGGATTGATGTGCTTCGATAAATATATAACAGAGGTATGACGTCCTACAAGCTGCTAGGGAAGAAATCCATTTGATAGATCGCCTCATTTGAAGGAAGCCCGGGCGAATAAAATAATATTAATTACCGTCATGTATTTTCTAACAAAAACTTCTTGTATGTTATCCAGTACACAATTTAATTTGGTTTGGTTTAATTCCTGCCCACAAAGAGCAAAGTTAAGCAAATATTTAGTGTTGCTATGAGATAAATGAAATCCCTGTTAGCTGGCTATATAGAAGTTGATACAACTATGAAAGCGATGTTTAAAGTTTTGTATTTCACTAACAATATCACTAAATTAAAGATATGGTTAATTTGTAATATATTACAACCATTTTATGTTTGTTTCAGTTAAGAAACAGAATGAGAGATGCGACCTTCATCAGAAATAAAACTTATTAATTGGACTTTGTTATATATTTTTATTTATAAGACTGAAGTATTAATAAAGATTCTTAATTCTTCTTGTACTTTTATTTAATTGAAAATTAATTATACGTGATATATCTTACTAATAATATAAATGTGAAAGTATGTTTGTTTGGATGTTTGTCCTTCAATCACAGTCGAACGGATGGAAGGATTGTAATGAAATTTGGCATAGAAGTCGATTATGCAGTGGTACTTTTTATAACGCTATGAAGTTCCGGTGAGAGTTTACATCGATACGTATATATAGGACATAATTTTTGACTTTGATATTTTATAAATTGTTTACCTTTAGATTTTTTTAAGCTAATAGTAATTAATTTCAGAACTGATACTGATAATTTAAGTTGTATATATATATATATATATATATATATATATATATATATATATATATATATATATATATATATATATATATATATATATATTATATATAAAAGTAAAGTTTTGGGGTTAGAGGAGTATTAGCAACTGAGAAGGTTATTTAGCGACTGGACCTACCGCTTAACATGGGTTCCGAAACACGGTTATCAGCTACCAAAAACCCCGGTCAGCACCCCCCTCGAGCTATCAACCCTTGGTTTTGTGCTTAACCGAAAGTATCTCGAGAAGCCTACCGACTGGCGAGTGACCAACGTAGAAAACGTCTCAGAAGCTTGCTTGTCAGATACATTTTATATATATATATATATATATATATATATATATATATATATATATATATATATATATATATATATATATATATATATATATATATATATATATATATATATATATATATATATATATATATATATATATATATATATATATATTTATATATATATATATATATATATATATATATATATATATATATATATATATATATATATATATATATATATATTCAATTGTCCGAAACGTGAAGGAAAGGCAAAAATACAAAAAAATAATATTAAGCGAACATAAACAGTTTCAGAGAAATATATAAATAATGTACATATAGTGTTATGGTATTATATATATATATAATATATACATATATATATACATATATATATATACATATATATATATATATATATATATATATATATATATATATATATATATATATATATATATATATATATATATATATATATATATATATATATATATATACAAACCTACTATTGTTATTAAATGGAACCTACAAACTTAAAATTTGGCAGGATTGAATTAACTCTTAAAAGGTGCTGAGGGGGCGTAAAAGATAAATATAAACCCGTTTTTGACATTTAAACCCTACATACTTGAAATTTGACAACAATGTTCTTCAGGCGTCGCAAATGTTCGCTATGGAGGAGGGTTCGTAAAAATCAACACCTAAGGGGAGTTGCCGGGACGTAAAAAATAAATATACGCCCATTTTTGAAATTTGATTACTCCTACAGACTTGCAATTTCCTAGAAATGTTCATAGGAATGAATAGGATATTAAAATCAACTCCTAAAGGGCTTGCGGAGGCGTAAAAGATAAATATATTCCGAAATTTGAAATTTGGGATTATATCGTTGTGAATCCCTCGGAATTATGTCTTTTTTGAAATTTATAGAAAAAAATTGTCATATAGCAGGTAAAAGCTGTGGAATTCTAAAAGTAATTTTAATTATAAAAAGATCAATTATTATTACTAGAGTTTAATTTATGCCCAGTGAAGCAGGCGGATAACAGCTAATATATATATATATATATATATATATATATATATATATATATATATATATATATATATATATATATATATATATATAATAATACTAACAGAACCCGGCAGACGTTGCCCTGCCAGTGTATATTTATTTACCTCTAAATATCTAAAATGGATAGTCTGTATGTAATGTAGTAATGTAGAATCTATAAAGCGTTGTAGAAAATTGTGGAAAAATGATAGGTTACTTATATTCATATATTGATAAGATTCAATTATTTTTATTACTATAAATTGATGATAAATTATATAACTTTTTTTATTAATAATTCGCGTGATCTGAATATTTTTTACTTTTCCATTCGCTATATAAGCAAACCAATTTAAAATAATTCAAACTAATACTAACATCTAGCTTATCGCTGCATAAACAATATTTCTGATTTTCTGATTCAGTATATAGATGTACAGAGTTTTTGGAGTTCCTACTCTGGAGCAAGTAAAATATATTTAAATTTTCGAAGGTCAACGAACCCAGATCGTTCGATTACATGTCGAGGGCTCTGTCCAGTTAAGCTACCCGCCCTATACTAATTTCCTTTTACTTTTATCTATATTCATTAAGCCACATTGTCTATCGCACGGTAGGTATCCATGTAAGGACTCCAAGTAGGGAAAGTTGTAATTAAGGAATAGAAGTTGTCTATGTCACGTTGTCACGCAATCAGGGAAAGTTGTAATTAAAGGATAGAAGTTGATGTGCTACTCTGGAGCAAGCAACATATAGTTGACTCTTAGATCCAGATCATTCGATTACATGTCGAGGACTCTGTCCAGTTAAGCTACCCGTCCTATTCAAATTTCCTTTCACTTTCATCTATATCCATTGAGCCATATTGTCTATCGTACCGTAGCATTTTAAAATTTAAATCGTTTAAGCAGAGAAAAATGTAGTTAAGGTGTATAAGTTGATACGCTACAGCTTCATCTAGTGGCGATGTACAATAAAGTGGATAGTGTGAAAATATTCACCCTGTTCAAATACCTATGTATACTAAATTTCATGGCTATCGGTTATTCGGTGTAGAAGTTGATGTCCTGCAGTGCCATCTAGTAGCCAGTTATAACAAAATGGATAGCATAAAAACCTTCTTCATGAAAAATTACTTAGATGTGCTAACTTTCATGGTAATCGATCAAACGGTGTCGGAGTTTATCGATCTCATATATACCAATATCCATTTATATATATATATATATATATATATATATATATATATATATATATATATATATATATATATATATCATCATCATCATCATCATCATCAGCCCGTATCGATCCACTGCAGGATGAAGGCCTCTTCAGCATGCTTCCAACCTTCACGGTCCTGGGCTTTCCTCTGCCACTCGGGTCCAATATACTTAACGATGTCATCAGTCCATCGTGCTTTCGGTCTTCTTCGCGGACGTTTGCGATCAAGCGGTATCCACCCCAGGATTGCCTTGGTCCATCTGTCGTCCCATCGCCTCGCTATATGGCCTGCCCATCTCCATTTCAACTGTTTTACCCTTCCAATGATGTCACAGACTTTGTGACATCATTGACATATATCTGTGACATATATATATATATATATATATATATATATATATATATATATATATATATATATATATATATATATATATATATATATATTATTATTATTATTATTATTCACGTATGGGCCCTGGTGGACCACGCGAAGTACAATTAGAGGCCTTTGTTGTTGTTAGCCTTCCTTTGTGCCCATACTGATTTCATTCTTTCGCTGTGAGCTTGTTTCCTTTCGTGAGACCAAGTTGTTCTAGTCTTCCTACATTTTTCTCTCTGGCCAACCTTCCAAACGTTAACCTTGTGTCTGAAACAGCCTCTATCCTGAATTTCACTTTGTGTAATATTTGCTGATCTTAAGTCCTCTTTAATTGCAGCAATCCATTTAATTATTTCTACTTTAGCTTTACTCCTATTTTCATAAAATTCGACTATTTGTCTAGTTAACCTACTCGGATTCATCCGTTTTATGTGTCCGTAAAACTTAAGTCTTCTTTTTCTCATATCGCTATGTATATCTGTGTATTGTTTGATTTCTTGGTTTTCTCGAAGTCGGTATGTTGTGCTATTTATTTGTTTGGGCCCTAGGATTTTTCTTATGATTTTTCTTTCCTTCTTTTCAATGTCCTCGATGTCCCTCTTTCTATTCAAAATGAGCGTTTCCGCAGCATATAAACATTCTGGCTTAATAACTGTGTTGTAATGTCTCAGTTTTGTGTTTTTAGATAGGCATTTTTTGTTGTAAATGTTTTGTGTAAGTCTCAATGCCGTTTCCATTTTTTGACATCTACCCTTATTGGCCGCTTTTTCCAACCCATTTTCCATGATTATTTCACCCAAATATTTGAATTGAGAGACTCGTCTGATGTTACCATATTTTGTTTTTAGAAATGGCGTTCTTAGTCTGTTGCAGGTCATGTATTGGGTCTTTTCAAAGGAAATTTGGAGTCCTACATTTTCTGCTGTTTCTTTTAGGATTTCAATCTGTTTCTGTGCCGTTAATACATCTTGAGCTAAAATTGCTAGATCATCAGCAAATGCCAGACAATCAATTTTGATGTTGGTTCTCCCCAGTTTAATGGGCTGGTCAATATTCAGGGCCGACTTTTTTTCACGCCACTCCTGTATTACTTTTTCTAGAACACAGTTAAATAAAAGTGGCGAGAGTCCATCCCCTTGTCTCACTCCAGTTTTAATTTCGAAGAGCTCCGAGATCTCACCCATGAATTTAACTTTTGACCTTGTGTTAGTTAACGTTGCTTTAATAATTGCCAGCGTTTTCAGATCTAGTCCTTGTTCTTTCAAGATTCGGAATAAAGATTCGCGGTCAATAGAATCATATGCTTTTTTGAAATCCACAAATGTACAGACGAGATTTTTATTGTACAGTTTTTGATGTCTTAGAATCAACTTCAGATTCAGGATCTGTTCAGGGCAGGATCTGCCCGGTCGAAAACCTGCTTGATATTCACCAATGTTAGGTTCTAACTGTCCCTGTGCTCTGTCTAGTAGGCATTGAGATAGAATCTTGTAACAAACTGGGAGAAGAGATATCCCTCTATAGTTGTTTACATCCGTTCTATCTCCCTTCTTATGTAGTGGATGGATTAGAGCATCTTTCCAATCTTCCGGAATCCGTTCGGTTCGCCAAACTTCTTGTAGAATTTTGGTTATTTCGTTGATTGTACCTGGACCAGCGGATTTCAAAAGTTCAGCAGTGATTCCATCTTCACCAGAAGCCTTGTCATTTTTAAGCCACTTGATTTGCCTAATTATTTCATCTTCATTCGGTGGTAATGAATCTGGGTTTGTTTGTTTAGGTTTTAGTGTTGTTAATTTGTTTAAGGGCTCAGAACAGTTTAGTATTTGTTCAAAATATTTCGCAAGTTCTTTGCAATTGTCTTGGTTATTTAGAGCTAATTGTCCGTTTTCCTTTTGGAAGCAAAGACTTTGCGGTTGATAGCCTGTTAATTTAGTTTTAAATGTTTTGTAAAAGTTTCGGGTGTTATTTTTTTGGAAATCTTTTTCTATTTCATTAAGTTGATTGTTTTCATATTTTCTTTTAGTTTGTCTAATTAGCTTCGATGTTTCTTTTCTTACTTTCAAAAAGATGTTATAGTTTATTGCTGTTTTTTGACTGTTCCAATCTTTGAATGCTTTAATAATAATGCTCGGCTTAATACTGCTTGCTCGCAAACTTCATCCCACCACGGATGTTTTCTACGTTTTTGAAAAGGGGCCAACTTTAAGGCCGTTTTAATAATTTTTTGTTTCAATTCTTGCCAGTTCTGTGCTGGTTGTTTATCAAGCTCTTCTGTTAGGGCTGGTTTTATTTTTGTTGAGTCAAACTTTGGTATTACCAGCCGCTTTTGAATTAGTTTTCAAGGTTTTAAGCTAAGTTTGATTCTAGTGAAGTAGTGATCCGTGTCTATATTTGCTCGTTTCCTGACTTGAACATTCAAAATCTCTTTACAATTGGGGTACGAAATGGCAACATGGTCAATTTGAAATTCACCCATGTACGTGTTTGGGCACCTCCAGGTTTTTTGTTTTGATATTTTCTACTTAAAATGGGTTGATATTATTTTTAGATTAAACTGCGAACATAGTTCAACCAATCTTCTACCATTATGGTTAGTCCATTTATGAGCGGGAAAACTGCCGACTGTTTTCCTGTACTTTTTTTCTTTCCCTAGCTGGGCGTTGAAATCACCCAATAGGATTTTTACATGGTTAGAGGGAATTTTAGAGATAGTCTTTTCTAGAATTTCCCAGGACTTATTTACTTTTTCAGAATTAGATTTATTTTCTTCGTTAACTGGGAGGTGTGCGTTGATTAATGTATAGTTTTTGTTAGCACATTTATATATATATATATATATATATATATATATATATATATATATATATATATATATATATATATATACATATATATATATATATATATATATATATATATATATATATATATATATATATATATATATATATATATATACGTAGTATGTTGGTAGATATCGAAACTTTTCAAATAAAAAAAAGCAATTAGTTATTTTGCCAAAAATATTTCTATTTATTCAAAATACATTCCTTCCGCATCAATACACCGGTGAAACACCATTAGTTCGGTTTATTGGTTCAAATGCTGCAGTTATGTCTGGTCACAAACCGACTAAGCTAGAAGTGCGCTTAGTCGGAAACTGCTCTAGAACTCTGTTCTGTCCCAACACAATGTACTGAACACAGATGTCTATGAGTGGCATTTACATTTCAGACAATGTTGGCAGTATAACGTTTCAAAGTTCTGATACTCTTATTGGAAAACTCTGTGCTTACAAATGGTACTGTATATTCAATTTGTGAAAAAAATATTGTTTACGCCTGAGGTACGGATGTAAATTGTTCATATCGAAAGTCCCCTCGACCGCAAGGCCTAACATCTCATAAATCAAAGGTAACAAGCCGGAACAAGCGAATAAACCAGTTTCCGAAGCCAATGGACAGCTGGAGGGGTGAAAAAACATAGATTAAAATATCAAAAACAGGCAAACACGAGACGCGCCAAATATTGTTTTCCAGACACCTGCCGCTCCAGTCAATCGATATTGAATTTCCCTAAAGGATGATTAATTTGATATCGTGACCAGTCATGTTGACGAATTAATTTTTTTATGTGTTTCAACTCGGAAGGAACGTGAGTAATGCGACATACGTCAGAAATAAAACCTAGTCATTGAAAACACAACAATTTTATTGATCATTTTCGAGTATTTGAAAGTTTGTTTAATAATACAAAGTAAATGTTAGAAGTACAGTGGGTCAAAAAAATATTGGTACAAGAAATACCCCTTTCGTAAAATTTTTGTAATTACCTGGAGATATTTTTCTGAAAATATTTTTATTACACTATAAATCAATATAAATTCAAATAATATGAACAACAGAACTTATGTTTACAAAACTGTAATTAAAAAAACACAAAATCAATTAAAAAGGAATAAAACATTTTCTTTACTTTGTTATCTATCACTTTTATTTAAAATAAATATCAATAAAAGTGATAGATAACAAAGTAAAAAAATTGATTTATTCCTTTTTAAAAATGAACTACCACAAAGTAAGGGACAAATCAATCAATAATATAAAATCAATTGTATATTTCCAAAATAGTATTGGCACAGCAATTTTATTATTTTACAGGTGTTTTTGCGCAAAATTTGAGCATTAATTTCCATAACAAAATAAATTACCTTAATAATCAAGGTATTGGCCATCGTTAGCTAATATTTTTTCCCATTTTTCTGTAAAAGAATGTATTCCGCGCCAAAATAATTGTTGCTTTTTTGAGGCCAACCATCTATCTAGCCAAACTTTCACTTCTTTATAAACATGTGTTATTCTGAAAGTCCGTGCTGCATCGATTGAAATAAGTGGTAGTCCGAAGAGGCTAAGTTCAGTGAATTTAACGTGTTCCAAATAGTTTTTTACACATTGTCATGTTGAAAAATAACTTTATCGTGTCTTTGGGCGTATTCTGATCGTTTTTCCTTCAATTCTCGGTTCAATTTTTTTAATTGTTCGCAGTATCGATCGCCAGTAATTGTTTCACCAGGTTACATCAGTTCGTAATACATAGCTCTCCTACTTTCCCACCAAATACAGAGTAAAGCTTTCTTTCCATGTATATTGCGCACTGGTTGTGATGTTGAAGACTGGCCTGGATGTACCCATGATTTTTTACGCTTCTGCTTGTCAAAATAGATCCACTTGAAATCATCTGTCACAACTCGATGCAAAAAACCTTTCCTTTTCTGTTTGGCAAGCAAAATTTCACAAAGGTTTTTCGCCTTTCAATGCCTGTTTCTTTCAATTAATATGGAACTTATTTTCTTTCCTTCTGGATCTTTCTCAATGCATGTAGACGTTCGGAAATGGTGGATTGGGCAACATGCAATGCTTCTGCCACTTGTTTCAACGTATGAGCTGAGTCTTCATCCAATAATATTTGCAAATCTGCATCTTCAAACTTTTTCGACTGTCTTGGACGCTCCTTTTTTTATATCAAAATCACCACTTTTAAAGCGTTTAAAACAGCCTTCATAAGCTTTTTTGGGTTAGAGCATATTCACCAGAATTCAACATATTCAAAGCTATGAAAAACTATGTTTTTTGCACAATGACAATTAATAACAAACTAACTTTTGATGGTGTATGTTTACCCACCAAAACGCCATAGACATCATTAGTATGTACCAATAAATGTATTAGTAACACCATTTCTTAGCAAAATCAACATTATTAACCGAAACCCCTATTAAAAAAATTGTTTAAGTAATAAAAATACTTTAATAATTTCCCATCATCCCATTAACATAGATTTGTTGTCCAATTTCCCCTCACACCTCATTGAAAACATTTTTGAAACACACCACAATAGGATGAGAAATACGTTTTGTCTGAATGATTGTGGCGTGTTCAAATATTTTTGTTTCTTTTGGAATTTTTGGCACGATCTAAAACTCAAAGAATATCAAAAATATCTGTTCTTATGTAAATAAAGAATCACTGGGTAAAAAATAAAAACAAAACGTAGACAAATTTCTCAGTGATTCTTTTTCTGTAATAAATCTGCTTAACGATCAAAAAATTTAAAAAATTCAAAAATTTTCTAAAGTAAATACAAACTTTTGAACGGTAATGTTTCGGGAGGTCTTCTCCTCCCATTTTCAAAACGAATCTAAAAAATAATTTATATTAATTTTTATATAATACTGTAAAGATAAGAAGTAAATATATTTTTATATATTATTATTATTTATGTTCATCACAATTTTTTAGAGGTAGTCTGGGTTTGCAACCCAAGACTACAATGTTTGCACTAAACAAGAGCGTTCAGCCGAGGATCAATGCAAGCTTAAATTTTTTCTAGCTATATTTGCTGTATCCAGTAAAGCAGCCTACTGCATGACTTCCATATGTCTATCATGTAATTTAAGCTTATCTTTGGTGATTTTCCAGTCATTTGTTATCAGCCCATTTGTAGATATTACTACTGGTATAATGTCAACATCTCTGGGTTTGTACATGTCTGCTAGTTCTACAGCTAACAGTTGACATTTTCGTTTTTTCTCGGTAATGCTCTTGGTCAAATTGTGGTCCAATGGTACCGCCACATCAATATTAAGTTTTTTAAGAGCTTTTGTGTCGATTATGAGAATATCGGACCGATTAGCCTCCACCGCCCGATCAGTAATCATTGTCGTATCCCACAAAATTTTTGCACTTTTACTATATACACCTGTTCAGATTTTCACTTATAATAAGGTAGCTCCACGTCCAGCAGATCATATTTTTTCAATAATTCTTGATGTATCACCTCAGTAATGGTGTTATGCCTCTGCATATAGTCTATTTGAGCCAGCGCAGGACAACCACCGCTTACATGCTGTATTGATTCTAAATCTTGTTTTCATAAGCGACATTTTGGATCGATATTTTGTCCTAATATATGTTTTTTATATGCCCTGGTGCTTATGACCTGATCTTGGATAGCACATAGGAAACCTCCTGTCTCTCCATAAAGTCCCGATGTTCGGAACCATTCTGTAGAGTATTTCTTATTGATCTGTTCAGAATCGAGAAGAGCTGCAAAGCGATCATGGAACTAATTTCCTTTCCAAATTGAAATACGCCCTTGGGGAGTTATATGGCATGCCTCATTAGTTGCTTGTGTGAGATGGAGGGGACTATAATTACTATCCAGTGTACAGCCAGCTTTGTGAATATTACTCTCTTTTATAGGAAAAATAGGATCTTAGCCCATCCTCCTGCTGACGGTACATTACCTCCATATTCTATAAGTCTGTTCCTCTTATATGTCGAGGTAAATACAGTCGCTCGATGGAACTTCTTGTTTTTACGATACGATGTTTTGTTAATTTGGTTATTTTCTGATCCGACCACTTTATTACACTTTATTATTATTATTATTATTATATAATTATTATATTATGATATATATATATATATATATATATATATATATATATATATATATATATATATATATATATATATATATATATATATATATATATATATATATTATTGTCAATGTAAGTATTATTGACATATGCAAAAAATATATTTACTTCCTATCTTTACAGTATTATATAAAAATTACTATGAATTATTTTTTAGATTCGTTTTGAAAACGGGAGAAGACTTCCCGAAACGTTAACGTTTAAAAGTTTGTATTTAGAAAAGTTTTGTATTTTTTTAATTTTTGTTCGTTAGGCAAATTTATTACAGAAACAGAATCACCGAGAAATTTGTCTCCGTTTTGTTTTTGTTCTATTACTCAGTGATTCTTTAATTACATAAGAACAGATATTTTTGATATTTTTTGAGTTTTAGATCATCGTGAAAATCTCAAAAAAAGAAGAAGAATAAATAATAAAGAGAAATTACGTTATCAGGAAAAAACTGGGAATGATTCCCTATTATAACATTGACTGAGAAACGAAAACTGTTGGTCAATGAAAAATGTTTTGGTCACCTGATTAGGATGAAAGATAGTCATGCAGTTAAAGAAATTTGGGGAACAGGATCGGAGAGAAAAAGATCACGAGGCAGACCAACAAAAACCTGGAACCAAGTAGACAAATTCTTAAAATTCGAAACTGCAACTAGGACGAAACTCGAAGTAAAGCCAAGAACCGAAAAGAGGGGAAAGTTTTTTGCAAAGCAAAATAGGCCAAGCCAAAATAGGATCCGGATAAGTAAGTATATGATGTTTCTTACAGTCTGAAAATTGAATGGAGCATCGGATGTTGGAGCCATCTATTTTGCAATGTTAGAAGCTGAAATGGTGACTGATAAAACTTTAATCTGATCTCGTTTACTAATACATATTTTAAAAGCGTTAGATTAAACGTACCTCTAGAATCGTATTTTTATAACTGTGTAACTGTTTCACAACTGTGCCAATATGTTGACCCTTATTTTTAATTTTTGACTCTTAATTTCCAGTTTATTTTTCTCCTTCTTAACTTTCATTATGCCAAAATTCTTGGCCTCCAACAAGGTTTTTTTAATATTTATTAAAAACCAATATACATTACCGAATGATAAATGGAATGTTTTGAGAATGGAGGTATATAGATCTAATTCGTATTATAATTATAAAACCGTTCTTCTGATACGACTAAATATTTCCTGTTTTAGTTTCAACTTTGAATTCCCCCCTTTACGACAGTAAATTTTTCATTATGAATAAAATATTTTTTCCTGACAAATTCACTGGAAAAGGTTTCTTTTTGTAAAGTTTAAACTTCACCGCATCTCTCCATCTACCACAACTCTGGCTGTACATTTAAATAAAAATTTCATCGTGGGGGCACCGCTAACTTTTCCAACATAAATCAAGAGAGTTCAGACTGTTCTGACAAAACGTAAAAACTATACCGAAAACCAACAGAAACGTTTTAGAAAAATTACTTCTTCTAGTACTGGGGAATTCTTAGATAATGATATATGGAATTAGTTTCATTCATATGTATTTATTAGAATTCTTTGTACGAAATTGTCTTAGTGAATGATTGGTCTAGCTCAGATTAAAATTTTATATTTTCAGAGTAACACTACTAGATTTAACTCCATGCATTAAAAGCACCATTCAAAATTAATTAAAATCCTTTAAAATAAAAATATGTTTCGTAAACCATGAGTCAACAGCATTAATTACTATTTTGTTTCGATAATTGATCGATAATTTTGAAGCAAATATTATTGATTTTTCGTAAGAAAATTCTACTATAATCAAAAAGTAAGGTGACTTGTTTTAAAACAAGTGCGCTTTACGTACAGATACAACTTTTTGTTTTTTAAGTTTGCATGATTGTCCTTAACATCGATAGAAGTTTTAAGTCATTCCTTTATTATCTTTTATTCTCATTTCTTCTGTTACACATTTTTGTTGACACTTTTTTAAATTGTTAAATTTATTGTTCAAATTATAAAGTGTGTTTAAAAAAAACAAATGTTTTGTGCTGATGCATACGGTAATGACGTAAGAAGATCAAGTAGTACAAGGAATTTAGTCATTGTAGAGGAGCAGTTGAAGATGAACCTCGCTCAGGAAGATCTTCCACGTTAACTAATGAAGATATTATTACCAAAATCGTGGATTTTGTACGGAGTAATCGTCAATTAAGTATTAGAGACATTGTAGAAAAAATATCCAGATTTATGGCAAAACAATACAAGATGTTTGCGTTACCATCGCACTTACAATAATTATCCGTCAACTTTTCGTTAAAAATCAAACTAATACGGTTTTGCAAGCACCATATTTACGAGATATGACATCACGTGACTTTTTTCCTGTTCTCTCAATTGAAGAAACTACTTCGTGGGTGCCATTTTCAGCCCATAGGAGCCAGTCAAGAGAGTTCGCTGGCCGTTTTGAAGGAAATACCAGAAGTCAAGAATATCACCTGTTTCGAAGACTGGCAAAACGTTGAAATAAGAATATTCCTTTGAGAGAGGATTATTTTGAAGAAGACATAATAAATTTGGACAAATAAATACATATTTTGTGTTTTATTTAAAAATATACCTTTTTCGATCATATTAGTATGCAAATCAGTGCAATTTTGTCCAATTCGGTAATTCTGATGCCACCTTTACAAAATTTAACATTTATTGTTGTAAATAGTATTGAACTATAAAAAAGTCGTTAATTAGTTTCCTTTACTTACTACTTAAAAAGCAAATGAATTCGGCTTCAAACCATACAATATTCAAGAAAATAGCATACAAAATCTCTGAAGATCTCCAAATGTTTCATAGCTTTGAACATTAAATCCATATGTTTTTCCTCACCGATATAATTCGACATGTGACAATTAAATAACAGAGATGAATTGAATAAAATGCCAAGAGTCTTATCAGGTTAGATCGTGGACTTGTGCCAATGTGATAATCGTAAAGAGTGAATCTAAAAATGTTGCTTTAAGCTATATTTATCCATAATTTATTGCGTCCACACCAAGTACGATCAAATGCCTCCTGTAATGCCACACAATCATGTTGGCTTGTAACAACTGAAAAAATCTTTAGGTCATGCGGCAAAGAAATTTTCCCCAGTCAGGATATACTCCAATATCATCAAAATAATAGAAACAACAAAACATCAATATTTAAACTAGTTAAACAACAAATGTTAAGATATATTCTGTATTTCTCGCCACAGGTTACCATCTTATGCATCTTCTTATTGATTCTTAATCTTAAATCTGTAGAGCAAATGACATAAAAACAAAAAAGCGTCTATGTTATTCCTTCAGCAATGCTTCCAATTCTTCACCCTCCACTTTTTGGATATTTCGTCTTGGATATTCTGCATCATTTATGTCAACATTTCTAGTTACGGAATTGCTAGAACGTATTATCTCTCAAAATTACATAAATCATCGCAAGTCGAAAAGAAGACAATGTGGCAAATCTTGCAATAACTATACTATAACTAACTTAAAGCCATTATGCGATGTGGATTACCAAGTTTCAGTCAAATGTGACCTTACTAGACAAGATGTTGATCTCGATGAACCTTACAATATAAACAGGAAATGAAAGATAGTACGTATCATTACACAATGCTGAAATACTCGATGATTGAATGTGTAGTAGATAAATCAGGCAAATTAATGACTTACCGGTATTTTGGAGTATTTTTCTAAGCTTCTGACGGCAGTATCGAAATATTTTTCACCATATTCCAGTCTTTGTTCTTGGCACAACTGTCTCCACATGTCCTTGGCTTGGCTAAGTATAATTTCGTCGGAGATCCAAGTGTTTCCAGACGTTATTTCACCAGGTGCTACGAGAACGACATTTACAGCTCTGGACCTGCCAAAGAGAATAAATGAATAATAATTTATCTTATAAAGGGTAATAGTGCATCATTTAATAGTTTAGTTTTTCTTCGCCTTCAGTTTATGATTTTGCTTCGGCGCCATTTTTTCATGATATTTGTAACAGGCTATTTTATAGTGCTGATGTGCAAGTTTTATTATGGACAAATACAAGCGAAAAGAACTCAATAACATTGTTGCAGTTAACATTAAATCTTACTTTTTAATTCGTAAAAAATGTGATAATGTATTAATACAAAAAATAAGAAGAATCTATATTATATATATATATATATATATATATATATATATATATATATATATATATATATATATATATATATAATAAAAATTTTATTTCAATACTTAGTTAACACTCATCAATACAGAAAATAGCAATATAGCAAGATATTATATTATATAAACATATAATATACATATTATATACTCATATAATATATTACTCATATAAAATTACAGCAAAAGGATAGAGGTGGCAGAAGCACTGATTTAAAAGCCTCACCCCTAATTTTTATTTAACTCATAATAAACATAGACCAAGCTCTATTACTTATAGGCAATAAATGAAAATTCAGAAATATATTATTGTTCATATACAATAAAATTAGAAATAAATAAAAACAAAAAAATATAGTTACTGAAAAGAAAAGAGGTGTCAAAGCAATAGAGTAACTGTGTATCATCAGCATACATATAGGGAGTACAATATTTTACACTTTTAGAAATGGTACATGTATAGATGCAGAACAGTAGTGGCCCCAGAACTGAGTCTTATGGAACTCCACAGTTGATATGCCCAGGAGAAATTCACTGTTATCGGTTTTTACAAACTGATATCTGAAAACTTTACTAAGATAGTCGACCATCAATTTTCTAGTATTCTGCGACAGGCCTTCATAATGAAAAATAGCACCCATAAGTTCAATGTTAATTATATCAAATGCTTTGGAGTAATCAAATAGAACTAGTACAAATGTTCTATCGATATAATTATTTCGTAATATGTCATCAATTAGGTCCAACAAAGCAGTAGTACAATTATATCCCTTATAGAAACCAGACTGCCTCAAAGGAAAAATGTTATATTCATTAAGATGCTTGGTTAACTGCTCAGGCAAGATATTTTCCAAGGGCTTTGAAAGTGTTGGCAAGATCTATATTGGTCTAATATTATTCATAGTTATCTCTGGTTTTTTATAATGATGAATAATAAATGATTTTTCTCCATTTTTATCAAAAAAGCACATTTTGAAATTGATGGTTATATTAATATCAAGCTTGCTGCATTTGGGGTGAGTAAAATCCACGATTGATTCATGGGAAATCTTTACAACCTAAACGAGTCACTGTTTGGTGTGCATTATGGCCAGGAGGTGCAATTCGACTGTATTTCCTTTCCAGAGTGCTGCAGGCGAGCTGTAACTGTAAATGGTGTTACATATTGTAAGATAATAACTGGATTATTGTGGGCTATTGATCTGGAGAATATGTAGTTCCAACAGGATGGCGCTACACCTCACTCTGCTAATGAAATAATTGATTTATTGAGAGAAACATTTCCTGGACGACTAATTGCAAGAAACGATGATGTTGAAAAGCCACGTCTACAGGTGAAAAGCCACGTCTACAAGAACAACTCACAATCGATTTATGAACTAAAGGATGAAATTCTTTGAGTCATTAGTGAGATAGAACCACGGTTATCCCAAAATGTCATCCCAAATTTTGACAAAGGAGTAGACGTCAGTGGACCTGCAAGAGGTGGTTATTTGGCAGATATTGTCTTTCATGTTTACATGTTATATTTTATGCTTCAATTACCAATAAAAAGTTTTTTGAAATCAATGCAAATTCTGTGTTTTACTCAAGAACTAAAATAGACCGCTCAATTTGAAAGAGTTTTTAGTATTGTAATAATCATAGTTTGCCTACTAATTATTATTTATTGTATCAAATATAAGTAGAATTTCTTATCTTAGTAGAATTTTTTCTTTCTTCGTGACGATTTGAATGTTTGGGTTGCTTTTTTTACTAATTTGCAACTGTATATGAACATTTGATACTACATTTGATACCTACTCATTATTATTTACTTTATCAAATATAAGTAGAATTTCTTATCTTAGTAGAATGTCTTCTTTTTCGTGACGATTTAGACAGATAGCTTTGTGACAGATTTGGGTGTTGGGTTGCTCTTTTTTTTTACTAATTTAAAACAATATATGAACATTTGATAAATTTGCTCCAGTTTTTTCCCTTTGTTCGAAGGATTTTTCCCACAGCATTATTCAATGGTTCTCTTGGGTGTCCTTGTATCTTTAGTTGCCTTTAGTAGAGTTTGCCGTGTTTTCCATCCATATGTAAGAATTGGTCTATAAACGGCTTTAGAACCAGGGTGTGGCCGTCAGTCCCGCATATTTGAAACCATTCACATGACCAGGAAAGTGGCCGGGGTCAGTTGCCAAGGTCATCGTTGTATTTCCTAGCTCAAAGTATTTCAGTTACCATGGAACACTGGTCGAAAGAACAACGAGCATTTGTCGTGAATGCATGTTATCAAATCTGTTCGTATACAGTCGCTCAGCGTCATTTTCGCACGCATTTCGGTATTCATCGTAATCGCACATTTCACTCAATTAATTCGATTATGTTATGGGTTGAAAACTTTAAGAACACTGGAGAAACCACACACATGAGACTGGTAGTGCGAGAAGAGTGCATGCGAATATTGATCGTGTGAGAGCAACTATGGGAAGAAGCCCTCGGAGATCGGCACGTCGATAAAGCGTTGCGGTCGGAATTTCAGACAGAAAAGTTCGACGTATTTTAAGGTTTGATCTACACCATCATCCCTATAAAATCCAAGTAGTTCAGGCTAATGAAAACGATGTTGATACTCTACGTTTTTTTTCTGAAAGGTTCTTGGAAATGTCTGAAGAAAATGCGGATTTCGTCCACAACCTTTGGATGGACGTATCCAGTTATATAAATCGACACAATTTCAGGTACTTGAGTTGCGACAACCCTCACTAACTCCATCAAAAACCTCTTCACTCGGCCAAGGTTACGGTTTGATGCGCGATTTCCTCATCAGGAATCATAGGCCCTTTTTTCTAAAGGTGAGACTGGACTAGTAGAAACTGTTAATTCTGTGCGGTATTCTGAAATGTTGCGCACGTTTTTCGTTCCTTAGCTTCAACATTATGAAGTCAACGATTAAACGTTATTCCAACAAGATGGGGTCACCAGCCACTCCGCTCGGGTAAGCATGGCCATTTACAACAACGTGTTCCCGAACCGGGTGATCTCCCGGAATGGAGACATTCCTTGGTCTCCTCAATCACCGAATCTTACAGCTTGTAATTATTTCTTGTGGGGTTACCTCAAGAATAAAGTGTACGAACACCGACTTCGTACACTTGAACAACTCAAAAGAACAATCCGGCAAAAAATTGAGGGCTTTCCTCAACCAATGTTGCGTGACGTGATGGAGACTCTCAGGAGGCTCTTTCAAGAATGCATCAAACATGATGGACACCATCTAACTGATGTTATTTTTAAAAAGTAAACCTGTTTCTTAAATGCTATTTGATGTAGAATAAGTTAATGTCGATAGAGTTATGAAAAATACAAAACCTTTTTTTCACAGCTTTTTTAAAAATGCGAGATTGATGGCCGCACCCTGTACTTATATTTTTGTTAGCTTTGCTAGTCCTTTTCTCTTCAAAAATCCTGTATTTGTAACATAATAAGTTTTATTCACTTTTTCCCTTCTGTTGTTGAAGTCTATTTCTGGTTTTCCTCTTTTCCTCGAACGTGACAGCAAACATATTTGTTCTAAATGTGGCTAATGTTCCAAATATTGGAACTTCCTCTATTTGGATTCTATCTATCTGATTTAGTATCTTTCTTTATATTTTTGATCTTAATTTTATAATTATTACATAATACCGTCATGTTGAACAAATAAACTACAAAATTAAATCAATAAAGTATACAAGGTGTTCTATTAGAAAGTTTCTATTTAATTGGCTCACTGCATAAATGCAACAACAATGAGGGGCGCGGAGCGCATGTCAATCGATAGCCCCGTGTTTAGGAATTTAGTCAGTATAAAGCGTTTTTTGGGAGCGGACCGTGCATTGTGTGTGCGATAATTCTACAAGATTTTCATCTCAACGGTCATGTAAAGTCACTGTATAGACCGCAATGTCAACGCGGGGAATAGTTGGCCCGTACTCTTTTGAAGAGGACATGAGACGCGCACTTACCATCAATTCAGCGTTATATGGAAATATTAGACAATTTTTGGTATCTGAACTGCAAAATTTTGCTGGTTATAACCAAATAACATGGTTTCAGCAGGATGGAGCAATGTCACACACTTCCGTCTCTGCTACGAGTTCGTGAAATTTTCCCAAACAAATAGATCTCCAGGAGAGGTGACATAAACCCCACCTGGAGAGGTGACATGGCCCCCCACGTAATCCTAACTTGAGCCTTACGGACTTTTTCTTGTGGGTTTATCTAAAATTGAAAGTTTACGTCAAGAATCAGGGTATTTTGGTGTACTTAAAATAAAAAAATAGCCGATCCAAAATGGCAACCATTCCATTCCAGAGATTATGTGCCGAGCCGTCCTAGATTTTGTTGTTCGTTTAGATGTGTCGTCAGCGTGAAGGTTTACATTTGGATAACATATTAAAAGTAATTTCCTAAAATGTGTTTTTCAATATAAGAAAGTTTTTTTTGATGAACGTCTCTATTTTATTTATATCGCTATATAAAAAAAAATCTTTTGGGACACCTTGTATTACCGAGGACCTAATAATTGTTGCCTTTGCTACAAAAAAAAAGAAACATAAGTACTTTCCTGACAACTCTACAGACGTAATAATAATGAAAAACCATTTCATAAAAGTATGGCAACGTGAAAAGGGAAACATTTTTTCCAAATGGGGTTAATTCCGAACAACAAAAAAACAAAAGTAGCACTTCGAATCCCGAATGCTGCGAAAATTTTATTTGCTTCATAAATTCAGACTTGTAAATATCAATCATTTAAAGCGACACAGGGCGGAACCGTTAAAAAAAGGGCAAAAGTTCATCATTTTCGTTACTTTTTTTTTCGCGCGACGTTTCAATTTCGCTAAAGGAAATTGAATGAGACGGCATTATGGCCCGTAAAGGCACAAAGCATTTTTAAATATTGGGCGTGAAAGAACGGAAAAATAGTTTTCTTTCGAAAGGATAGATTTCTTTTTTTTTGTTGTAAAAAATATTTTTTTCTGATTCATTTATAGAAATAAATTGCTTTCTATAAAAAACAACTTAATTTTTGACGCATTTCGGAAATTTTTTGTGTCAAACAGAGATATACATGGGAAAACTGGTAATTGGATATAATAGATATTGTAATAGAAATTTGGACATTCGGACGTGGATGAATTCCCCTTACAAGTTCCAACAATACTTTCAGCAAAGTCTTTCCACGTGTTTTCGCATTTTGTTTTGTAGAATATTCTTTTCCCGATGACTGATTGTTAGTAAAATTTTTTGGCATAAAAATCATTATTAAATGTAATCAACTTGTTACGATCCATAAATTATCACTATTTTGGCTGAAAATATATTTGCGGGAACGACTGTACGAGCCGGATATTTTAATAATTGTTAGAGATTTCTAATTGTCCCCACCTCTCGAAAAGGCATAAAAATAGAAAAGGGCAACTAGGCACTCTTTGCTCTTCTTTTCTCATCAGTCAGTATCTTCGATGGTTACTATATTTATATATATATATATATATATATATATATATATATATATATATATATATATATATATATATATATATATATATATATATATAGGTATATGTATATATATATATATATATATATATATATATATATATATATATATATATATATATATATTCGATCTGCAAGAATCAAGCAAGAATAGCAATGCCCACTGAAGAACAAGTGCCGGATATCTTATCTTTGTGGAGGAAGTAACAAAGGCTATAGACTCGATGATCGCAAGGCTTCAGGAAAGGATAGTATAACTGTGGAGATGTTAAAAGCTGGTGGTCAGACTTTACAGAAAATACTAGCAAATTTATATTCAAAATGTCTGAAGCAACAAGAAGTACCCAGCCTATGGAAAAATGCATAAGTGATTGTTTTATATAAGAAAGGAGCACGGGAAGATTTAAAGAACTACCGTCCAATAAGCCTCCTGTCAGTGGTGTGCAAAGTTTTCACCAAGATAATATCCTAAAGAATACTAAAAAAACTTAATGACGCACAACCAAGGGAGCAAGCAGGATTCAGAAGTGGATTCAGTACAATGGATCAGATCCAGGTCCTACAGCAGGTCATAGAAACACACAACGAGTACACTATGCCACTGTGCTTGGCTTTTATCGATTATGAAAAAGCATTTGATTCAATCTCAAAGCAGGTGTAGAGAAAGCCTATGTAAATCTAGATATATGATGATATATGTAAGATATATGATGAAGCTACAGCGACAGTCCATCTCGACGATCTTGAGGTTGGAATAAATGTAGAGCGGGGCGTACGGCAGGGTGACGCAATATCGCCTCTTCTTTTCTCAGCCTGCCTGGAAGAAGTGTTCCGTAATCTGGATTGGGAACAAGTTGGAATTAATGGTGCATACTTAAGTCATCTTCGCAGATGATATCGTTCTTCTTTCACAAGACCCAGACGAGCTGCAAAGACACGTACAAGAGCTGCAAAGGGCTGGGGAACCATTTGGTTTGAAAATAAACCAGAAGAAGAGTCAGGTCATGTTCAATAAATTTGCTGAGGACAAAATAATTTCTATTTTAGGAACGGATTAGGAAGTTGTGGATTACTATATATATATCTTGGGCAGAGGGTTTCAATGGAAGGAGATACCGTCCGGCAGGTGGAACGACGCGTTAAATGTGGCTGGCAGGCATTTGGCAGGCTCAACATAGTGTCTAAGAGCAAACTACCACTTTGCCTGAAAAAGAAAGTCTTTGATCAGTGTGTCCTGCCCGTTATAACATACAGAAGTGAGACCTATACACTCACATCACAGTCAGTTCAAAAACTTCGAGTAGCACAGAAGGGAATGGAAAGATGTATGCTTGGCATTACTGGACGGGATAGAAAGACCTGCACATGGATCAGAGAGCAAACGAAAGTGAGTGACATCATTGGAGGAATAAAGCAAATTGAAATGGAAATGGGCAGGCCATGTACAGAGGAGGTGGGATGAAATATGGACCAGAGCGGTCTTGGACTGGATACCGCTTGATCGCAAACGTCCACGGAGAAGACCGAAAACACGATGGACTGTTGACATTATTAAGTATATTGGACCCCGAATAGCAGAGGAGAGCTCAGGACCGCGAGAGTTGGAAGCAGGCTGAAGAGGCCTTCATCCTGCAGTGGATTGATACGTGTTGATGATGAAGATGATGATGATATTTATACTCACAAGATAGCGTAACGGGACCGTAATATTAACGGTAATATTACAGACACTTTTTACCCTTTCTCCACGTGGTACTATCGCTCGTCTCTGGCCAACTACCACCATGCGCCATCATGTATCTCACGGGACCGGTTTCTAACCTTTCAGCCGTCATCAGCCGAGCTCGAAATGAACGGTCCACGTTACGCTATCTTGTGAGCATACCTGATATTATATCCGAGGTTGCTGCCAGAATGTTACGGGCACTCCTGACTACTACGAGTATTCACCGTACGATGGCGTGAGCTGTGTGCTATTACGACCCGCCCTCAAAAAGCCAGTTGACACGGTCTGGCCCCGATCGTCTCTTCCAACTGCTTTCCTTGCGTTCATCTGCAGTTCGGCTGATAACAGCTGGAAGGCTAGAAATCGGTCCCGAGAGATACGTGATGACGCATGGTGGCAGTTGGGCAGAGACGAGCGGTGGCACCACGTGGAAAAAGGGTGAAAGGTTTCTGTAATCTTTCTCTCGACGCTCCTGTTGCGCTATCATATATATATATATATATATATATATATATATATATATATATATATATATATATATATATATATGACCGTTAAATATTATTTATTAGTTTTTTCTTGAGGTTTCGGTCAATTGTAATAATAATAATAATTCTTTAATTTTTTTTAACGTTTCCGTTTTTTTTTATTAAAACATTATTACAACAGTTATAATTGTATTATATGTATTATTCCTATATATAGTGTAAATTAATATTTTAACACATACCTTTTTATAATATCTTAATGTAGTGTCATTACATTATAGTATTAATTAGATTTTTGTATAAAAATATGTTATTTTTTGCTTAGTTTTTAATTGACATATTTTTTGACATTGACATATTTAATTTTTTTTTTAAAGTCTAAAAAATAAAATATTAGTTCTGAAATTAATTATTGTTAGCTTAAAAAAAATCTAAAGGCAAAAAATATATAAAATATGTCAAACTCAAAAAATATGTCCTATACATACGTATCGATGTAAACCCTCGCCGGAACTTCATAGCGTTATAAAATTTATCCTATGTCCTATTCTATGACAAATTTCATTAAAATCTTTCCATGTTTCGAGCGCGATTGAAGGAAAAACATCGAAACAAACATACTTTCACATTTATAATATTAATAAGATCAAGTGAGAGGTGCGTTTCAGTATAATTTCCTCCTGCAACACCCAAGTAAACAGTTAAAGTCAAAAGTCCTGGAATAGATCGATCTAAGAGAGACCCCAGAACTCTACTGGCTGTTATAATTGATATATTCAAGATGAGAAGTTTTATCGTCTTGGAACAAGCACAGGAATTATTGCAGTTATTTAGTAGGTACCAATTTACCATTTACAAGGTCAGGATTAGCACTACCTCGGTTGTTTCTACCAAAGAGGCATGTAATAGGAGCGAAAAATGTCTTTATTTGGTGAATATGGGTCCTAAAAATGTAACTGTACTCGAAAATGTTTATGAGATCCATCCACCAAGATATGTTTATGTAGATCATGGGGTAAACCATATCACGGAAATTTATCATGTACTAACAAATAAGATTTTCTAAAGTTACTATAAACATAGGAGAAATTGCCATGTTGGATGCTTAATAACTTTATTTGAATTATATGTAGAATATAATACATAGTGTGATAAACATATAATATGCTTTTGTAGTTTTCTTTTTTCAGTTTTCTGTACTAATATAACCTTTAACTCCAACTTGAACATTTTTATAAATACAAGCTTTCTTTTACCAATATGAAGTAGAAAATCCAAAAACTGATAATTCTGACATGGTAAAATCAAGTTCCACGAGTGTCTTGCGCTGGGACATTGTCACCGTAAGTTTGGTTTGTCACCGTAAGATGGTTTCCACTCACATTTTTCTTTTGGTTGAACAAGAAAACATCACGTGCCGCAAATGCTCTTTATTTGGCTCGAAACTTGACATGTTTCCCACACGAAAAAATCTTACGCTAACTGGAAATCGTTTAATCAATGGCGAGTTGAAAGATACTATCGTAGCAACAAAATGACGTAAGGAATTAGACCAAGAGTCTTCAACCTTTTATTATCCAAGAGACAGATTTGGGTATCCCTGTGTCCTGTTTTGGACTATCCAAACATATCGACTTTTTATCCTTAATTACTATACGCATGATATTTTTTTTTCTATTATTTAACAAAATAAAGTATTTTATTATTGCGTTTTTAAACTTATTTGAACTCAGTCTTTATACAATAACTTTTGCATTTCAGCGCTGATAAAGTTTTAAGTGTTCTAATCCACTCCTAACAGGTTTTTCCTGATGGAGTTTTCACACTATAAGCTTTAGACATTATGTACTTTTACTCTGGTTTTCTCCAAGTCAGCATATTCGACAAGTATAAGGTTATCCGGAAAGTTAGCAGCGATTTTCCATTAGTATCGCTTTTAGCGCTTGTAAACAAAAATCTGTTTTGGATTAGTAATGTTTATTTACATATTATTAATTCTTGCGGTATTTACAAGGTTTACGTTTAGACTCGCTTTGATTTGCCCTCAATTAGTCAAGTTGATTCAAATTGAAATGTTGATCGATAACTTACATATACGGTATATAATTTTTTTTCAAAATAGGTAGAGAACGCTGTCCAAAATAATACAAAAAAAGATTTTTTGCGTTTAAGGAGGTTGTTTTGTTGTGCAGACCACGGTGTAAAATTGGTTTGGTCGGTTCAGGAGAGGAGATTTTAACCTGTAAAACCGGCATCGATCTGGCCTTCCATCAAGCATTGATGTCGAGGAAATTAAGGCCATTATAGCCAAATCCAGCGACAGTTCACCTTGACGATCTTGAGGTTGGAATAAATATACAGCGGGGCGTACGGTAGAGTGACGCAATATTGCCTCTTCTTTTCTTTTCTCAGCCTGCCTCGAAGAAGTGTTCCGTAATTTGGATTGGGAACAGGATGGAATAAGGATTAGTGGTGCATACTTAAATCATCTTAGATTTGCAGATAATATAGTTCTTCTTTCACAAGACCCAGATGAGCTGCAAAGACACGTACAAGACCTGCAAAGGGATGGGGAGCATTTGGCTTAAAAATAATCCAGAAGAAGAGTCAGGTCATGTTCATGAGAATAAATTAATTGAAATGGAAGTGGACAGGCCATGTAGCGAGGCGATGGGACGAAAGATGGACCAGGGCGGTCCTGGACTGGAGACCGGTTGATCGCAAACGTCCACGGAGAAGACCGAAAACACGATGGATTGATGATATCATTAAGTATATAATGCTATGACAGAGGAAAGCTCAGGACCGCGAGAGTTGGAAGCATGCTAAAGAGACCTTCATTCTGCAGTGGATTGATATGGGTTGATGATGATTAATAATTAATATTTTTTCTAATAATTACAGATTATTTTGAAACAAAAACTTCCTTTATTCGATCGTCGAATAAAGTCGATCTAAATTGACATTATAAAATTTAAATACTAGACATTTCTATCATTTCGCCATTTTCTATCAAGCGTCTTTCAATACGTAGTCGGATATTGTTCACTACATTTCTCATGGTAATGCTATGGCAAGCCTGCCTAATACGATAACAAAGATCGTCTCGAGTTTGGAGCCTCGAAACATAAACCTTATTTTTAATTGTCCTCCAGAGAAACAACTCAAAAGGCGTGAGATCCGGGGATCTCAGTGGCCAATTAATTACAGGATTGTTTCGCGCAATCCAACGATTTGGAAAACTATTATTCAACCATTTTCTTACGTTAATTGCATGATGAATGGGTGCCCTGTAAAATTGTAAGTGTAAATTTTACCGACAATTAAAAGGTAACGCATCAATTTCATCATCAAACTCATTTTGTAAAAATCTAAGAAATCTAGCTGCATTCAAATTTGCATCCAATAATATCATTTACAATAGCGCACCAAACGTTCACCTTAGTAGAGTATTGTCTCTTACATTGTATCACCCAATATGGTTTATCTTGAGCCCATAATCTAATATTTTATGATGATATTATACCATTTGTCGTTAATGTGTAATTGTATGTAAATGCTTTGTAACCATAAACAGTATTCCATTCTTCTTTCAGTAGCCAAATAGTGCTTTTCTGGATATTTAAAATTCTACTAGCGTCCCTAACCGTGAGCGTGGATTCTCATTAAAATCATCAAAAACTAATTGAGTTGCTCGAAATTCACGAGAACGATGCTGATTAGTAAGTTTATTAACAGTTCCGTTTTGATCAAAATATTGGTTTATGCAAGAAACTGTAATATGATTGATGTTCCGTTGTGGATGTCTTCTATTAAATTATTTTGCTGCTTCACCAACTAATTTTATAATTTTTACATTTGCTTCTAAAAAATAAATCATTATTGCCGTTTGAAATCACTATAATACAAATCAATTAAAGTGACATTTGTGAATTAGTTTACAAATTTTGATTTCCATGGCATACATAACAGGAAGTACATGTAATTTTTAAAAATATTATAATATAAATATCACAAATATCTGGGATACCCAGTAATTTAGACCTATAAAAATCGGTACAGTTTGGTTTAAGGTGGTGCTGGTCAAGAATCCGTTGCTAGTTTTTCTCTAAAAAATCCTAATAGTACTTCTCGAAAATGGTAACCATAAACGTAGATGCAGTTGGCCATGATATTAGCAAAAACAACATGCTATACACTTTCTCAATGCCGTTTTCCGAGGTCTATCCAACAAAAGAAAGTTTATGAATACCGGTCCAGAAATAAAAATTTTAAAGGGGTGGTAATTCCTTATCCTGGATACACTATATATATATATATATATATATATATATATATATATATATATATATATATATATATATATATATATATATATATATATTTATATATATTAGGTAATTAAGTACAATCTCTTAAGTGGTCAAATTGATGTCCTTCAGCATTTACACATTTCTGAAGTCTAGTTTCTATATTCAAGCTCATTTTGCCATAGATGTTTTTATTATTATCGATAGATAATATATGGGAATGCTTTGGGTTTGCCTCTTCCTCCTTTACGTGTGTCCCCACTATATTTCTGGCATCTCTTCGTACCTAAGTGTTCTGGTCAGATGTGGCATAAATAGTCGCAGTACAAAACATAACGTAGTTAGCTCTAGTTCAGAACGAATGAATCACCTGAATAAAGTATTTTACAACTCTCTCAACATTCAAGTGAATCTATTCAACCCCAAGTATATATTAGAATCTCCTCCAAAGGAAGAAGAAAGTGTATCTGAACCTGTTCAACCCCAAGAGATTCTATATTCAAGCTCATTTTGCCATATATGTTTTTATTGTTATCGATAGATAATATATGGGAATGATTAATTTTTAATATGGTTTGCCTCTTCCTCCTTTACGTGTGTCCCCACTATATTTCTGGCATCTCTTCGTACCTAAGTGTTCTGGTAAGATATGGCATAAATAGTCGCAGTACAAAACATAACGTAGTTAGCTTTAGTCCAGAACGAATGAATCACCTGAATAAAGTATTTTACAACTCTCTCAACAGTCAAGTGAATCTGTTCAACCCCAAGTATATATTAGAATCTCCTCCAAAGGAAGAAGAAAGTGTAACTGAATCTGTTCAACCCCAAGAATATATTTACTGGAGTCTCCTACCAGGGAAGAAGAAAATTTTATCCTACCAGGGAAGAAAAACAATTTTAAAAAATATAAATGAAAATGAGAGTTTTTCTTGGCATGAAGTTCTTGTCATGCTTCTCTTATGAATTGATTCATGTCATCAACAGTGCATGGTTTTCTTGAAAATACTTTGTATTTGATAATACTTTGAAATAAATAGTATATTGGGGTGAGATCTAGCGATCTTGGTCATTATCAGCCTATCCACCTATTACATAATTATCTTCACTATTTCCTCAAGAATCTCACCCACTGTTATAGCATGGTGGGGAGAGATTCCATCTTGCTTCAAATAGAAGTTATTATTATCATGCTATAGCCGTAATTGCGGAATAATAAAATTATATGCAGCATAGTATGGTATAGTATAGTATATTAATAAATAACTCTGTATAACTACTTTCGCACACCCATGTATATATATATATATATATATATATATATATATATATATATATATATATATATATATATATATATATATATATATACACATAAACTTCTAATATAAATACTTCTAAATTTTAAATGATTTAATCCAGATATTATTTGATTCCAATGGCATATGAAATCAAAAATACCTCCCGAACGATCCTCGATATATCCCTCTTTTTCCTCAATAAATAAATGTCCTCTCCACACACCAAAACACTTAATATAAATGCCAATACGTTCTCCACTCAAGCTTCATGTTTTTCTATGCCATATAATTAATTTTGGATCGTGATGGGATATTTGCCGATCATACGTTTATCTGTACATGGAGGTCAATTATGAGAAAGGTCTCGAATCCAATCCGGCAAGAATCCGGCAAGCTCGCACGGTCCCAATCGTATCGAAAGCGTATTGGCGCGCTTAAAGCGAGATAAATCTCGAAATTTCGTTATTTTTCCAAGAGGATTCGATTGCTTTTATCTTTTGATTCCCGATTTTAACTTTCGAGGGTGGAAAAAGATTTTCTTAAATCTGATAAGTGACAGTTCGTTATTTTCATTCAGTTTAAAGGTCAGTTTGATTAAAGTTGTCAGAAAAATACTTTTGATTTTTACCGTGAAATTAAAGAAATTTTTTTGTGGTATGAAACGATTTTGTCCAGTATGTTTTTGCGATTTTGTTTGTATATACTGACCATTGTATTAAATAATATGTAGTTTTATAGTCATCTGTCAGGCAACCTCTTAATTTGCTTAATGGCTTTTATTTCCTCGTCAATGTTTGATTATACAGATACGTTCTATGTCTTAAAACGCTAATTTTTGTTTAAATTCAGTTCAGTATATATATATATATATATATATATATATATATATATATATATATATATATATATATATATATATATATGTTACATCTAATATTTTCAGGGATGGTAGATAATGTTTCTAAATCTTTTCGGGTTTCGCCAAAATCTCATTTGGCATTTTCAAGTGTTATCCACTTCGACTGAAAAGTCCAACTGACCTGCACGGGTCATTGTGCTCGCTTTTATAGCCGGCCGGCGACTGCGCAGATTATATCGGGGTAGTTCGGGACTATTTGCAGCGCTCGGCAACGCTGTCTGGTATCCATTTATTGATTTTTCTACTCCACATTGCCGCGTTTCTTCTTTTTTCGGAAGGGATTTCCATACTTTTGGAATGTTGCGGGCGTCGTTTTGCATATTTAGCTCACCCCTTTCTTCTATTCTAAGGGCTTCTCTGATTGTTCGGACCTTGTAGTTTTCAATATTCGCTATTTGTTTGGCTCCTTCAAAATTGATTTTATGTCCTGTTTGTAGATGGTGTTGGAACAGAGCGGAAGTGGTTTGTTTGTTTTTTAAGTTGTTTTTATGTTCTTTTATTCTGGCCGATATTCGACTGTTTGTTTGTCCTATGTATGTTCTGTTGCAGTCGGAACAAGATATACTATACACCCCATGATTTTCCAGTCTAACTTTGTCCTTGGGGTTTCTATATATATATATATATATATATATATATATATATATATATATATATATATATATATATATATATATATATATATGCATATATATATTTATATGCATTTATTGCAATACATCGCGGTATACTTTACTATACGATTTATTATTTTCGACTCGATACTCTAAAGCACCCTATGTTCAGTTGACAATGTGAGAAACATGGCGTAGCCAAATGAATATCGGCTACTTTCAGTGTTGTCCCTGTGATTTAATGATTGTCATTGAAAACGCTAACTTCGGAGGAAACTGTAACCGTTTGAACGGAAATGGTAGATGATTTGGAAATATTGGGATGCGAGGAATTAAAACTTTATCTCCTTTCGCTCCACCAGTGGGACTAGTGGCCTGAATTACATTTCTTTCCAGCTCTGTAATGCGTAATCATGTACCATTGCATAATCTTGGGATATGCAAGTTACGCATCAGCAACTGGGACCCCAACTTTGAACCCCAGTTTGTGGGACGATACTTCCGATAATTCCAAGGAAGTTAAAAATTCAATTATTTCATATTTTCTTAGTTATATTTTTATATTTTAAGCAAAAGCAATCAAAATATTTGGTTGACAGGTAATTAATGAATTGTTGTTATATGTATTAATTGATTTATTTTGTTTTTATAAAATAAAATTAGTTTATTATATATGTGTGATTTGTTTTTTTATTTCTAACTTGAATCTTAAAAATGGAGGCATATTTATATCTTACACCTCCGCAATCCACTTTGGGAGTTGATTTTTATGAACCCTTCTTCTTAGCAAACATCTAAGATGCCTGAAGATCATTCTTGGTCAATGTCAAGTCTGAAGGACTTATAGTTCAAAAACGGGTGTATATTTATCTTTTACGCTCCGCAACGCCCCTTAGGAGCTGCTTTTTTAAACCCTCCCCCTTAGCGTACACCTACGATGCATTAAGAATATTCCTGCCAAATTTCAAGTCTATTCGACTTAATATACAAAAACGAGAGTATATTTATCTTTTATACCCCCACAACTCCCTTTAGGTGTCGATGTTTATGAACCCCGCTCTACCGAACATGTATATATATATATATATATATATATATATATATATATATATATATATATATATATATATATATATATATATTTATATATATACTACTCGTTTTCATGGGTATTAGAAGAAATACTAGAAGATGGAAAGCAGACACGCAAAGGACGGACTTAAGATGAACTTGGACAAACGCATTGTGACGGTAGAAGAAAATATAAGCAAAAATAGTGAGCGACCATCGGAAAAATCAACACAGTTTTAAGAAATCATAACATACCAATAAATTTGAAAAGAAAAGTGTTCGATAGTTGTAAGTTGTCAGTTACGATATACGGCATGGATACAGTGACACTTACTGTACATTCTGTGAATCGGTTGAAAACAACTTAGAGGGCTATTGGAAGTGCTATGTTGGTGATTATTATTAGGGCAAGGGTAGAGGATGTGATGGGTAACATTACAGGGTTAAAATGGAGATGGGTGGGACAAGTGACCAGACAAGACAAGGAAAGGCGGATGAAAGATATAGTGCAGTGGCGACCAAGAAAACACAAGAGAAGTGTGAGATGGCTACATAAACGATGGTTAGACGAGAGAGAAGGAGAGAGAATTTGGAGGTAAGGCGGATCCGACATCTAAGGCTATTTCGCGGCAGTTCTAGTTAGAAGTATGCTAGGGAACATACAAGAACCATAGATGCAAGATGATCATTTAAGATTACTGATTAAAATGGAGACTAATGGAGTGTATACGGAACACTTGAGCCGACAAACGCGTTGAGAATAATAAAAATATGACAGATAGTTGTATAAATAAAACGGGGGTGTAGATAGACGCAACATGGAAGATGTGTGGATAGTATAAACAAAGGTTGTATATGAAAAAGACGAAATAAAATAGTGACTATAATATAATATATAATAGAATAGTGACAATTAATTACTAGTTGGGATAAGTACGGTATGAGATTAGTGTCAAATCTTGTGGAAAAGGTTCAGGAAGTTCTTCAGGTGTCCAGAATTATGTACCGACAGAATCTCCTCCAGACTCCCACCAAGGCGATGGGTGGCTCTGAGGGCATTTAGTCCATCGCATTCCAGAAGAATGTGTCTAACTGTGATTGAAACATCTTATCGGGGGCATGACCCTATTCATCAAGTGACCGTGAGAGAACAGACAGTGACCTATTCTTAGCCGATAGCATTTTACGCTGTCAGATCTGTTGGAGAGGATGGGGAACGAACCAGAAAAGAACTCTCGTTTTACAGTCCACAATTTGTTACTGTTTGTGGCTCTTAGATCCCAATTAGATTGAAGTTTGGTTCTAATCTTTGTGGAAATGTCCCTGCAGATATCTTTGTAGCAGAATATTCTACCTAACCTAACCCCGGACTGCAAGTAAATTGGCACGCTCGTTTCCCTTGATACCCACTTGGCTAGGTATCGAGAGGAAATCAACAGTAACTTGTCGCGAGAGCAAATTTTGTAGAAGTATCAGTATGCCTGACATCAAAGATATGTGGGAGGTGCTACGTTCCAGGCTCTGGAGTGCCATCGAATTTCTGGATAATCCTTAAGGTTTCCCTGATTACACAGAGCTCGGCCGTGAGAACTGAACAAAAATAAGACCAGTTTGAAGTATCTCTCAGTGTCATTGTGAACAAAGCCGCTACCCACCCCATCTGCGGATGGTTAGGCCACATTAAGGAAATATTGGAAATAGTTTGCTTTCAAGTGGCCCAAGATAGAAACTATTGGAAATATCAAGGGGGGTCTATATCTAGGTGTGGATGCAGAAGGGTTGTTAAAGAGAAAATAAGATGTCATGCCAATAACGCCGTTTATCTTGGTACCTTACATAGCAGAACATGTCAGCGTTGGATTAAACAATGTATTGACAGTGAAATTTTCGACGGTATGAAGTTTAGATCTATAGGGTTTGATAAGGATTTATTCAAACAAACCATTCAGAAATTAGCCACAAAGCTTAAAAAGCACTATGGCCCGCAATACAGCAGCGTTTATAACAAATGAGTGAAGTGTAGAGTGAAGGAATATAGATGTCATATCAGTTTTCAGTAGAAAGCAATCATCTTTTCTTCAACAAATTTTTACTGGAAATGAAAAGTGAATTCATAAGGGAAGAAGATTGTTAATGGAGTTTATTACGATGGATTTTATACTATAGAGTAAATCTGTATTTTTTTACTTTTAGATACAATTTTTTACAGTATTAAATAACAACATTACTTATGGTACATATGTATTATTGTTATTATTCTCAAAGGCACTTTCGAGAAAAGAACAATCTGGAATTTCAAAGAAAAACGTTTTGTAGGCGATTTGTTTTTCTCTGAATAAAGCAACCTGAACGAATTCGGGGTTAACAAGTAAGGCTCGTTCTAAAAATATACCTTGGAAACAGAATAACGCAAAATGTCAAGTCAAATTTGATTGAAAACGGCAGCGGCACAAACTACCCTCCAAGTTTTAATAATTCGACTTCGTAAAATCTCCTGGGGATTATTCGCGTGTCATATAGATGAGGATCGTCTGAATACGCATTATGATCTACACTGCTTAAACAAATTTGTTGGTAATATATAAATTTAATGAATATTATATCATGTGTAAATTATTACGTAGGTCAGAGCAAAAGTTTCCGGTTGTGACAAGTTTTTCTCCAAGCAGTACAGCATTTTAATTTTATTCAGGCTTAAATGTATAAACGATTACTTTGAGTTGCGAGAAAGAACAGCTGAATGCTACTTTGTTTATAACCAAAAGTTTGATTATACTAGTGGAAATTTATTTTTGGTGAAGGCAGTACAGTTGCGGTACTTTAATTTGTAACTTCTTTATTGCTTATTTGGTTTACCGCTACGGCAGCCATTCGCTGGAAGCTCTTGGGTCATGGGTCACTCATGGATCTCGTCGGTTCTTCGATAAGGATGCTACCCAGTTCTTCATAATAAAAAAACCCTTAGATAGAAATAAGGGTCCTACTTACTCCGAAAAGAGCCAGTTAACTATAAAAGTTATTTAATAATCACAAGTCCAAGTTTCAGAGACAAACAAAAAAAAAACAAATAATTATAACACAGAAGAGACGTTTAAATGTAATGTTTAATGCCCTACTTAACTAGCCATAATAAAGATGGAAATGTTCTACATTAAACTAACAGTGTTTAAGGAAAGGGATCTTATCTAGTATTCGTAAAACACAAAATGATTATAAACAAATAGTGATTGAATAATAGTGAAAATAATAGTGCAAAATAACAATAAAGTAATATGTGGCCTTAATTCATTGTAGTGTTGTTTATATATCCAACTACTGAAAAGTCCGGTAACTAAGATGGGCGGTTACTGACATGTACGGAGTCCAAAACGTTTTGGTACCATAAATGCCCGGCATCTAAAATGTATGGTGACTAAAATGTCCCGTATGTCCGGTGAGTAAAACGTCTGGGGATTAAAACTTCCGGACTCTAAAAAAGTTTTCTGAATGTCCGGAGTTTATCTAAAATGTCCGGAGTTTGAAACACTCTAAAAAATACTACAAAAATAAGCCTGTGCAGGGCTTGGACAACTAATAAACATACCTCTAATGAAGGATGACTATGTCGCTGTCCGTCTTTTTGATAAGTAGATGAGTGATCAGCACGAAGCGAAGTTTTCGACTGCCTTCGCGTTCCTCCGCGTTACTCCGCGTTCCTCCGCGTTGATGTACTGAGTCACGGGTGCGGGTGCACAAGTCCCAGTCGGATGACATTGCAGCCCATACAGTGACTTTAGGCGAATGTAGAGGTTTGATGCTTGTGTTTCGTTGCGTGTTTCTTTAATGTTACGCAAACCACGATGACTGCAGAACCTTCTGTGCTCTACAGTCGCCGAATCATTGTTTTTGTAAAATTCTCGGACACGTTACGCCCGGTCTGCTCCCGAGAAACACTCCACACCGACTAAATTCCTAAACGCGGGGCTATCGATTGACATGCGTGCCGCGCCCCTCGTTGTTGTTGAGTTTGCGCAGTGAACCAATGAAATAGAAACTTTGTTATGGTACACCTTGTATATAGAATGTGAAAGAGAGTATTTCGAAGATAAAGTGTATATTACTTTTTCACAAATAGATATCCAAAGTTGTTTTTCAAAGACATATTGTAAAGATCATTCTCACTTAATAGGGTAATTTGCGTGTTTAGTTATTCAATAAGGAATAAGTCTTTGAGACTGTTCCCTCCACTGCTTTTTAAGACATAGAAGATACTTAATATCTAAACAGGAGATACAGAACAGACTACATTGTACATTCGCAGAGCGATTTAACTTAAGCAGTATATTTTGGTTTGTAAATATAGTCTGCTTTTTGTTTATATCTTTCGAATTCAATTTTGCTTTCATGTATCACTTATCAAGATGGATTATCTTAAACAGAATAAGATAATTTTAAAAAATATTTTAACTGCTCTAATATAAAAAATTGTATATAAAAAAATTGAATTATCTTAAATGTAATATTTGGAAATGCTGATCTCTCTTGGGAAATTATATTATTGGAATTTGTGGAAATGCCTTATCATTCATTTGAATTCAAGTGATATCAGGAGCGACGTTATTGAGTTGCAATATATGAATATCAAATATATGTCACCTTGTTTAAAATATTTAGGTTTTGACTTACTACAATTATATACCAGGTGTGGCGGTTAGCAATTCTTATTTTTTTCTGAAAAAAAAATACGTTTAATTTAGAAAAAAGGTAAAAAGTGGCTTATTCGAAGTATGCACCATCGCTAGCTACACATTTTTCCATGTCTCTGGCAATTTGTAAAAACCGTAAATTTTTTGAGGTAGTCCAGTAGTTATCAAACCATTTTTCGACATCTCCTTTATTGTTGAAGTGAAAACAAATGGTAGTCTGGAGGTGCTAATACTAGTAAGTACGGCGGGTGGGGCAATAGTTTCCAGCCAAGTGCAGAAATGTGTAAAACGCCCCAGTGATGGGGCGTTGTTGTGCTACAAAATCACTTTTCCGTGTCTTGTAACCCATTACGGTTACTTTTCGATCAATGCATGGTTCAAATTGATCATTTGTTAACGGCAGCGAATTATATTAACTATTTCATCTGGTTCCATGGCTCATGGTACAAGACACCCTTCTGATTCCACCAAATGTACAATATTGTCGTCTTTCCAAAGCAATTCGGTCATGTAGTCGATGTTGATAGTTGTTTTGGGTCAATCCATGATTTTTTGCATATTTGGCTCTGGAAATATATCCATTTTTCGATTCCATTCACGATCCCATACAGAAAAGTATTTCTTTCATGCCGAGAAAGCAGAACTTCGCATACCGTTTCACTTTCCTATCTGTCTGTTAATCATCTAATGTGGTACCCATTTCCCTGCATTCTAGATCTGTCGCATGGCATGTAAATAATTGCAAATGACTCGACGACCAACATTTAACCTCTTTGCCATTTGTTGTTGAGTTTTCATACCGTCTTCTTCCAACAATGCTTATAATTCGGTATCTTCAATTTTTTTCGGTTTACCTACGCCTTCTTTATCTTTCAAGTTGAAATCCTCACTTTAGAACCGTCTAAACCAACGCCCACAAGCGTTGGGACATTATGACTGTAAATTTCCAAAGTACACGACGGCGTTCACTCGCGTTTTTTTTTAATTGAATAAGAAAAGCAGTACCAGCATGCAGCAGCAGTACTTCAATTTAACCTAATATATAATAAAGCATTTCTAAAAATATATTATATTACAGAAAGAACGCTTACGCTATGAATAATAAACGATGAGGTTTTCATTGAAAAATATTCATCATTTCAATAGAAAATTTAGTGATGGTCTGTCCACATTATGCTTTTAGAGAACTCCAGTTCGCTGTATGGTTAAAACGAATTCCGAGGCTTTAATTTCTTATTAGCGAATAAATAAGGCAAGAAAGAAAATTATTATTGACCTTTAGAGGAGTGAAGATAATCGCTGTGATACGAAGATCGGCATTCTCTTGTTGTAATATGGTATTGAAAAGTATAGTAAAGCAAATATTCCAGAACTGCATTAATGAGCATGAGCATAAACATATCCTTGAAGGGATTCTAAAACAATTCTAATTCCTATTTTATTTCACAAAAGACATGTTGAAAGATACAAGAGATTTCTTATCAAAAAATACAAAATATTCGTTGTTGGAATAAAAGATTTCTTCTTGACAGACAAAAATGTTTCCTCTTTGAAAGAAGCAGAAGTTCCTTGTTCAAAGGCACAAAAAACCTCTTGTTGAAAAATAGCCCTATACGAAGCTTCTCTATTTGTGTTACAGTATCCAACAAGGCAACTTTTTCCACAAAAAAGTTGTAGAACTCTATTGTGATATGTTTCGACACCTTGTGCCTTCTTCAGGTGTTAAACTAAAAATATACCACAATATTTTATTAAATATCTTATGTACTGGCATAGTCATGAGAATAATTCAGCAATAAATGTCCCTAAAGTAAAAAAAATATATATATTTTGGCCATTTGAAACAATAATACTTTCAACCTAATTCCCTACAAGGATAATGCTTTTTTTGTATTTATGATGAAGGGTTCATTCCTTTCTGTGATTTATTTTCCATCCTGATAACCTTGATTTTCCATCAAGTCCATCTCGAAAATAACTCGATTCGTTTTATGTTTCTTACAACTTGGTCATTCTATCTTGTTCGCGATCTTCCTCTCAGCTTGTGACCTACCGGTCTCTACTTAAAGATGGCCAGTAAAGTACTTTTCTATTGATTCCTGAGAATGTGTGATTACTATCTAATTCAGTAATGTACTATATCTTCTTCCTTGAATAACTCCTTGATTTCGTGATTCAATAAGCTTCGGTATTCTTCTCCTTCCTTCTGGGATTCATACATTATCATTATATTTCTCTCGAAGACTCTTAATTTTTCTTCTTTCCTGGTGTTGGGGGTCCTCGTTTCTGCTGCGTACGTTACAATGGGTATTATGATTGCTTTATAGATTCTCCTCTTTGTGTCATATCCAATATTTCTGTCCTTTAATAAGTTTTTGTATCTGTAGTATGCTCTGTTGTCTGTTCACTACCACAACCAGATATTTAAAATTGTCCAGTTCTTCAAACTAGAATTCTGTTTTATTTTATTCCAATACGTGGGTTGTCCGTAATGTAAGGCCCCCAAGGCGCTGGAGTCGCGAGGAATGATTTAACGCAATGTTCGGGATGGAGCTTCCATTTGCCGCTACCGCTAGACGTGAGTTACATTCTGTGACTCGTTTTTTGTGTACCCCTATAGAAATTCATCATCAATTATGCGAAGTGTATGGACATCAAAAACGTGCGAATATGGTGCAGAGAGTTTAAAATTAGACGTACAGACGTCCATGAAGAGCGTGCTGGACGGCCCTCGGTTTAGGACGAAACGATTGCAAAAGTGGAGAGGGTAATGCTTGAAGATCGACGGGTGACCATTCGGGAGCTACGTTAATTGTCAGTAAGACTACTATTGACAAGATTTTGACAGAACATTTGAATTATCACAAGGTGTGTGCAAGCTGGGTCCCCAGAATGCTTCGCAAATGCTACGCAAAAGAGAGCGAGGAATTCTTGGATTAATTTGTCACTGGCGACGAAACCTGGGTACAATACACGACACCAAAGACAAAAGAACAATCCCATCAGTGGTGGCTTTCAGGATCGCTGAAGCCGCGAAAGATTAAACAAACATTGTCGGTCGGCAAAGTGATGGCAATTGTGTTTTGGGATAGAAAGGGGATATTGTTGTGCGAGTTCATGTCTACCGAGACAACAATAAACGCTGATCGCTACTGTCATATTTCAAATCTGACTGATCTGATTTGTCAAAACAAAAGAAGGGGCAGGCTAACGAAGGGAGTTTGTTTGTATAAGAACAACGCTCGTTTCCACGCCGCCCGTGCAATAACCGAACTCATCAACGAATTTCGATGGGATAACGTCACACAACCCCCCCTACATCCCGGATCGTGCACGAGTCATTATCAGACGTCGCTAAAAATCACTGAAACCCCGTAGGCACTCGCCTTCCGGGTCGGTGAATAACCGTTGAATTTGATTGTTGTTGTTTCATAAGACATTTGTCTTTAGAGCTATCTTAAAAACCAGGCTGATAAAATGGAAATGGATCGCTACGATGGCAGGCTATTTGAAGCTATTTTGTGATATATCTATTTTGGAAAAGTATTAAGTATGGAAACCCAAAATATCCAGAATAAAATTTGTCCATTTTGCAATTTGGAGTTATCCAGTGTTTCAACAATGAAAAGACATTTAAAAAATATTCACAACCAACAGCAGGATTCTTCCACAGCAGATATTATTTGCCCATTGTGTTTTGAAAATCAGGTAGTCTGTGAAACTTATAATAAATTAGAGACACATTGGGAGATAAACCACAACATAAAATTAAAAATGTAATCACATACATTTGCTAGGTATGTGACTACACACTTTGCAGAATAAATAAATATAATGATTATGTGGAAAATCCTATGCATGAAATCACAGTAATTTAATTGGTAAAATGTAGAATGAAGACTAATATTTCTTTATTTTACAATATATTTCTATTATCCTTAGGGTTCAACAGCAACTTCTCTAAGCAGTTGAAGAAAGCTTTTGGTTCGATAAAAATAGAGTATGTCCATATCGTATAAACATAAAGATCTGTCAAAGATCTGTCAATGTATATTATTTTATTAATATAATTACGTATGTTACATACGTACTGGAAAAAATTATCAAGAAAATATATAAATTCTCATAATAGGGGAGACTGCTGCAAAATTATGGAAATTACATGTAGACCATACAGAGGAGATTAGAAGCCAGTCAGTATTTGACACAACTTGAAAAAACTGAAATTGTTAAACAATTAGATAGTGGTGTAACCATAGACAGAATTATCTCCGATGCCAGAAAAGTAGAATCCGAGAAATTGTAAAAATTAAGTATATTAAATAGAAAGATATGTTACATTTAATGAAAAGGAAACATAAAAATAGTATGGTTGCTGCAGTTTTAAAAGTAAAAGCATGGAATGTCAAAGGAAAAAATGACTGTTTCATTTGCAAGCAACAAAGTTTGTTGTACTTATTACAAAAAAATGTTGAAAATTAAATTAATATATTGTATTACCTATATCATAATAATATAGTTTAATTGTTTTTTTAAGGAATGTATTTTAAATACAAACTTTTTTTAAATAATAATATCCTTTATAATTTTTTTATCATAGGTCAATCATTCATTATTGTATTGTAGATTTTGTTGTCTAGAATTTATGAATGACAATATGGAATGTAAATTAATACTAATTAAAATATATATGGATGTATAAAGTGTTTCATTTTCGATGAAACAACTAGTTAGTTACATCGAAAATTGAACTCAATGTACATTGTACGGTATAGGGATATAAGCTAATAATCATTGTATTGAACGTTTTTGAAAAAAAAAAATTGACTCGTAATTGTCTTGCAGTTTCTTCTTATAGGGTTCTAATCTACTGCGGATTTATTTATTTGTGATTATCATCCCTTTCTTGCGTTGAAGCCACACCTGGATGAAACGAATTTCAGGACCGACGAAGAGCTAAAAGAATAGGTCGTACGCTATCTGGGCGCCGCGGCGGGAGAGTTCTATGACATGGATATTCGAAAAACGCTACACCCCTTGAAAAAATACATCGATCAGAATGGGGGTTATGTAGAAAAATAGTAGAAGTCCAGGCTTTGCAGTGATGTATAATTTATTGCAAATAAATGAAATTTTCTTTGTGAAAAAAATTGGAGACCTTATTTTTCGAACAACCCTCGTATATTACACAATAGGAATTCTCCTGTTATTTATATTTAAAATTGAATGAAATAAATTTAAACTTTTTAGGGCGAATACATCAAATTAATTAACCAGAAGCAAGATTTTCCATAATGTTTTCGTGATATTAAATTTCAAGTTAATTAAGTAAACCTTAGCATGTTTAATCGTTGGTAATAAAACATGAATGTTGAGCAACTGAAATTTACGACGATGATAAAATATTTTCATTGAAAATACCAAAACTGTGTAGTTTGATTAATGGTAAGTGTAAATTTACCCCGCATATATCATCCATTCAAAACGAAATAGCGAAAGAAGGGAATAGCTGATCTTAGCAGTGTGTGACTCGATGTATACACCCTCTGCCCCAAGAATATCCGAAATGGTTTTTATAAAAACAAAAAATAGTTACGAAAACTCGATAAAAGTGATTTATTCGAAATAACTCCCCCAGGGAAAGTAAAGTGCTTCCCAATAGGGACGATATGATTTTGACAGTTAATGGCGGCCATATTTGATATCCGATTCTTGACATTTGCTGTCACTTGTTTTCAGTAAGGTTTGCCATTTCACCACGAACAAGTTTTTGTTTGGAAATTGTCCAAACATTTTATCAAATTTCGAGAAGTTTTGTTGCTACTCAAAGAGCATTTCGTTCAAAACACGGCCGTCATTCTGCTCCTTATTATCAAACCATTCGCTGTATAATTGATAAGTTTGAGCGTGGGTTTAGTCTTCATGACCAAAAGCCACTGTTACGACTTTGTAGTGAAGGTAGTGAAGAAAATATCGCGGCTCTTCGTGAAAGTGTTGACGAGGACAATAATGTGACTGTTCCGCGCCGTTCTCAAAAGTTTAGGTTATCTAGAATGACTACCTGACATATTTTGCGTTTAGATCTCGGTTTACGCCCACACAAGATTGTATTGGTACAAGAACTTAAGCCAACTGACCATATTCTCCGTCGGGAGTGATGCCCACAGATTGGGCGTTGGAAGCGATGGAAAACGGTCTGGATTTTCATTGCAAAATCACCTTCTCTGATGAGACTCATTTTTGGTTAAAACCATAAGTGATTCATCAGGTCCCATTACATCCCGAAAGAATCACTGTTCGGTGTGAATTATGGTACCGTAGCATCATCAGGTCGTATTTTTTCCATAACGCCGAAGGACAGACCGTCACTATGAATGGCGAACGCTATCGTGCCATGTTATCCGATTTTGTTTTTCCGAAAATTGATGAAATTGATGCGGATGAACTATATTTTCAACAAGACTTGACAAGACTTTTCAACTTGCCACACAGCACGCATTACGATGAACTTATTAAGCAAACGATTCGTAGAATCGGTAATTTCACGGAAAGGTGCTTACAACTGGCCATCAAGATCTTGTGATTTAACACCTGTAGACTATTTTCTTTGGAGCTCACAAAGTCATTGGTTTACACCAACAAACCTAAAACTCTTGATGAACTTGAAGCCAACAAGCAACCATAATCGCTATACTACCCGATATGTTCCATCGAGTCATCGAAAATTGGGCCAATCGGATCAACCAGTGCAAGAAGAGTCGAGGTGGCCACTTGAACGATATTTTGTTTAGATCATAAATGACATAAAATATACCATTTAATGAAAGCAATGAGCATCATTTTCGAACGATTTTTTTGTGTTTTATTTCAAATTCAAATCCTATCGCTCATATTCGGAAACACACTACAACGAATATTATGAATTTTTAATTGACATACTCTTATAACAAGAACAAATTTTACCTCAATTCAGTTCTCAGACATTCAGCTTGAGATTCGATGGCGGCTAACAATCCACAATGAATACCCCTCACTGGTGACGCAATCCTGGACAGTCCTGAGGTCAAATAAACGATTCTTCCACGGGCGCGTCTTACCAAAGGCAGCATGATCTGTGTCACTCTCGTGGGTCCCAAAAAGTTGATTTCAGTCGCTTTTTTAATCACCTACAAAAGATAAATAAAAATTTTGAATCACTGTCTTTATCAAGTGGAAATCTGGAAAGAAATTTTGAAAGTAGTGTATCAATAAGTTAGGTGCAATAAGATAAAAATACCCTTCAAAGGCGGAGTTGCCAGGAAAGGAGTGGTCCCTGAATTTTAAATTAAACATGAATTTCCGGAATTTAAACACCATAATTTATCCAACCATAAACCTGAAGCATTTTCTTGAGTCTCTCAGTCCTTACATAGATTAGATCCGCAGTTTCAGAAATCTACGCTGCGCATCTCACTTGAGCACGAATGAGAATGAGGCAAGCCGAGGCGGCACGAGGCAGTCAAGGTGCTCGTCGTACCGAGTACGCGCGGCGAACAAGCTCGAGCTATTCGTCGCACAACCTCGGAGCAATTTATTTTTTGTAAAATGTATGTTTTTACGTCTCTGTTTACAAAGAAATAAGTATAAAACTGACACGAGCCACGGATAATTGTTCACATTTTTGTTGTGGCCGGGCGAACAAAAATCAAAAATTAGATCGCTGCTTCGGCAAGCTTCATGCGTCCTCATGTTGTAGACATTTTTCCCGCCCCACGGTATTCAGTGCAGCTTCGGTTTGCCTCATTCGCGGTCGTGCTCAAGTGAGTACGCGGCTTAAAACGATTGAGGAAATAATATTGACTACAAACAACAAAAAAGCCCATCACCCAAGTGGTTTCTGGTGTCGAAGTGATCATCTCCGCAGGAATGCCAAATTTCAACAACTAGGAAAAAGGCCAACAATAAGGAAAAAGGAAACGCACATAAAAATTAAGGAATAAAAGAAAAATAATAAAAAAGAAATATAGTACAAAAGAAAACAAAACAAAGAAAAATAAAGATAAAAAACACATTTCAGAAAGTGGCAGTTTCAGAAAAAGTGCTGAATGAATGAATAAATATTGATGATAGCAACATTTATTTTGATCAGGTTTGATGACGGTGATAAGATTGAAGTAAATGATTATAATCTCGTCAAGTCAATTTTCTCTTTCATCAAACTTACTATTAATACATTTGCCCCTTTAAACGACGAAGGTTTATGGAGAAAGTAGAATAGTCTTACCACTGTTTATATTTTTACTCAGTTTAGCTCGATATATATACAATAATGATTAAAAAGTAAAGTACCTTTTTAAATAAACAACAAAGTAATTATTTGTTCAAAATTCACATTTATTTTATCTTTCCAGCCTTCGAAATAATTTGTATTCAAGATTTCTGGCATTTTCTTTAAAGCGGCCAATGAACTCTATTGAATGGCGTATATAGACTCGTAACGGGGTCTACGAAGCGGTTGCTTCAATCGAGAGAACAGAAAAAAGTCACTCGGTGCCCTATCTGTTGAATATGGTGCTTATAAAATTGTCTTTGTTGGTTTTTAGCGAAAAATTGACAAATAATTATTGACATCTGTGTTTGTGGGTTATCGTGATGCAAAAACCATGCAATATTTTGCCATATATCTATTACTTAATCGACAATTACTCAGTACAAGATCCTTGATTTTGGTAATGTTTTCTTTATTAGTTCACGTGGAAGGTCTTTCTGAACGAGGTTCATATTCAGTTGCTTCTGTGCAATCACTAAAGTCCTTGTGCCACTTGTAAACATTTTTTTTTACATAGCTTCACCACCTTAACATTTTTTGTAAAATTTTTAAATCACATGAAATTTCGTTTTTTAGACCAAATGCATTTCAATTCTTCTATTGGAACCTTCGGTGTGAAACATTAAACTCAAAGAGATTTACCACTAAAAACACTGTTTTTTTAAGTTTTTGAATCATCTCCTTTTTTTTGTGTTTAGTGGTAAATCTCTTTGAGTTTTGTAACAAAATGTATTATTAAATATATCAATTTCAAACAATTGCTAACAATTTTAACCTAACTTAATGATATGAAACTTCTGTCAGATTTTAAGGGTACTGAGCTGGCAATTGTCCCGCAGCAAAGCCAAAAGGTCCGCTTCAGGTGGCCTCAAGCAAGAAGAAGAGATTTTAAGGCGAGTCATACCAACTCAAAAAAATGGTTGTATGGTACGTAAAGCATGATAATTTTTTAAACAAAAGTCACCTTTCTTTTTGATTATAGCAGGATATATATATATATATATATATATATATATATATATATATATATATATATATATATATATATATATATACATATATCATAATTAAAAAAATATATATTTAAAGAATTTTTAAATCGCGAATATTCCATACCTGCGGAGGAATCCATTCGATTTCACCGAGCGCCACCCAGGAAGCGGCATGGACAACAGCCCACAAACCGGATGCGCCATCTGGTAGAGCCTCGACGATACTAAGCGAAGCCGCCAATATTTGAGTCTCGTTGGTGACATCTAGTTGGATGATATGAAGGCGAGCGGAGCAAACCTCGCGCAGCTCCTCGGCCAGGGGATTGTCCTCCGCCTGCTGGAAACCGGCGAAAACAGTGAAGCCTTGTTCGTCCAAGTGTCGGGCGAGGGCGCTACCAACGCGCGCGTCGCACCCAGTTATTAAAACGGCCTTTCCTGCTGCTGTTATCTGAAAATATAAAATCATTTCCCATCATAAAATATTTTCCTTCAATCTTATCTACAATTGTAATTCATTTGAATTATTTGAATTTAAAATATTTTGATAATATGATATATCATGGATGGAATTAATTTTGTCGTTTGTTTCTTAAATGAAAAATGTATATATATATATATATATATATATATATATATATATATATATATATATATATATATATATATATATATATCTATATACATATATATATATATATATATATATATATATATATATATATATATATATATATATATATTATAATTTTTTTATTTATTGGGATCTTCGGTCAGTGTAAATAAGTTTTAATTTTTATTGTTTTATTTACGTTTCGATTCTACAACGAACCATCATCAGAATACTTCTAAAATAAAAATTACTTTTATATAAAAAAAAATACAAGCTTACATTTAAAAACCTACCAATATCAATTAAACAATTAATTTTTTGAATTTTTTAACTAATATGTGTCAATTTTTTATAAAATTTTTAAATGACATATTTGACTTTTGACATATTTAACAATTATTCCACCTTTTTTGTTTTTTATTATAACCTAATTGTTTTGAATTTTTTATGTGGAATGATATTAGATGCATCAATTGATATTGGTAGGTTTTTAAATGTAAGTTTGTATTTTTTTTTTATATAAAAGTAATTTTTATTTTAGAAGTATTCTGAATGGTTCGTTGTAGAATCGAAACGTAAATAAAACAATAAAAAATTAAAACTTATTTACATTGACCGAAAATCCCAATAAATAAAAAAATAATAATAATACTAAACGGTCACGAAAATATATGTAATAATATATATATATATATATATATATATATATATATATATATATATATATATATATATATATATATATATATATATATATATATATATATATATATATATGTATTCGGTGGTTGCTTGACCAGGAAGGAGCCTCACTCATCCCTTACATTGGAGGGCACATAATTCGTCTGTTGGTGGTTAGACTTATCTGGGTACCGACATATGTTCTCTCGCCAAGAATAGGGAGTCACTCTCCACAACTCATATTTTCGTCGACTTCTCGTCGGATGGTTTATTCATGCAGTTTTTTTATTTCTTTCAACTACGTTCATTTTATATTACAATTTTTTTTAGATAATCATGGCTGGTAATTTAACCAACGACCAACGGAAGTGGATAATCAAACAATACTGGAAGACAAAGAGTCCTGAAAGTGCTCGACATAAATGGAATACAGATTTTTACACACCTCCACAAACTAGACTAACAATTTACAATACTCCCAAACTCCCAAATACCTGCCCGACGCATTTAATACCTCGTTTCACCTCTTGGGCGGTATCTCCTTCATTGAAATCCTCTGCCCAAGTTATATGTAGTAATCCACAACTTCCAACTCGTTTTTTAAAATAGAAATTCTTTTGTCCTCAGCAAATGTATTGAACATAATCTGACTCTCTTTCTGATTTATTTTCAAGCCAAATGGTACTCCACCCTTTTGCAGCTATTTTATGTGTCTTTGCAGTTCCTCTGAGTCTTGTGAAAGAAGAGCGTTATCAGCTACGAATCTAAGATGATTTACGTATGCACCATTAATCTTTATTACTTTCAGATTACGGAATACCAAAGCAGGCTCATCAAAGTAATGTCTGAATGATTGTGGTGTGTTCATATATTTTTTTCTATATTTGGGTTTTTCGCCACGATCTAAAACTCAAAAAAACATTAAAAATATCTGTTTTTATGTAAATAAAGAATCACTGGGTAAAAAAAATTGTTAATAAAAATTAATTGTCAATGTAAGTATCATTAACATACACACAAATATATTTACTTCCTATCTTTTGAGAATTTATAGAAATTAATATAATTTATTTTTAGATTCATTTTGAAAACGGGAGAAGAATACTTCCTAAAACGTTAATATTAAAAGTTTGTATATTTTTTTAGAACATTTTTATATTTTTAAAATTTTTTTCGTTAGGCAAATTTATTACAAAAGTAATAGTAAGTAAAAGTAAGAATCACTGAGAAATTTGTCTTCGTTCGGTTTTTTGTTTTTAACCAGTGATTCTTTATTTACATAAGAACAGATATTTTTGATATTTTTTGAGTTTTAGATCGTGGTGAAAAACCCAAATAAAGAAAGAAATACTCAAGATCATCAAAGTGGACTGTCGCTCCAGCTTTATCATAATTAATGGACATATATATATATATATATATATATATATATATATATATATATATATATATATATATATATATATTACTGTTCCTATCGCCTCGTATCGTTTCCGAAGTGCATTCCTCAATCTTTCCTCTCTGTATTTCTGAACCATATTGGGATTCTGGGTCTTACTGTACCGTCTTTGTGATTAATGATTTGGGTTGGATTTGTGTGTTAATATGCCATAAACGCCTTTCTTCAGAACTCTTCTTCTACCACTTTGTCTCCTTTTCCATGTCCCACTTTCCCTTTCTCAGTTCTCAATCAGGGCCCAAATGTTGTTATCATTTTCTGTCCAATATTCTTAGATCTCCTTTTCTGTTTATAGCTATTAGTTCTGTCTTATTTTAGTCTTATTAAAGCTTTTTTTTTATTTTTAAAATCTTATTTACTTACGTACTCTTAATACCAGACTGTATCATTGTTTCTTTGTTTATTATATAAAATTTTTGTGACTGTCTATCCAGATGTTCTATGGCTTTGCTAGGTCTCTGTTTTACCTGATTGAGTATGATATGTTTCTCTTTAGAAAAGGTTCGTTGACATTTTCCATGCGCGCTCACAGAACTGAGGTTTCAGGCAAAATAATTGATTCAGGTGATTTTTTAAGTCTTCCAAGGTGGTAAAGTATTTACCATTTAAGCAGTTTTGAAGCGGACTCAAACTCGGATGAGTACAGCGAACACAAAAAACCCAGTCAACTTATAAAAGTTTATGCAAAGTCTAGCATTGCCTCGGTGGAACGGAATGTCGTTCCTGATCACTTTTGCTACATTGCTCACCTTAATTCATTTAGTAGTGAACTTCATTTCTACGAATTATACGAAGTATGTCTACAAAAAAACGCAATATATGAGGTATAATTAACTATTTTTATTTGATAACCTAGTTTTTAGTTTGCACTGGTATGTTTTATTATCAAAGACGCGACACAAATTTAATGAAACAATAAAATTAAATTACACAAATAAACATGGAAACATACTAAACCATTTATAAAAATTGTTCGCGTTCTTATTGCCGCATAGGCGGGATTTGTCGCAAATAGCAAGTATACCAACAGAAACTTAATTTTCAAATGCGGAAAGCCTTTGATGCTATACCACGAATACAGAAATTTACTGCATTAATACAGAGAAATATATTCAAAAGCTTTAGCCTCGACAATTGAATCTGAGAAAACTAAATACGATATAAAATGTAAAAAAACCTTTTTAAAAAAGCTGTTGTATGTCTTAGGAAAATATTCTAAATTTCGATGTGCGAAAAAAAAAACAATAACTTGGAAATTCCTAAGGTAGGCTAAGGCCAATCAATAATAATAATAATAATAATAATAATAATCAAGCCACATAGAAGAAGAAGGAAAAGAATAAGAACATTTTCAAAAAAAAAAAACGTTTTTCTTAGCATTTTGTTGGCATGCATATATTTTCTCTAGAATTTTCCAGCTGTTCTACTATGAACTATCTGATATCATTTTTTGTAAATTGTCAGCTTTCATTATACGATAATTTTTCTCTCATTTTCGCTGTTTTGATGATCCCTGTGACCTACCCAGTTACACTATAGTTTCACAGGTTTACTGATGACATCTTCCAATCCTATTCTTTTCCTGATATGACCTTTCAAGCTGTTCTGATTCTTCCGAGCATGATTAGTTTAATACTTTTTTCCGTTGCTTTCAATTTATGTCCCAATTGAACGATAACAGGTTAGATACGTTTGTTGAAAGCTTTTCGCTTGCGGTTTATGGTCATATCTGAATATACGAAGGTTGCTATATGTCTCCAGAATAATAAATAAAAACAAATATTTATAATTGAATTTTTTTTTATTATTTTTCAAAATATTCTCCGCGATGAATGACCGTATACTCTGCATATTTTTCAGCTGTTGCCTTAGCATTATTGCTTTGTTTAAATACCCAAAGCACCAGGTGACGAATACTTTTTCACTCTCCATTTTAAGGGTTAGGAACCAGCGGCACTTCGTGGGGGACAAACAGGTGGGGCACGTATAACCAAATTTTGGACTGGGGATAGGGAAATGCGTCCCAACCAAAAATTTTATATTTCTTAGTATCATACACACACTAGTTTGAAGTCCATCCTCCTAAATTTCTGAGCAGCAAAGTGGTCGATGACTTGATCATTAAAATTTGAAATTGACTTGACAAGTTTTTTTTCAATAGATCGCATTGCTAACGTGCACAGCCGTTCCTGGCCTATAAAATTTCTTAGAAATATTTTGATTCGTTTAAGGGTAGAGAAACATATTTCGCTTTCACACAAAACAGTCAGCAATTCCACAGATTCACTAAATGTTGATGTTAAATTGTTTTGGATAAACATTTGTAACAGCGGCACAACCCCACTGTGTTTCATAAAATCGTCCCGTGCGTACATTACCGAGAGTTCATTTTTTAATTTTAAGTAATATACGTTTGGAAACAGGTTACACACAATTTTAATGTCTTCATTTGGAAAGGCGGTTCGATATTCACCAAATTTTTCAGTTTCAAATAAATTTACAACAGTTAGGTATACATCGAAACTTCATGGACTTGTATGGTTAAGGTATTACAGATTTCTTTGCATATCCTAACATTCGGATTAGATCCCTCCTTGTCAGTAATTTTCCGTAAATTTCCGATTTTCTATGATCGTTGTTGATTCTTCACCAGTTAAGTTACCAAATTTTTGATTAATTTGTATTTCTATATTGTCTCTAATATTTTGAATGGCTGTTGAAAAAGTTACCAAATTCTTCTTAACTTTAACTGCATCTAGTTGCCTGCTTTGCAGTTGAACAAAGAGAATGTCGCAGTGAGGTATTATTTTATTGAAGAAAAACAACTAAAATTTAAAATTATCATCCACCAAATAATTTATTGACCTCTGAGCTTGATTAATAGAATTTTTATCCGACTCGGCGTCCATAATTACTTCAAGGCATGTTTGCAATTCTTCTTTGTAAATGTAAAGAGTATTCCCACATTTAGACGTAAAGTTCCATCTGTTAGGGACCGCAAGGGGTATACACTTTTTCACAACGCTGTCCAGGACAGTTGTCCTTTTGGATCATCGGGAAAGTAAAGTGGGAAATGCAGACATATTTGAAAAAAAAACACACCTTTCTCTATTGTACAAACTCTTTCAATTATTAGATATAATTGGTGATTTTTTATGACAATTCGGTCCTCAAATATTAATGTGAAATTATTTCTATTCATATAGTGCACTGAATTCATCTTCACTATTGTAATCGTTCAAAACATTCACTTTACAACCACTCGAAAAGTCGATAGCGAAAACTATTGGGAATGGGGCAGCGCCTAAGATATGACGTTATAAATGCGTTTAATATCCGGATTACTAGCAAAGCCATGCATTGCTGTCTTTGTTTTTCGCACGCGATAGAAAAGAAAACAGTAACGACACAAACTTGTCTGCGATGCGCTTCGGCAACAACAATGACATTATGGATCTTAGACTACAGAAGTCGCTATAAGCGTGATCATAGACAGAATAGAGAATAAATTAATATAAAATCTGAAATTATTTTTTTCATTTAATTTTTTAATTTTTTTTCAGGCAGGGCACGTGTCCACGTAGCCTTATGGATCAACCGCCACTGTTACGAACAAAAATTTAATGCCACGTGCACCACACAAAACAGTTGATAGAAAAGTAACTGAACCCTTGTTTGTTTAGTGAAAACAAAAACTCGTTTGTCCCGGTGATTCATAGTGGGTTGATACGAACAATAGATTCTATCTAGCTGCATCGGAAGTCATTTATAACTTGACCTAATATAATTTGAAATCTGTATATCTCATCTGTAAAATGAGAGTCCATCATTAGAATTGATAAACGCACTACCGAGTTATAGCGCTTTATGTAACAGTACCTTTTATCACCTCGTCACAAAAATACGATGGAACAAAGATCTAATACCAAATGTTGTTTCAAGCTCGGGAAAACTTTTACACAAACATTTGAATCGATTAAAAAAGTTTATGGTTGATGATTGCTTATCCCGTTCACGTGTGTTCGAGTGATATAAGCGATTCCAAATGGTCGTAACAGTTTGGAATACGACCAAAAGCCAGGCCAGCCAAAAAACTAAAATCGCCATGAGTTAGTGGAAAAAGTGCGTAAAATGATCGCCTACGATGTGTATTCGATTGTGAGATGGATAGAGGAGAAATTAAATGCGATTAAATATGTGATTCACAAAATTTTGACAAATGATTTAAACAAATGGAAGGGCTATGCTCCAGTGCCGTCGATGTTCGTGAATTTTTGGCGATAAAACAAGTATGTATGCTTCATTATCCTCCGTATTCGCCTGACTTATCTCCGTGTTACTATTTCCTGTTCCCGAAACTCAAACCGGTCTCGAAAGGAACGTTTTATGACAGTGCTACACAAATCTAAGAAGCCTTAACGAGGGTGATTCCGAAAAACGACATAAAACATATAGTTTGCGTTGGTTCAACGTGCCTAACGGTGTGTTGATACGCAAGAGATATTTTCTACTAAATGGAAAAAATAATATAGGCAAAATACCTTTTTTTATAATTTAAAAAGTTAAAATTTTTCTATTCGAACCTTCGTTGTTAAATACTAAACTCAAAGAGTTTATCACTAAATTTTTATCACTAAATACTGAATCATTTTTCTTTAAGTTCTCGACGCACGGTTCGTTAACCATGTTAGCATCACTAGGAGATGATTTAATCTAGTTCTAAAACTAAACTATGTGCTATTTATATGACAACCCTAGGAAGCGTATTACTTACCTAATGAATAGTGTAAAAAAAAGGATACGATAAAACAGACAAAAAATAAAAAAAGGAAAAAAAGAGAACAAAATAAAGAAAAAAATGAACTGTCAAGGTTACTGACCCTTAGATTAATAATTGAAAAAGTTAACTGAACGGAATAGGTTATTTATTTCGGTTCATGATTTTCTTGCATTTTTCTATTTGAATGCTTTCAAACGCATCCAAAGCCATATTGTTATTTACACTTTTAACCAGTTTTAAATTACTAATGTCTTTATTGTGGCCATGTTCGATTGCATGCTGGGCAATACAAGATTTTTAATTTCTCCTATATCTAATGTGGGCAATGTGTTCTTTATATCTCGTTAATATGGATCTTTTTGTTTGCCCAATATACCTTCGATCACAATCTTGACAGCTAATTTCGTAAATCCCCGGCTTTTCATGTTGATCTACTTTATCCTTTGGATTATTCATTTACTTACTTATTTTCTTTTTTCTTGTATCCTTTTTTTTAATATTCATTAGGTAGGTAGTTCACTTCCTATGTAATAGGTTAGAAATTATGGTTCTCATATAAACACAACATAGTTTAGTTTTGGAACTAGATTCAATTATCTCCTGATGATGCTAACATGATTAGCGAAAGTCTGCCAGGAACTATAAAAAAGAAATGATTCGTTGTTTAGAGATAAATCTCTTTGAGTTTAAAAAGTTAGATTATTTTTCCGACACACTGTGTATATTATCTTCTTGTCTGATTCCTCGTATAATATTTACTTTATGTGTAATATTTTCTACAGAACAGCATAAAAAAACTGACATAGTGTTCCAAGAATAATTCAACTTTAGCTTGTTTTTGCTGCAATAAAAACCAGATTTTAATCATGCAGGTATCTCTTTTAATATCAAACTAACAAAAGTTTACTAACGTTACCTCTCGCACAACATATTCTCGTAAACTGAAATTAATTATTTCCTGAAACCAATCACGCACGCAACGTAAACAAGTACTTCGTTTAATTTATCAACAAAATCGAGGGTAATAGTGACAATATTGTCTCTTCGTTGCATCTCTACATAGCAAACTCGCCCGCTCGGCCCTTCCCATCCCTTCGTTCTCTGACGACATCTCTTTGTAATTCGAAGAAGGAATTTTCGCGCTCTGACATATTTACTTTTACGTCAGCGCCTTTGACATAGAAACCCTGTCGTTCGAAGGCAAACGCCATAAATTTTTATTTTCTCCGATAAAAGGCTATTCAAACGATACTTTTTTCAAATAAAATTCCATTTTTCTTGTTGTCTTGTTACATTAAAGTCTTGATTTATTCAGGACTCCATTACCATTATTATAGTCAAGTCGACGATAGTCAAGTCGACGATTATATAGAATATTGGGAAAGTAAAAATCCAACTCCTAATTTTCAAATTAAGCCATTCTCTCAATTTATTTATTGGTCTTTTTTGATTAGCTTTGAGATTTACTTATGAAAAAAGTAATACAAGCTTAATCCTTGAGGTAGCGTCCCTCACTTTCGCCAACTTTTTGGTAAGTGTCGAATCCCATATCGAAAAAAACTTGTTGGTTTTATTTGAGCTTTCAAGCTTCAGGAGAGTGCAAGGATCGGAAGAGATGGATATCCGAAGAGGCCAAGTTTGGAGAATATACTGGGTGCGATAAAATCTCTCAGCCAAACTTGGTAATTGTTTCCACAGATCTTTTTTGCTGTATGTAGCCGTACATTGTCTTGACCTAAAATAACTTCCTTTTGAGGGTCACTAATATAAATCAATTGATGCTAACAACGACCAGGAGTGACTGCAGTGCAAATTGGAACACCTCACTATGTACACAGCAAAACATTTTTGGTACCCATGATTTTCACTTATTTCGGTTATCGGAGAGGATCCAGTTTATTGCTCAGGTCACAACTTTATGCAGGAAGGTCTTGTCTTCAACCAGGAGAGCAATGATACTCTTATTCTCTAATATGAGTTTATTTGGTGTTACGGCCACGACAATCACTTGCTTGAGTACGACCAATCCGATCATATACATGTTTGTTGCCGATAAAATTGGGGATTTTGCATCATTCGAATGTCGCTATTGCAAAGTGTTCCAAAATGTTGGAAAAACTATTGGATAAACTATGTTCGGCTGGGTGTTACCTTACTAAAAAATGAGAATTAGACAAGCTTGCAGTTACAATCTTACAACGTCTGCAATATTTGGGCTATATAAGGGGCTGAATTTGAACCTTATATGATGGTAACTAGAGGTAACATACCTTCTAAGAATCTAGAATAGAAGATAGAAGTAGCAGTAGTAGTAGTAGCAGTAGAAGCAGTAGTCCATAATACAGTCTATTATATGGTAGCAGTAATTTGAAGCAAATAAGAGTTTTGGAAAATCATGATCTGTCCAATAAAGTTGGTGGCCGTGTCCCGAGCTGTGATTATACATGTGTTTATTTACGGATGTGAATCGTGGGTGCCCTACAGGAAATATCTGAGGGTTTCCGAAAGCACACATGAATGTCACCCCTGGCAGATTATGGGGGGAGGGGTGGGTTGGGTTAAATAAAAAATAAATAAGAGATCAATAAGGGATAAAAATAAGAGATCAAATAAGGAAGTTCTCTCAAGTTGTCCCTATCAGTTTTATGGGAATAGGGTATTTGGCCAGGCTGGATGACCATTTTCTATAAAAACGTATATTATATAGTAAAGGGGGGTACAAAAACTTTGAAACAAAATTTTTTTCTCCATGAAACATTAGAGAGTGTCAATGTTAGTTATCGGCAAGAAATAACTGATTCTAATAGAACCCATTGAAGACAATGTATGCAGCAGTATCAAAGACCAGGATCTAGAAATAGACAGATCGCACCTCCTGGCCAGTTTGAATGTCCAAGATCTAAATTGAGGAATTTCATCTAGAATAAGTCTCTTGAGCCAAAAAAGATCAGATGCCCCCTATTATAACACTATAAGCCTGTTATATTTTGTTATGAAATAATAATTATTAATATTGTTAAGGAAAATAAAGGATTTTTTAGGTACAAACGAACTTATACCACTTTCAATAATTTATAATAAAAAATAAAAACAAGACCCACCACCATGTAAAAATCCTATTGAGTGATTTCAACGCCCAACTAGGGAAAGAAAAAAAGTACAGGAAAACAGTCGGCAGTTTTCTCGCTCATAAATGGACTAACCATAATGGTAGAAGATTGGTTGAACTATGTTCGCAGTTTAATCTAAAAATAATGTCAACCCATTTTAAGAGGAAAATAACAAAACAAAAGACCTGGAGGTGCCCAAACACGTACATGGGTGAATTTCAAATTGACCATGTTGCCATTTCGTACCCCAATTATGAAGAGATTTTGAATGTTTAAGTCAGGAAAAGAGCAAATATAGGCACGGATCACTACTTGACTAGAATCAAACTTAGCTTAAAACCTCGAAAATTTATTCAAAAGAGGCTGCTAATACCAAAGTTTGACCCAAAGAAAAATAAAACCAGCCCTAACAGAAGAGCTTGATAAAGAACCAGCAAAGAACTGGCAAGAATTGAAACAAAAAATTATTAAAACAGCCTTAAACTTGGTCCCTTTACAAAAACGTAGAAAACATCCGTCGTGGGATGAAGTTTGCGAGCAAACAGTATTAAGCCGAAGTAAAGCATTCAAAGACTGGAACAGTCCAAAAACAGCAATAAACTATAACATCTTTTTGGAAGTAAGAAAAGAAACATCGAAGCAAATTAGATAAACTAAAAGAAAATATGAAAACAATCAACTTGTTTTTTCCAAATATTTCCAAAAAAATAACACCCGAAACTTTTACAAAACATTTAAAACTAAATTAACAGGCTATCAACCGCAAAGTCTTTGCTTTCAAAAGGAAAACGGACAATTAGCTTTAAATAACCAAGACAATTGCAAAGAACTTGTGAAATATTTTGAACAAATATTAAACTGTCCTGAGCTCTTAAACAAAGTAGCAACACTAAACCCTAAACAAACAAACCCAGATTCATTACCACCGAATAAAGATGAAATAATTAGGCAAATCAAGCGGCTTAAAAATGACAAAGCTTCTGGTGAAGATGGAATCACTGCTGAACTTTTGAAATCCGCTGGTCCAGGTACAATCAAGGAAATAACCAAAATTCTACAAGAAGTTTGGCGAACCGAACGGATTCCGGAAGATTGGAAAGATGATCTAATCCATCCACTATATAAGAAAGGAGATAGAACGGTAGAATCTCTTCTCCCAGTTTATTACAAGATTCTATCTCAATGTCTACTAGACAGAGCACAGGGACAGTTAGAACCGAACATTGGTGAATATCAAGCAGGTTTTCGACCGGGCAGATCCTGCCCTGAACAGATCCTGAATCTAAAGTTGATTCTAAGATATAAAAAACTGTACAATAAAAATCTCGTCTGTACATTTGTGGATTTCAAAAAAGCATATGATCCTATTGACAACGCGAATCTTTATTCCGAATCTTGAAAGAACAAGGACTAGATCTGAAAAAGCTGGCAATTATTAAAGCAATGTTAACTAACACAAGGTCAAAAGTTAAATTCATGGGTGACATATCAGAACCCTTCAAAATTAAAACTGGAGTGAGACAAGGGGATGGACTCTCGCCACTCGTATTTAACTGTGTTCTAGAAAAAGTAATGCAGGAGTGGCGTGAAAAAGAGTCGGCCCTGAATATTGATCAGCCAATTAAACTGGGGAGAACCAACATCAAAATTAATTGTCTGGCATTTGCTGATGATCTAGCAATTTTAGCTCAATATGTATTAACGGCACAGAAACAGATTGAAATCCTAAAAGAAACAGCAGAAAAGGTAGGACTCCAAATTTCCTCTGAAAAGATACAATACATGACCTGCAACAGACTAAGAACACCATTTCTAAAAACAAAATATGGTAACATCAGACGAGTCTCTCAATTCAAATATTTGGGTGAAATAATCATGGAAAATGGGTTGGAAAAAGCGGCCAATAAGGGTAGATGTCAAAAAATGGAAACGGCATTGAGACTTACACAAAATATTTACAACAAAAAATGCCTATCTAAAAACACAAAACTGAGACATTACAACACAGTTATTAAGCCAGAATGTGTATATCTCATTTTGAATAGAAAGAGGGACATCGAGGACATTGAAAAGAAGGAAAGAAAAATCATAAGAAAAATCCTAGGGCCCAAACAAATAAATAGCACAACATACCGACTTCGAGAAAACCAAGAAATCAAACAATACACAGATATACATAGCGATATGAGAAAAAAAGACTTAAGTTTTACGGACACATAAAACGGATGTATCCGAGTAGGCTAACTAGACAAATAGTCGAATTTTATGAAAATAGGAGTAGAGCTAAAGTAGAAATAATTAAATGGATTGCTGCAATTAAAGAGGACCTAAGATCAGCAAATATTACACAAAGTGAAATTCAGGATAGAGGCTGTTCAGACGCAAAGTTAACGTTTGGAAGGTTGGCCAGAGAGAAAAATGTAGGAAGACTGGAACAACTTGGTCTGACGAAAGGAAAGAAGCTCATAGCGAAAGAATGAAATTAGTATGGGCGCAAAGGAAGGCTAACAACAACAAACACCCCTAATTGTACTTCGCGTGGTCTACCAGGGTCCATACGTGAATAATAATAATAAAAACAAGAGGAAATTTAAGTTCATATTTATAGACATTGGCTTTACAGAAATAGATTTTTTTATGTAAAAAAATAATATAATTAAGAAATATTGAAATGAAAAGAAAAATCCGAATCATCAAATTTATTATGAATTAATTTCGCTTACATAAAAAAAATAAACATGTGTAAAATCTAAATTACTTCGTTAAGACAAGTAAGAAAAAAAACTTTTTATCATATATTTCTCTTAGCCTAGTGAAGTAGTGGTATGTGCAGTAGTAAACTGAGCATATCGCTATATTTCTCTTTTGTTATGGTCTTATACATGTGGTCTTATACAGTGGCAACATAGTAATTTTGCTGAGATGCTTATGTCTTCCTTGTTTTCTAAATAAAAATAACTTAATGGAACATTTTCTTCCATATTAGTTTTGTAAAAAAAATTCTCCGGTTCATCTCTATTAAATCTCATCCAGCATATTTTCAGCCAATTTATAATTTCCCCGTCTGTATTTTTTTCCGGTTTGATATTGCCTCTTCTAGATATTTAGTTGTGGCAAAATCTTCTCGTTTCATTTCATTCAAAATGAAGATATTTTTTGCGATAATTCTTTATTACATTAGAATAGTCTTAAGCAGTATATATATGATCCTTTTTCTTTAATGCCGATTCCACGACTTCAAAATCTCTGTCGTTTGGAAGAAATGACTGATCTGATAATAAAAATTTGTGTCAATGGCATATATATTATTTTCACCTGATTGAACAATCTTGAACCACACCAATGCAAGCCTTATATTTCGGTTTTGTCCGGTACACATTTCACTGTATGCTATAGTATGGTGTTGAGTTGTAATATTCTGAATATGTTTCAGGCAGCAAGATGCTACTTCTTCTGCAACCTCTAAATACTACAGTTTACTCCCATACATGCATATAAACTTTGTTGTCATGAAAATTATGAAAACCTTCATTATATTTTACTTATAGTACAAAACAGAAACTGAAAATTTGGTGGTGTATGAGAGGGTTTGTTTGAGATCAAAAGAAAAAGTGAAATATTTATCTGGATTCTTTGCTGCTAAATTTTTGATCTTCTAAAGATTTCCTAGTCTTAAATGGATTATATGTTCTTCTATTAAGCTGTTCTTTTCATCAGGGTCTGAAGTAAATGTATTCCTCATATTTAACGAATCACATTATTGACAGGTATCCTTATGTGGGTGATGAAATCTTAAGTTAAGGTCTTTTTTAAAAATGTTTCTATATATTTGCTCGCTCAGAAATGTTGTATTGTACTCTTCACACTTTTTGACCTACAGGTATATCCTGTATATATTTTTCTTAGGTTCAATTCAGAACTCAAGTATTTTCTTTTTGGATTATGAGAACGCATGTAATGTGCGGAAAACTTTGTATATCTTTTAAAGCTGCCACTAGTTCTTCATCGGTGTTTCTACAAAATCCTTTCATTTTTCGTCGTAAATCTTTTCCTACTACTTTGCTTTGAGAGCCCTATGTAGTCTTCCTATAGTTATATCGAACGTTTCTATAAAGAACTTTTTACATACTGCAACGTTTTCTTTTTCAATATTTAAAAAGTATTTAAAACTACAATTTCTTGATGATCCTTTAAATTTCTATTATATGTACCTATACCTATATATTACTAACATTATCGTTAATTCATTAATTCACTTCTTTCCAAAAGTGGACTTATACCACTTTCAACAAAAACGACTGGTATATATATATATATATATATATATATATATATATATATATATATATATATATATATATATATATATATATATATATATATATATATATATATATATATATATATATATATATATATATATATATATATATATATATATATATATATATATATATATAATATATATATATATATATATATATATATATATATATATATATATATATATATATATATATATATATATATATATATATATATATATATATATATATATATATATATATATATATATATATATATATATATATATATATATATATATATATATATATATATATATCCAAGATCACTTTTTAACTTAGTAATATATGAGAAATACTTTATTACACAATAAATACATTTTTTTTAATCATATACACACTATACTACAGTTCATTCAGGGAAACAATGGTTGCACGTTATCAAAATCTATGATGCAGTCACATTATAATGTTGCCACATCAACACCAAAATACTTAGACTTTGGTATTTGTATGATCGATAAAACTGTAAATGAAAAAGTAACACGAAAAGTTTTTTCTTAAAAAGTTTTAATCAAAAACCTGTTTCGAAACTTCTGCTGTCAACATAGGAACTTATCATTTAATTCACACATAGTTTAATTATTCAGTGTCACTAAAACAAGTTTGAGCATCTGAATCGCTGTTCAAGTAAATTATTAAAGGGTTAACTTCTAGTCTATTAAATACTCTTTCACGATTTGACCATCTTTGAATCTTTTCTTCTGTATGTCTGATGCTGTTCATCCAGATTTGTGGTGTAACTGTTTATGAAGCTTATTTCCACATATCCAAACAGTTATCAATCGTTCTTTCATCTCGACCTATACGACGATTGTAATAATTTTTGGCCACCCTCCATATCAATTCTATAGAATTGAATATGCAATGATAAGGGGAGCGACGTAATACGTTGTGGCCATACTTTTCAGCCATATGATCTACCACATATTCTTTTTTAGGCTTGTTTCTGAAAAAAACATTATGAAACACAAACCTGTCCCTTTAATTAGTGGTTACCGAATAACGATTTGCAGCAGATCACTTTTCAACATAGTGTTTTCAAAAGGAAGATTATGCTTCGTCAGCCATTCTGCAATTTTTGGTTTTATCCATGCACTAGTTGGAGGTTTATCTATCAATGTAGTGTGATATAGTGCATTATCTAACCTAACCACGCAGCATTATCTAACCTAACCGTACAGAACTCAAAAACAAACAAAAACAGAAACTAAACCAGAAAATAGCTAAAACAACAAAGAATACAGCAAAAATAATTCAGAAACGTTTAAAGGCACAACTCAAAAATGATCAGAACAAGAAAATGATTTTCTACGAAGAAATGAGATTCTACGAAAAACTTGTGTTGGGTCGGCAACACTGTCCAGAACCACAAACCTAAATGATATCTTGATAGCGAATTTACAGAATGTAATCCGCCGGCTCACCATATTTTTATACTATTCTAATAGGATTAGAGGAAGAAGGAAAGAGAGTGATTTGAACTTTAAATGGTTTTTTCTTTCTTATGTATTTAAATTGGCAATAGATTTCTCTATATTGATGACGTGCAACCATTCTTTCCCTGAATGAGCTATACATCTTCTGCAATCGCTTACAAAAACAAAGTTAAATAAGTATAAATTGTTGCACTTTTTATTTGTTCGGCAGTATATGTTAACAAACATTTTGGTACTAGACATTAAACATTTTTATAGTTTCTGTTAATGATTGATATTAACGACACTCCTGATTTTCTTATTGAAAAATACTTTCAGCTGATAGCAGGAAACATGACTAATTGTAAATAGATTTTTTACATTATTATTTAGGTATTTAAAAATATTTTAACAAAAACTGTAAACGATTTAAAATTTATAAATATATTAAGTTTTTAAAATAAATTTTGGATGCTCTTCTTTTCTGATTGGCACGCATTCAAGAAAAAAAAAAGGATATTATAAATATGAATGTTGGCTGGGTTTAACATGAGGCAATAAAAATAATGACTTTTGCATGCATTATATAACCGTATTGAAAATTAAATTGTATTATTAATTAACTAGTTTAATATATTTATAATATGAATATAATTAATAATAATTGAAAAAAAAAATGTTATTCATGTTAATTTATAAATATACAGGGTAATCCATTTCGTGGTTCGGAAAATATGGCCCTGTTTTTTGACATCTGTCAAAGTTAAATGTCATCCAAAGTGTGATTTGTTTAGTTTAAGGTTTTCCATTTTACAAAGGACAACGAGTTAACAACCGGACAACGCGTTAGAAATGTTAAAAGTTTTTACAAAAATAGTGATTCTGGCGTAGCCACGTTTCGCGCTTTACGAGCAGAATGTGGTCGCCACAATCGTCCATCTGAGCGCACAATTTCCAACACAGTCAAGAAATTTGAAAATACTGGATCTGTTACGAATGTAAATGTCTGTTAAATAAGAAAAATTACTGGAGCGCTCTGAAAACCCACAAGTGATTGTGGAGAGTCCATTGCATCTCAAAAGGTGACTGTTTGGTGCGTGTTATGGTCTGGCTATGTCAATGGCTCGTGCTTCTTCGAGAACGAAGAAGGAGTGACTGTTAACGTCAATTCTGAGTGCTATAGCCTTATGACAACCGATTATTTTTTATTTCGATTTGAGCGATTTGTGGTTCGAACAAGTCATACAACACGACCAATTTTGATTTTATTACATAAGTACTTCCCAGGCCGCATAATTTCGAGATTTGGCGATTAGTCGCCGACATCATGCCATTTAGACGCCGTTGACAATCCTCAAAGTCTTGAGTAGTTGAAAATCAACAATCGTCAAGTCATAGCTGAGATACCAGCCGAAATTTGCAGAAAAGCCATCGAAAATTACCTCAAAAGTATTGAGTCGTGCAAGCGGTCACGTGGTGGACATTTAAATGATATATTCCATACTTAATGGCAAAAGCCCAAGTAATCAAAAAATCATCGAAATCTCAATTCTTTGTATGCTTTTTTAACATTACTTCCCGAAGCACAAAATGGATAACCCTTTACATATATACATGTATTACTTTGATCAAAAATTAAGGTGACATTTTAAATTAAACACATATTTATTTATTCATCGTTATGTATTTAGTTCCCATCAAAGTTCAATACATTTATTCCAATTTTTTTTTCCAGTTGCGAAACAGTTTTTATACTCGACTTCAGATATTTGCTTCAAAGAGGCTTCTGCAGACTCAAAATAGCGTCCACGAAGTGGTTTCTCAATCGAATAAACAGGAAAAAGTTACGTGATGCCGCATCTGGTGAATAGCGTGTTTTTGGAATGGTATTTGATTAATGGCTAAACACTGGCGAATAATTATATCGGTGTGCCATGGTGTGCGATGGTTATCATGATGTAAAAATCATTAATTGTTTTGCCACAGATCTGGACGTTTATTTTTGAATGGACTCAAGCAAACGACGTGTAATGCTTAAGTAATGTTGTAGAGTTTACAAATAATCGGTCGCTACTGGTAAAATCATTTTGGGAGAATTGTATTTGAAAGTGCACCTGTATAGTTCAAGACAAGATCAAGACAGTCTAACTTTAAATCTCGAGATGAACGGATGTCTCCACGTCTTACCCTTCCGACAGAGCGGGTTTTATGACTCGGTCATTAGAGAATCCGGTCAATCGGGGACCAGACCGTTGAAGAACTAATTATTTAACCCAACCATTACCGAAAACCAGACTTTTTTTGGGGCCACTTTGCACAGTACCGGGTCAGTACAGATTCCAGACATTTTGGAGACCCCCGCATAGGGACACAGAATTGTCAGTAGGTGTACCCATTGGTACTTGGATACCCCAGTACTGGATAGACAAGCGGCGGGACAAAGGAAAAATAAGGCCAGATAATAATGTTTTAATATATTTTCTAATTGAGTTATTGTTTCACATTTCTTTTTTATCAATTGCCTACTTCTCTGACTACGATCAAGAAATAGACAATTTGCCGTTCGATCAGATTTATTATAGTTGATTTAGCATATTTTAATTGATACTGTATGATTACTTTTAAGTTAACATCATTTCTTAAAGTATTTGGTAAAATATTGTTTAAGTAGACTTAGTACCATCTAATTTAAAATTATTGAGAACTAGAGACGAGCTCCTGTAAGTTAGTGGGAACTTGATCAGTTTTTTTGAGGTTTTCAACAGTAGGGTATAGCGGATCACAATCCCTAAACCTCCCTGTGTTTTTCTTATTGTTTTATTTTTTTTCCTTTTTATGTAATTTGTTTTTTTGTATTGTGCTTTCGTTTATTAAAAGTATAAAATTAATTATATAGTTTTTTAAACATAGACCCCTTCCCAGTTCCAGGGTCTACAATTATATAAGATAATTTAACGAACTGGGTGGCGCCCTTTTAACGTGCCGCATCATCTCGTCCAGGATCTAATCCCCGGTGCCTCCGACGAACGGCTGCCGTCGCAATTTTTCGATTGGTTTTATCAAAAGGAAAATTTTGGTTACAATGGTAATTATTAACTTTATTACAGTTGGGGAAATCTTTGTGTTAATATGACTTTACATAAATTATTGATTGATTTGTCTATTATTTTGTAATAGTTCATTTTTAAACCGAATAAAACATTTTTTTTTACCTTGTTATCTCTCACTTTTATTTTTTAACTTTGAGTGACTATAGTTTCGTAAAACAATCTGCTTTTCCCATGTATCTGATTTTACATTTTTATTGGGGTTAATTTTTTTACAATATTTTAAATAGCGGGGAATTTTGAAAATGTCTGATCGTTTAATAACTGCCTAAACTGGTTTTTATTATATTTATAAGTTTCAATCGCTTCTAAAATGTTTAATTTTTTGTTTTTTGGCGCAGTATGTTGCAAATTTTTAAATTTGTAATCTCGGAAAATATATGTCCGGTATCTATGAAATTTGGAAATTGGAATTTTGTTTCTTATACGCAGATTTGTGTTCTTTGAATCTGGTTTGAAAAGTTCGGCCCGTTTGTTCCACATATCAGCTACCGCACTCATTGCAACTTAGCATATAAACAGATTTAATATATTGTCATGTTTTAGCTTTGACATTAAAAATTAATTTACTGTTTGACTGGGGGGTTTTAAATACTATTTGGAAATTTTGTTTCCTTAACGAGCGAGCTATTTATTCTGAAATTGGACCGAAATCTGTAATCTTACAGTATATTTTATCATTTGTTTGTTTTACTTTTGGGTATAGTTGATGAATTAATAATTGTTTCTGTTTTTTACTTATTAAGTAACTAATTTCTTTTTCATTGAAGCCGTTATTTTGTGCTATTAGTTTTATTTTTTACAGTTCTATTTTTCTACTATTTTCGGATAATGGAATTGTGAAAGCTCGGTGGATCATTGACTTATATGCTGCATATTTATATGTAATGGGGTGGATAGATTGTTTTGTTATTGTTCTATCTGAGTATGTGGGTTTTTTATCTATATTACATTCTAGTTTATTATTTTTTTTATGTTCAAACAAAAGGCAAAAATTAAACATTTTAGAAGCGATTGAAATTTATAAATATAATGAAGACCGGGCTAGACAGTTATTAAATGATCAGATAGATCTCCGAAATTCCTAACTATTTAAAATATTATAAAAAATTAACTCCAATAAAAGTGTAAAATTAGATACATAGAATAAACAGCTGTAATACCTTAGTTTTAAAGTAATGTTTGATAATGTATCATTGTTTTACGAAACTATAATCTCACAATATTAAAAACTAAAAGTGATAGATAACAATTTAAAAAAAATTGTTATATTAGGTTTAATACGATTCTGAGTTCTGACTGGCTTTGATGTGGTTTTTTCGTCTTTGGTTCATCTCACGATACTCGAGTAGGATTGTTTAGCTGTTTCTAGATTATAAGTATAGATTCATATCTCATCACCAGTAATTATGAATTTTAGAATGTTGTAATCGGTGTTTCGTTTAATAACGTCGATTTTTTCGCAAAATTTGAGCGTTTATCTCCAGAATAAAATAAATTACCTTAATAATCAAAGTATTGCCCATTGTTAGCTATTACTTTTTTGCAACTTTCTGTCAAAGAATGAATTCCACGCCAAAAAACTTTTGGTTTTTTGACGCTAATCTTTCATCAAGCCAACTTTTCACTTCTTTGTAAGAACGTAAGTGTTGTTCTGCAAGTTCGTGCACAGTGATCACAGCGGGTGGGGTACGACATCCCATTTAATGTTTTTTACACATTTTGGAATATGGGGCCTAGCATAGTTATGTTGAAAAATAATAATAAAGGTTGTTTTTCCTTCAATGCTGGGTTCAATCCCATCAATTGTTGTCAGTATCGATCGCCAGTAATCATTTCACTAGATTTCAGCAGTTCGCAGTAGATAGTAAGATAGTAGTTCGATAGTAAGAAAGTGTGTATTACACCTTCTTATTATCCCACCAAATACTTAGCAAAACCTTCTTTCCATACATACTTCACATTGATTGTGATGTTGAAGTCTGGCCTGTGTCTATCCATGATTGTTTGCGCTTTGGGTTATCAAAATAGATTCACTTTTTATTACCGGTCACAGCTCGATGCAAAAAACCTTTTCTTTTCTGTCTGTCAAGCAAAATTACAAAAGTGGCATTCGCATTGAATCAATTTTTTTTCCTTCTGGATCTTTTCCAATGCATGTAGACGTTAGAAAACTCTGGCTTGAACAACATTGATTACTTCTGCTAATTGTTTCAACGTATGACTTGATTCTTCATCCAATAATGCTTCCAAATCTGCTTCTTCAAACATTTTTGATTATTCTGGACGCTTATTATCTCTTACATCAATATCGCCACTTTTGCGTTTAAAACATTGTTCGCAAGTTTATTCCTAGGTAGAGAGCATGTTCACCATAAGCTTCAATCAACAATCGACAACATGGTATTCAAAATTAATTTAGTAAAGAATAATTTTCGTAGAGTTCTATTTTTTTTTGTTCTCTGGCATATATTGAAATCAAAAACTAAATTAACGACTGCCAAGACGATCATTTGAAGTTTGCGAAGGCAGAAAATTATGACTAATACTCAAAACAATACGCTCGCTCAAACAAAATACACAAAAAATGTTTTCCTATTTTTAAACAAACAATTTCGACATTAAAAATAACATTTTTTAAATTTAGATTTCAGTTCGAGTTCGGTGATTATCGTCAATTAACTTTTTATGTATAATTATGACAGATGTTTAAATATAAATGAGATTTCGGTTGTTGGATATTACGAGATGGGATATTTAGGTAATTGAGAGGAGTTAATGAATATTTGATTCAACACCTCTGTTGATGTTACCTACACAGCTAATTATAATACCAATTTTACTACAAAAGTGGATAGCGGCATGTAATACCTCAAAAATAAATATTAGATTATCGAAACATGAAACTTACGTGTTTATTTTTAATTAAACAGGAAGTTATTGCAGGAATTGCAGCTTGAATTTGATGTTTTTAGAACGTTGTTTGTTTTTTTGCGGGCTTGTTGGTATAAACAACGCCTTTGTAGAAAAATTTGTTACAAAAATTCGGGAGCGTAAAAGTTGGTATGGCTGTCCTTGACATCTGACAGATGTTTTTTTCGTCAGAGTCAGGTCGTTGAGACGTCATTTTATTTCGCTTTTTAAGTTAGAAATGATAGCGTCTTTTGTAGATTTTTAAAATCTTGTTTACGGTTTTTTAAAATGTAAAATATATAAATTTATAAAATAAAGAGATTGTAAATAAGTAAATTGTATAATTATATATAAGTAATTGTATAATAAGTATAATTGTTAAAATAAGTAAATTGTATTTAAAAATGGCATTTTTTGCGCCGATGCATTAAACATGTTACGAAGGTGTTACTTTTGATGAAGTCATGCCAACAAAAAATGTTTTTCAAATGAACCAAGGACTAGTGATGATAGAGAAGCAGTTGAAGATGAACCTCGTTTAGAAAGACCTTGTGAAGACCCAACCAGTGAAGAAAACATTACTAAAGTCAAAAATCTTATACTGAGTAATCGCCGATTAAGCAGTAGTAGATATTACTGTAATATTATTTGTATCAATGCAATCAATTTTGAAAAACAATTTCACCCGTGCTCCACGTCGTGCTTTGCCATTCTTTCATCCGCCATCTAAAGCACCAGCAAGCGTCTCAGAAGACCGCTTTCTGGGCTCAAGCCCAACACCTGAAAAGTGGATGAAGGAACAACTAAAGCCATGACCATTGGCCATGCCAAATGGAGGCTGCAATCACATGCAGCCACGCCATCCTGCGGTAAACGGTCGCAGCAGTCAGACTGTGCGAAAACGTTCGTGACCCGTCTAACCTAAGGGTAAATACCAGGTATGATCAAAAAAACCTTCCTTTTGATGAAAAAATACGGGATTTTTTTAAAATTTTATGGAACACGTGATTTAAGACGATCTAACTTAATTTTTTGATAAAATCGTTTTTTTTCTAAGTCTCTCTTAAAGTAAACGGATTTAAGAAAAAGATATAGGAGCAATATTTCTGAAAAAATGACGTTTGTAAGTCTTAAAATATGGAGTTAATAAATTTATTATCGAGAATATCTCCATAAATATGAATTTTATGAGGAAAATGGAAAGAACCTTTTTTTGTAGAGAATTTAATTTCCTACAAAATGTTCATATCTTTTTCTCAAATCCGTATACTTTAAGAGAAACTACGATTTTATCAACAAATGAACTTAGGTCGTCTTTAGGCACGTGTTATTCTTGTAAAAAAAATCTTCCGTATTTTGTCCTATATATATATATATATATATATATATATATATATATATATATATATATATATATATATATATATATATATATACACAGGGTATCCGGAAATAACGTCGAAATATTTTGGGAGATGACTCGGGATTAAAGCATATAAAAAAGTTCCTATAAACATACCCCAAAAATTGCTTCTTAAAGGGGCTAGAGCCTCTTAAAGGGGGAACTATGAAGATGGTTTTTTCGCAATATTTTCGAAACGGTTTATGCTAGTCGTGAAATGCACCATACTTCAATAAGTTGGAACGGAAAAACTTTTTTTGTGTTAATAATTAGTCAGAAGCGTCACATAGAGGTATCTCCTTGGTAAATGCTGCCATAACTTTTTTGTTTGTAATATTTTTTGATGTTTTAAATCAAATTGTGAAATCGCAAAGATTGCTAGGCATAAAAGGTTCTCTTATTGCATCACGTTAGGATAGGCCGTTTTCCAGAAAACTGACATTTTCTAAATCGATGCACGATTACATGGATATCGAAATGCATCCTTATAATTAAGTAAGTTCTTGTACGAAAATATTTATTTAGTAGCCAACAATAACAAGACTAAATACTATTAAAGATTTACTAACTATTAAATACTATTAAGAAATACTAACTGATGTTGAAAATGACTTCCATTTATCTCAATGCACCCTCTAATTCTTTTCTTCATAGAAGATCTTACCCTGCCGAAAATACCAGGCTTATTTTTGTATAATCACAAGCAGTAAATAAACGTTGTTGCAATTCTTCTACAGTGCAAATCGGGATAGCATAGACAATGCCTTCTCCACAGAAAGTAATGGAGATCATTTAAATCTGGGGAACACGGTGAATGCACTGGCCCACCACGTCCTATCCATCGTCCACAAAAAAAGGTTTTTCCATTTCAACTTATTGAAGTATACCGAATTTCACGACTTTAGCATAAACCGTTTCGAAAATATTGCGAAAAACCATCTTCAGAGTTCCCCTTTTAAGGGCCTAAAAGCCTTAAGAAGCAATTTTTGGGGTATGTTTATGGGAACTTTTTTTTACGTTTAAATCCCTAGAATCACCTCCCAAAATATTTTGATGAATATATATATATATATATATATATATATATATATATATATATATATATATCGAGAACGCTTTGAAATTTCTTAATAAAAGTTTACCTACAAATATCAGGAAATATTTGCCACTTTTTCGGTATATTTTTATTTCTTTTTTCTTGTCGCATATTTAAAATCCAAGGCTAACTTGTTTTTTTTTAATGACAACAGTATTGTTCGGCATTGTTGGAAATTACATTTTTTTCTGAATTCAACTAGGTAAATATTGAATGTTTTTTTTTCAATATTGATTTTAAAAATGGCTAAAATGTGTTTCAGTTCTGTTTTAGGAAAAATATTTTTTTCATTTACTAGGCCTTGAAACAATGAATGACAGGGATCCTTATCATTGTATATTACATCTATTAAAACGTTAAACGAATTTTCGTTATTAGTTTTTATTTTTTACCATCCTAATTTTGGACGACTTTAAATGCTGCCTATATCACTGAACCTTTTCACCATTTTTGAAACTGTTGATTTAGTGATGTTTTTGTTCATATGTGTTTCATTAAATACCCGAGATACTTCAGCATAAGTGCGTTTTCTGTCTCCATATCAACAATTGTTAGTATTTCAATTATTTCTATTTTAGTTAAATATATATTAATTCTATATAAAAATTTAAACGAATTTGAAACTCAAAAATTAACGTTAACAGTTGTCAAGTGTAATCAAATATTTCATCTGTCGTCCATTGTTTCATAGCCTACAAAATAAAAAATATTTTTACCCTACAACAGACCGAAACACTTTTTTTAAAATCCATTTAGAAAAAAAAAGCATACTATATTTACTACGATGAATTCAGAAAAAAAATGTTCTTTCTAACAATGCCAAATTCGAGTTTTATTGTCATTAAAAAAATCAAGTTAATCTTGAGTCTTGATTTGATCATAAAACTCCGAACAGAAAAAGTCAACTACGACATACGTTTATTGGTTCTGTTCAGTTTTTAGAAACAATCTTTTTCTTTCAATTGTATACACAGTTTAGCACTAATAACGAAAATAAACATTACATAATATTTTACCAGTCCTTCATTATTTTAAACTCAAAGTTAAAAAAAAAATGTTAATAAATCTCCATTGGAGCAGATGCCATGGAGGGGAAAAAGAAGAAGAAAGCATGTCATAGAAATGCATGATATGTAAGTATATGTATGGAAAATTTCGTTGATAAAATGTAACGAAAAATATTTCTTTTAAATAATCAAATATGTCTGAGAGGTGCTTTTAAACTATTTATTTTTGCTCAGGAAGCATAAAAAAAATAAAGTTCTTAAGTTTAGATAAATCCCTGGCCAGTGAGTTACATGATTAATTGAAGGTTCTGTATATATACACATATGGTACTATTATATGGTATATTAGCTAGAATTTGTTAAAGCATAAAGATTCTGAAAAATTTTCAGCTTACTGAAACACTATCAAAGATTTTTAAGCTACCAAAATGCTGAATGTTTTGAAGAATTTTCTTCAGTAAGTAATAGAGAAACTTCAGGACTTGATGGTCGAATACCAACGAAAATCTCGGAGGGGCGAATATATATATATATATATATATATATATATATATATATATATATATATATATATATATATATATATATATATATATATATATATATATATATATATATATATATGTATATATATCATCATCATCAGCCCGTGTCGATCTATTGCAGGATGAAGGCCTCTTTAGCATGCTTACAACTTTCACGGTTCTGGACTTTCCTCTACCACTCGGGTTCTATATACTTAACGATGTCATTAGTCCATCTTGCTTTCGATCTTCTTCGTGGATGTTTGCTATCAAGCGATATCCACTCCAGGATTGCCTTGGTTCATCTGACGTCCCATCGCCTCGCTATATGGGCCTGTCTATCTCCATTTCAATTGCTTTAAAGATTTTTAAACTACCAAAATGCTGAATGTTTTGAAGAATTTTCTTCAGTGAATAATAGAGAAACTTCAGCACTTGATGGTCGAATACCAACGAAAATCTTGGAGGGGCGAATAGGAGGTAACAGAAAATAAGGTAGACCAAAGTAGACACGACAGCAGGACGATGTAAGAAGAGATAGTGAAGAACTATTGCACGTCAAAAACTGGCAATGGGCTGTTGGAGATCAATTTGATTGGAGGCAAAGGTTGAAGGAGGTCAAGGCTCATTGATAGGTTGTAGCACCATAGGAAGAAGAAGAATAATGAGTTGATGGACTAACTTACTCGAATATTATCTAAAATTTGTTGAAGCATAAAATATAAGAGAACATGGAATATTGTGAAAAACTTTCCTCAATTAGTTATAAAAAAACATTTGGATTTGAAGAACTAGTTTATTAGAATATAAAATGAAAGTTATTAAGGCACAATTGCATATTGCGAACAATCTTATTAGTTAGCTATTATGATCAATTATTTTGAATGATCATAATTTGAAGTGAATTGAATTTGAAATTTGAATTACTTATATAGAAAAAGTGGGACTTACGCAATTTGAAAATTTGTTATAGAGAAAGGATGAACTTACCGGAATGTTAACTATAAATTGTTAAAATAGTATTAAAATCAAGAGATGACTGAATGTTTTGTAGAAAATTCTTCTGTTAGTTATAGAGAAAAAACAAAATGTACACGACGAACTTACCTTCAAGTTATGATAAAAGAATACTAATCCTAGTACCACTATCGTAAAAAACGTAAACAGCGTAAACGTAGACACTTCCGACACTTGCAGAGCATTCAACACCGTGCTGAGAGTGAAAGCGGCCCCATGGCAGAACACTACCGGCAAAAGACAACGATCCAACACATCCCAGGGCACTTCCTGGGGCGCTGTCGAGCTGGAAGGCTTGCCGGGTAGACCCACCGAAGACTGACGCCTGATGGACGTCCTTCGGATGGGTCCAATCGCCGGGAGCGTCTTCAGCGAAGCTCTCCGTTTGAAGGGTCCGCTCATGGTGGCCGAGACAAAGGCGACTGAACGTTGAGTATCGGCCGGAGAGAAACCGCTCAGATCCCAAAAATAATACAAAAAATATTTTATAAATATGTCTCAGTCGGGCGCTTGACGCGTAAAATTAAAACTGGACCGGGTGGAAGTCGACGTTTGGAGAATCGTGTCGGGGAAATTTTGGAATTTTCGCGGTTGGACGAGCGGTCCGCATTATTGCACCTTCGGGTAAATTTAGAAGCTGGTCGGATTACATTATGCGATAAAAGTGCGATTAATGTTCCCGCAGTCGTGGATTCCTTTAATTGATTAGTCGTTTTGCGTTGGGGCCAGTTACTTCAAAGCTCTATTGACTTAAGAAAATATTGATTGATGTATTAATTGATTTGCCTAAAAGAAAATATACAAATATGTTCAATAAAGCCTTCCATATATATATATATATATATATATATATATATATATATATATATATATATATATATATATATATATATATATAAACTTAAAACTTAAACTATATATATATATATATATATATATATATATATATATATATATATATATATATATATATATATATATATATATATATATATATCATCATCATCAGCCCGTGTCAATCTACTGCACTCGGGTAGACCCACCCATACTTAACGATGTCATCAGTCCTCGCTATATGGGCCTATCCATCTCCATTTCAATTGCTTTACTCTTCCCACACTTTCGTTTGTTCCCTGATTTATGCGTAGGGTTTTCTGTCTCGTCTTGTAATGCCAAGCATACATCTTTTCATTCCTATCTGTGCTACCCGAAGTTTTTGAATTGATTGGGATGCGAGAGTCCAGGTTTCACTTCTGTATGTTATGACGGGTAGGACGTACTGATCGAAGACTTTTCTTTTCAGGTAAAGTGGGAGTCTGCTCTTAAACACTATGTTGAGCCTGCGAAATGCCTGCCAGCCACATTTAACACGCCGTTCCACCTCCCGGGTGGTATCCCTCTTCATAGAAATCCTGTGCCCAAGATATATTAAGTGGTCCACAGTCTCCAAATCCCTTCCTAAAACTGAAATTTTTCTGTCTTCAGCCAATTTATTGAACATAACCTGACTCTTTTTCAGGTTTATTTTCAAGCCAAATGGTTTGCCAGTTCTTTGCAGCTCTTGTATGTGTCTTTGCAGCTCCTGTGGGTCTTGTGCAGGGAGAACGATATCATCTGCATACCTAAGATGGTTTAAGTTTGCACCATTAATCTTTACACCATCCTGTTCCCAATCCAGTTTACAGAATACTTCTTCAAGGCCAACCGAGAAAATAATAGGCAATACAGCCTCACCCTGCCCTACACTTCGGTCTATATTAATTCCCACTTCAAGATCATCAAAGTGAATTATCGCTGTAGCTCCATCATATATCGATCCTAATAGGTTTATACATGTTTTATCTATCACGTGGCTAAACAGTGCATTCATGTGCAGTCAAAAGCTTTTTCATTATCAAAAGCGAAGCACAGTGGTATGGTGTATTCGTTGTGCCTTTCTATGGTCTGTTGTACAACCTGGATGTGATCCATTGTACTGTATATATATATATATATATATATATATATATATATATATATATATATATATATATATATATATCATCATCATCAGCCCGCATCGATCCACTGCAGGATGAAGGCCTCTTCAGCATGCTTCCAACCTTCACGGTCCTGGGCTTTCCTCTGCCACTCGGGTCCAATATACTTAACGATGTCATCAATCCATCGTGCTTTCGGTCTTCTTCGCGGACGTTTGCGATCAAGCGGTATCCACTCCAGGATCGCCTTGGTCCATCTGTCGTCCCATCGCCTCGCTATATGGCCTGCCCATCTCCATTTCAGCAGTGGTATGGTGTATTCGTTGTGCCTTTCTATGGTCTGTTGTACAACCTGGATGTGATCCATTGTACTGTATATATATATATATATATATATATATATATATATATATATATATATATATATATATATATATATATATATATATATATATATATATATATATATATATCATCATCATCATCATCATCAGCCCGCATCGATCCACTGCAGGATGAAGGCCTCTTCAGCATGCTTCCAACCTTCACGGTCCTGGGCTTTCCTCTGCCACTCGGGTCCAATATACTTAACGATGTCATCAATCCATCGTGCTTTCGGTCTTCTTCGCGGACGTTTGCGATCAAGCGGTATCCACTCCAGGATTGCCTTGGTCCATCTGTCGTCCCATCGCCTCGCTATATGGCCTGCCCATCTCCATTTCAACTGTTTTACTCTTCCAATGATTTCACAGACTTTTGTTTGTTCCCTGATCCATGCGCAGAACTTTCTGTCTCGTCTTGTAATGCCAAGCATACATCTTTCCATTCCCCTCTGTGCCACCCGAAGTTTTTGAATTGATTGCGATGTGAGTGTCCAGGTTTCACTTCCGTATGTCATAACGGGTAGAACGCACTGATCGAATACTTTTCTTTTCAGGCAAAGTGGGAGTCTGCTCTTAAACACTATGTTGAGCCTACCAAATGCCTGCCAGCCACATTTAACACGCCGTTCCACCTCCCGGGCGGTATTCCCGTCCATGGAAATCCTCTGCCCAAGATATATAAAGCTGTCCACAATCTCTAAATCCGTTCCTAGAACTGAAATTCTTCTGTCCTGAGCGAAGTTATTGAACATAACCTGACTCTTTTTCAGGTTTATTTTCAAGCCAAATGGTTCGCCAGCCCTTTGCAGTTCTTGTATGCGTCTTTGCAGCTCCTCTGGGTCTTGTGAAATGAGAATAATATCATCTGCAAATCTAAGATGGTTTAAGTTTGCACCATTGATCTTTACACCACCCTGTTCCCAATCCAGTTTACGGAATACTTCTTCAAGGCCAGCCGAGAAAAGAATAGGCGATATTGCGACACCTGAATCCTGCTTGTTCTCTTGGTTGTGCGTCATTCAGTTTTTTTAATATTCTTTTAGAAATTATCTTAGTGAAAACTTTGTACATCACTGATAGGAGGCTTATTGGACGGTAGTTCTTTAAATCTTCCTGTGCTCCTTTTTTATGTAAAAGGATCACTTCTGCATTTTTCCATAAGTCAGGTACTTTTTGTTCTTTGAGGCATTTTGAGTATAATTTTGCCAGTGTTTCATGTAACGTCCGACCACCAGCTTTTAGCATTTCGACAGTTACACTGTCCTTTCCTGGAGCCTTGCCGTTCTTCATCAATTCTATAGCATTTGTTATTTCCTCCACTAGGATATCTGGCATTATATATTGTTCTTCCGTGGGTAATTGCTGTCCCTGACTGGCTCTGATCTTCATATAACTGGGAATAAGACCTTCTGACAATCTCTAACATTTGGGTACACGTCCTGCACACTGTGCCATCCTCACGCTTTAAAGCATATATTTGCGTTCTTTTGTTTCTCAGCTTCTGTTTAGCTGTGTTAATTCCTTTGTTTTCTTCCAGGGTTTTTTGCACTAACTGCATATTGAATCGGCGCGGGTCCTCTCTGATACGTTTTCTTATAGTTTTGCAGAGCTCAGTGTACTCGACCCTGCCAAAAGGACTACCTGCATTTCTCATTGCTCGCCGTTTCTTCATTAAAACAATGGTCTCACTGGAGATTTTTGTTTGTTTGAGACATTTTTCCTCTGGTGCTATTGAAGCAGCCGTTTGAAGTACATTCTTGGCGATTTCTTCATATTGAACTGATATTTCCACCTCCTCTGGATCTTGTAACGCAGCAAACCGGTTTGACAAAGCAATCTCAAAATCGCTTCCTCTCTCCAGCAGTTTTCCAGAATCCACCTTGCCCTTCTTTGATCTTACCATTCTTTCGCGCTCTTTTCGACAGTCAATCCGAACCCTTGCTCGTACCATTCGGTGGTCACTTCCGACATTAAAATTGTTAAGGACAGTACAATTGGTATATATTGTTTTATCGTTGGTCATGATGTAGTCAATTTCGCTTGTGAGCCCAGATGGACTTTTCCATGTCCATTTTCTGCTGATATTTTTCTTATAGAATGAATTCATAATATATAGTTCTTGTCCTTCAGCAAAATCAACTAATATGTCACCTACATATATATATATATATATATATATATATATATATATATATATATATATATATATATATATATATATATATATATATATATATATATATATATATTTCTTTTTTTTTTGTTCGTTACTTGACGGGGAAGGAGCCCCATCTATCCCTTCAACTGGATGACATATGTTTGGTCTCTCGAGGTTCCGACTCTTCAGGGCGCCGATATATACCGTACCATCAAGAATAGGGAAACCCTATCCACAGCCAACAACCCATGCTTTCGCCGACCTCCCGTTGGATGGCGTATATATGTACTTCCGCTGGGTTCCACAATCTGATGTGGAACCCAACTCAAGCTCAAGCTGAACGCCTGGAGAGCAGATAAAAGAGCAGCTTAAATGTGGTTTATTTTGTTGCCAAGGAAATTTACACACTATTGTCGTTTACTTTTAAAGTTAAAATTACTAGCACTAATTTTTCATAACATGTTAATAACATAATAATTAACAAAACAACTACATGATCTAAACGAAGTAAAACTGATTCTTCTTCGTCAAATAAGAAAAGAAAAACATTATCTTTGGAATGTAAACTAAACTTTATCAAGGATATCGACACAAAGAAGTTTGATCTACCTGAATCGACAGTCAGAACAATTATAAAAAATAAAAAAATCTCGAAGGTGAAAAATGCTCAATATTTGAATTCAAGCATCATTCGTAAACATCATGATATTATCGCTGCGTTGGAAACAATGCTGAAATTATGGTATGATAATCAAGTAAGAGTGAAAAACTGTCCTGTTGATCAGAACACGGTATGCTTTCAAGCTAAGCTTATTTAAGCTATTTTTGAGATTTAAAGAAGAAGCTGGGAGCGGCCAAAGATAAAACCACGTATTCAGTGTGTATGAGACAGGATTGTTCTGGAAGAAGATGCCTAAAAGAACTTTTATCGCGCGTGAAGAAAAAACCTTTTCAAGTTTTAAGGCCTCCAAAAATCGATCGACAGTGATGGTTGACGGGAATGCAGCTAGTGACTGTAAGTTAAAACTTCTCTTAGTTTATCGCTTAGAAAATCAAAGAGCTTTAAAATATAAATATAAAACTGGTTTGCTCATGATTTGGAAGTCCAATCCTGAAGCTTGGGTGAACGCTACCCTTTTTAAGGATGGATTGGTTTGGTCATCACTTCATACTCGAAGTCGAACGTTATTGCCAATCAAAACATATCCATTTTAAGGTGATGTTATTAATCTATAATTTACATCACTAATTTCGACCCACGTGTGAAACTTGATTTTTTCTACCAAGTACAACCAGCTTGTTTCAAACGATGAACCAGAGTGTCATCAAAACATTTATACCTTATTACACGGGACGATCATTTGCACATCTCTATGAAGCTATAAGGTAAAACAATGAACTATCTGTTACAGACTTTTGGAAACAATTTAATGTTTTTGATGAGGTGAACATCATTAGAAAATTTTGGGATGAAATTTTACAAAAAAAAACTATAAATGGTGTCCGGAAAAAAACAGTGTCCATTTTTTTCATTAGTGTTGAAGATGTTGTCGATATTGTTAAACAATTAAATTTGGAGGTGGATGGTGAAGACGTACAAAAATTCAGCTGCTCAGAATCAGAGCGGATAGTTGATGAGCTCATAGAAATGTGTGAACCAAAACATTTAAGAATCTGATTCTTTTGACCCAGTTAATTTGGAAGATCAAACGATGGTTGCAAACCTGACGGAAGCCCTTAGTTCAATTAAAAAAGATTTAGAAATTTTAGACTCCAATAAAGAGCGGGTTTCAGTTACAAAACAGGGATAAAAAATATTAACGTGCTATGAAGAAATTTTGTTTGAGAAGAAAAAATCTTTGACCCGCCAGACGACTTTGTTTGACTTTATGAAGCCCTCTGCAATAAAATAACTTCGGTTTATGTTTTTGCATTAAAATAATATTATAATTTATTTAATTATCTAAGATTTGAATACGCAATTTTCTTCTAAATTATTATTATCTCTGGCTCTTGGTCAACTTAAACAAAAGTTGTATTCTTTATATATGAAATTGTATATGTCGTTCGGTCCCACCTATCTCTTAAGTTTAAGTAAGCTTTTAAAAAACATATTTTCTGATATTTTTTTTTTATTTATGTTGCTAATATGAATGTCTTTTTGAAAAGTAATTATCTGATTTTTTTTTTGGACTTTTTTTCTTTCAACTCTTAGCCATTGACGATATTTTATACTTTAGACCTGATAAATCTTACACAAAATTTAATACATATAAATTAATACCATAAAAAATAACGAAAGCTTTATAAAATATAACCTTTATCGTGTCTTAAATATGTCCAGTTAGAAATATGAAGGTCCGCTACTACAACACGAAAATAGTCCTTATACTGATCCAATTATACAGGCTCTTCTAATATACAGGTTCATCAATAACGGAAATCTGCATAGAGGACAAGAACAAACGATGCCATTCGAATTAGTCAGTTGCGTGGAGTGAGACGATCAAATGTTACAGCACAACATATGGATGGGAAAGATTTTAAAGAATTGTACTAAACTGAAAGTAAGGAAACATAGCATACATTGTAGACTAACAATGACAATGAAGAAAAAGCACAATCAATGAGGAAGAGGTTATGAATATGGAGAAACAGCTTAAAAATCGTAAGGTACTTGGTCCGATTGGTATCTTCAACGAGTTAAACAAATGTTAAGAGATCGTCCCAAGAAAGGAGAAGTAGAAACTTAGTAATCAATATCATCTGAAATGCCATAAACAAGTAAAGTGAAGAAGAAAGTAAAAAAAAACAGATCCTAGGTCTAATATAAAATAAGAAAGTGTAATAAATGTACACTAGGAGGTGAATAAATAACGTAAATGATTGGTGGTGTAGCGTTTGATTTAGAAACACTGTTGCTTTCCTTAGTGGAGGGGAGTTAGGCAACGTCTGATGCGTCTTCAGTACGAGTTTGCACTGCCTAGAGTCAATTGGCGGTCCGTAACAATTCTTTTAGTAAACGTGATTTTGGAAATGAGTGACTACAATTTAGAGTCAAGGAGCAAAATTTCAACAGTCCTTTGATAAGCGTGTGTTTGCTGCATTACGATAATGCGCCTTGCCACCCAGCAATTGAAATTAACGGGTTTTTTCCATGTAAAAACACCAATGTAGCTCCTTATATCTTTTATTCACCAGACTTGAGTCCTTGTAACTTTTTCCTTTTCTCAAGATTCAAAATTTACCTCAAAGAATACAATTTTGGTACATTGGAGAACATTGGAGAAGGCCTAACCGGTTAAAAACATCCGATTTACGAAAATAATTACTACGGATCACCGAGTGACTTTAGAGAGAAACTCGTAACGAAAATGCACAAAATGTTGACCTAGAAGTACAAAAGAAGCGTGAGGTGTAATATAATGTAGACTATGGTGCCTACAGAACTTTTGAATTAATCAAAACCGGATATAAAACGCTTGTAAACATTCGTGTATGTTCCTAAAGAGTGGGTTTGTTAAACATAAATTTGTGGGTGGTCATACTTGGACCAGATTCAACGGTTTTGTGATCACGTGAGTAAATTAAAAAAATAATAAATATTTATTGTTATTTTGTTGACAATTTAAAACGATGCGATGAAACAATGATTAACGTAGCCGCTATTAGGTTATTTCAATTGATAATAAGTTTTAGGTTTTGGCACAGCGGCATGAAAATAGCGTCAAAGTTAATAAAATCATTGATGGGCAATAAAATAAACGTAAAAGAAACTTAGACGGATTTAATATTACACCGACCTCATTAGCGATTTTTTTTATTATTCGAAATTTGCGACAGGAGATGCATGAATGTTAAATAAGTTTGCCGTGGCCGTAAAACCGTTTTACGGTGAAAGCCGTAAAGTTAAAAGTTTTCTCTCGAATATTTTAAAATTCATTAGAATAATTTCTTAATAAAATATATTTTTAAAATTTACAAAAATAATAAAACAAATCTAAATAAAAACCTCAGAAAAGTTTAAAACGTTTTCGACCAGACAAAGAAAACAATATATAATTTTTTTTTTATTTTTTAACGCAGCCACCTTGCTGCCAATTCAATACATTTAGACCAAGAAAGTTCTAGCTTTATAATACCTTTAAAATAATACGATTTATAGAAGTCTGCCAAATAGGCGGTTATCGCAACTTTGTTCTCGTCATTTGAAGTGAATCTTCTACCAGCGAGTTATTTTTTCAAGTTTGGGAAGAGGGAGTAGATCGTTGAAAATCAAATCTGGTGGATACGGTATATGTGAAGTAGATTGCAGCACATTGGAGCTTAGGTCATTGAGTTTTGTAGCAACAACCATAAATGTATGTACAGGTGCATTATCCTGCTAAAAGACCACTTACTGTTTGGGTAGATGTAGACAATTACCTTAAATAACACTCCCTAACTGGTTTATTAGTGAAGCGTCATTCTACCTGGTGATGGATCTGTCTTTTCCTCACAAGAATTCCATGACGTTTCCTGTATATATAACCTATTTTACATTGAACTTGAATTAATTTTTTAATGCGATCAAAAATAATCAGATATTTCCGATACCCTCGGTCGCAGGGAATCTACGTCCAAATCGTATGTTTTAGAAAGCAGTTAAACCTCCGAATTCTGGCAACTAACAAAACATGTGACGCCAACGACGAGATAAATGAACTGGCGTACGGTTGCTGGAGGTAAACGTGTGACCAATGATGTAAAAATTGTGGCGAGAGACTGAAATTTTTATCCGCATTATTTGGACAATCGTCGAGGACAATCTTTTGATAATGTTTCAAATATGTCAGGAAATTACTTAAGTTTTGTAAACACGTATTAAAGAAGATCGCCCAAGTGCGGTTTTTATTTCGTGTACTCACTATTCTTTACATGTAATTGGAAATTTAGCTCCGCAGTTCAATATTTTATATTTGTGCAGAAGTTATACACATTTTTCTCTTCATCAACTCATATTTTAACGAGTAAACGAGAAATGTGTAAAGATAAACAATCCGTCTCAATGAGAGACGCAGACGCATAAAACTTGGATTCGCCCATATAAAAGAGGTTTTAAATATAATTTGTAATGCAGAAGAAGAAAAACAAGTTAACATAATGGAGGCGAATTCACTTCTAAAGAAAATGGACAAATATGAAACCACCTTAATGACAGTGATTTGGAATACTATTCTGTAAAGAATAAATGCTATTAGTAAATCACTGCAATCAGTAGAGTCCCAACTATTCAAAGGATCTATCTTAGTGAAGTCATTAAATTTTTAATTAAAATTTTGTCAATAATATCCGAGAAGAATATGAAAAAGTTGAAAAAGAGACAACTGATTTATCAGGGCTATTATGTGGAAGATGAATAAACTCGCAAGCCAGGAAAGAGAAACGTGGATGAAAACAAAGACGTCGGACTTGAATCCACAATTAGAGAAGATTTTAAAATCAATTCATTTTTATGTCATATGTGACAACACTAAGGCATGATTATCTTAAAGAGCTCAGAACTATGAAGTTGTTCTAACAATATGTACAGAAATGACATTGATGTTTTGTACTTTGGAAGATGAATTGGATCATTTGTTAATATTTCTAAAAGAAAACGGGGACACCATAAAAACCACACCAGACAATCTAGAAATCTAGATTTCTTGCTTGATAGTGGTGTCGATAGACATCATATCTATCGAGCCGCCAAATAAATGTCTTGCACACTTTCCGAATCTCGTTCTCGAATCGGTTCGATCGATTTGGTTGATTTCTTTTTTGTTATGTTCGTAATTGTCAGGACAAGGTTTGTACGAAAGAAAATGTTTAGAAAATCCACGGGAAAAGTCGGAAATTTGGATTATATATTTATATGTTTTTTTAAACTTTTTAACGACTTGGCGTTTTATGTGAAATTAGGCACAGTGAAATGAGTTTTGCTGTAAGATGTGAAATGAGTTTTGCTGTCACATGTTTTGATAACAAAAAAAGAAGCGAATGGTTTAAAGGCCTTGCAACCAAACCATTAAAAAAGGAAGTGAGACATTTTGAGAAGGGATTTCGTTATATTTTCTTGATCAATTCTTCTATTGGAACCTTTGGTGTGAAACACTAAACTTGAAGAGACTTACCACTAAACACCAAAATACTTTTTTGAACTGCTCCACGCACGTTTTGCTAACCATGTTAGCATCATCAGGAGATGATTTAATCTGTGCGTCGAGCAGTTCAAAAAAGTGTTTTGGTGTTTAGTGGTAAATCTCTTCAAGTTTATATTTTCTTGGTTTAACGAAAAAGAATATTGTGTTATCGGTGGTATGTCGAAAAGATTATTTGATGAAAAATGCCACCAATAAGGCGTCAAAATACAGGGATGATCAGACAATAGTGATCAAAGCAGACAAAAGACGAGCAGGCGAACATAAAAGATGCTTCAACGCACAGATGTTGAGTGAAGAGCCATTGTGGTTGTTGACTAGAATTTGGCGTCTCGTATATATATATATATATATATATATATATATATATATATATATATATATATATATATATATATATATATATATATATATATATCTAAGTATTTTTTGATGGAGAAGGTTTGTACGGTATTCATTTTGTTCTCACTCGCGACTAGATGGCGCTGCAGGACATCAACTTCTACACTGTATAATCGATTGCTATGACAATTGGTATACATAGATATTTGAACACGGTTAATATTTTTGCACTATCCACTTTATTGTACCTCGCCACTAGATGGGGCTATAGCGCATCAACTTCTACACCTTAACTGCATCTGCTCCTGCTTACAGTATTTAAATTTAATAATGCTACCGTACGATAGACATTGTGGCCCAATGGATATAGATAAAAGTGAAAGGAAATTTGTACAGGGCGGGTAGCTTAACTGGACAGAGCCCTCGACATGTAATTGAACGATCTGGGTTCGTTAACTATCGAAAATTTAATTATATATTGCTTGCTCCAGAGTAGGATCTCCAAAAACTCTGTACATCTATACACCGAATCAAAAAACTAAAAATATTGTTTATCCACTTACGTCACGCTAGATGTTAGTATTAGTTTGAATTACTTTAAATTGGTTTGATTTTATAGCGAATAGAGTGGTTACAAATATTGTTCGTTCACATAAATTATTAATAAAAAAAAAATATAATTTATTATCAATTTATACTAATAAAAATAATAGAATCTTATAAATATCAGTAATCTTTCATTTTTCAACAATTTTTTACAACGCTTTATAGATTTTACATTACATACAGAGCATCAATTTTAGATATATAGAGGTAAACACATATACACTGGCAGGACAACGTCTGCTTGCAGGACAACCTTTTCTGCTAGTATTGAAATATTATTGAATATTTTTCTAACAATTCCCTTATTTAATGCGTCCCCAGAAAGATTAGTTTTTGTTTTAAAAAGAGTATAAAATTGTTTAAGGAATTCAATCGGAAATACTAAATAACTTGGCCATTTTGTATAGAGAGCAGGAAATTTTAAACCGCATTAACACTGCCAAAATAATTTATGATTTTGCAAGAAATAAAGCAAGACGGAAATTCATGTAATAATGGTATGAAATCTTTCATTACTTTTCTTTTTTGTTAATAAGGTTATGAGAGTTTTCTTGCTACCGCTTGGGGCCTCCACTTGACTCGAGCCGCCACTGATTGTACATCGTTTGAATAGACGGCGCCAGTAGTTTTCTTTAAATTTTAAAAGTTCCTTTATTTTTCCGATATACTGTTTATATAGGACAGTTTGAATGTTCTATGACAACGCATCGGTTTGACCGGAAAGTTAGTAGGAAGTTTCCTTTAGTTGCCCTTTTAACGCTTATAGATACTATTGCTGCCGATATGGGACATATGGTTTTACACCTTCCTCCGTATTACTGTATTTTTAATTCAATTCAGCATATACGGCTTCAGGTAAAATCCAATGTTAGAGCAGAAAACGTTTCTCCGACTCCAAGTGCTGCAACATTAATTAGGAAGGTTGTAAATAGTATTCCCAAAAAAAGTTGAATAAATTCGATTAACCATGTTATTAAAATAGAAGGTTCCAATGTATCATTTACTAATAATATAGAACCACTTATTATTAATGTAGATCAAAGTGACAAAACCGAATTAAAAGTATAATTAAATTTAAGTTATAATTATTGTTGTACTAATAAATTCAAACTACACAAACCAATAAACAATGTTTTAGTCATACATAATAATAATAATAATTGATAAGAAAGCTTCTCTGCTTTGGTTAGACGAGAATCAACTATATCCGAAAACTGAGGGTTTTGTTATTGCTATCCAGGATAAAGTCATGAAAACGAATAATTACAAAAAATATATCCTTAAAGAAAACACTGAAGATGTATGTCGAAAGTATGGCAAAATAGTAGACCATGATTAAGTGCCAAAAACTGGCACTTAATCATGGTCTTTTACCAATATCTACTCCGCCGTATTATAAATACAGTTCTCAAGCTGTTCTAGAGTCTGACGATGTGTCGACTACAATAGACCAGACATAGTCTTAATAAATAAAAAAGAGAAGCGGGGAACCATTATTGATATTGCCGTATTGTCTCACAATATATATAAAACGGAGATGGAAAAAGTTTCCAAGTATGAGAATCTTTCTTATGAACTGAAGAACATCTGGCAACTTGAAAAAGTCAACATCAAACCTTTTGTAATTTTAACCTTTTTTAATTAAAAGGATTGGTGAGCCACCAATATTCTCTAAAAGTTTAACAAATTGCGGACTAAATAGAAATGTCATTAAAGTGGGGCAATGGGCTATTTTGTAGCAAACCTGTCACATAGTTCGTAAATTTTTGTCTTAATGCCAACGGAATACTGGATTATAATGAAATTTTTTCCTAGGCTCCGGGCCGAATTCTAACGTCACGCATTTATGGTTTTCAGCTTTTTGAGCTGAGAGAGCGACACCAAGTCGATGAGAATAATAATAATATCTTCTGGATTAAAAAATTTACGGTCGCCCACCGCCCAGTTGCTAGTGCATTTAAAGAGGTAATGATAAATCCTGATACTTTCCCGATTTTTTTTAATGGAAGGCAATACATATCTTCTGTACAAAAAGGATGATGCTAAGCAACCCAATAACTACAGACCCATCACATGTCTGTCAGTATTGTATAAATTATTCACAGCCCGAATCAATGCAAAAATTTACCAACATTGTATAAAACAATATTTTTGAAGAAGAGAAGAAAGGATGTATAAGAGCAAGTATGGGGTGCAAGGACCAGTTGACGATCAATGCTGTAGTTCTCGAACAAGCGCGGAAAAGAAAACGCAACCTAAACATCTGCTATATAGACTACAGGAAAGCCTTCGATAGTGTTCCACACAATTGGTTACTAGAAGTCCTGAAGATTTATAAAATAAGCCTTCCCATTGTTAACTCCTTAAGGTGTCTCATGGGAAAATGTAAAACAAATCTCTTTATCGATCAACAATGCATTACAACTGCGAATATCGAGAGAGGAATTTTTCAGGGAGATTCCCTTTCTCTAGTTTGGTTCTGTTTAGCCTTAAACCCGATGTCCACATTACTGAACAACAGTAATATAGGATATAAACTAAACATGAGGAATCCACGAAAGCTCTCGCACCTACTATATATAGATGACCTTAAACTCTATGGAGAAACTAGAGAAAAACTAAACTCCTTAATAAAAATGGTCGAAGAATTTAGTAGGGATATCAAAATGTCATTCGGACTTGCTCTGCCATTATCATTCAGAAAGGAATAGTCAATAATCAATATTCAACACACTGTAACAGACAACAACCGAATACCTCAAAACGCGAAATTTAACCATAGCTAGTTAAAGAAAGACGTTTCTACTATGTGCGAAAAGAGGCTTACAAAACTTTTAAATACCAAACTAAACAGTGGAAACCTGGTTAGAGCAATCAATGGATGGGCAGTGCCAACTCTAACCTATACCTTTGGTATTGTTAAATGGTCAGAAACAGACCTTGATGGACTGGATAGATTAACACGTCGAACATTGACAAAATTCCGATGTCTGCATCCAAATTCATCTACAAAGCTACTATACATTCCCAGAAAGTTGGGAGGCAGAGGCCTCGTCAACATTAAAAATCTTTGTCTGAACCGGGAGAGTAAGATGAGAGAGCGCTTCATTAATTAAGAAGCCCTCTAGTGAAGTTGATTTCTAAGGAGGACCAGGGTTTCACCCCGCTAAATCTAGATAAAGTGAACCGCGTTGGACAACACTTACGGATTGTGTACGAGAATGGAAACAACAGACACTGCATGGGCGGTATCTAAAGTCATTCGAGAATGGTACCATTGATGAATCATTGTCTCTGAAATGGCTGACCGATGGGTAGTTGTACCCAGAAACAGAAGGTTTTGCGACATCTATTCAAGATAAGGTAGTAAGAACACGGAACTACGAAAGACATATACTACACATGGATGTTGTCGACCGATGCAGGAAGTGCACTGCAGTGGGGGAAACGATTGAAAACCTTATCGGTGGGTGTGCAGTTCTTACCCATAATGCTTATTTAGGAAGACATAATCAGCTGGCGAAAATTATACATCAGCAAATTGCATTAAAGTACACGCTATTAGATATCGCACCTCCTCCATATTATATGTACTCACCTTCTCCTCTTTGATTCAATTCTATACTGGGATAGACCAACCACAACAGATCGAACGGTCGATTATAATAGACTAGACATTGTTCTAATTAGTAAAAACGAGAAAAGAGCGTTTATAATTGACCTCGCAGTGCTGCTCTTTCATATTATCAGGAAAACCAAGTTGGAGAAAATCACTAAGTATGAACACCTGGCATACGATTTGAAAAACCAGTGGAAATTACTTAATGTAGAGATAGTGCCTCTCGTTATATGCGCGAAAGGCCTACTAAGTACTAATAAAAGTACTAATAAGACCTACCACTTTGTTGGCAAAAGGTTGTAAATAATAAAGATAATTACATAACAAATTAAATAAATATTTATATAAATTATCTGCGTTACTCTTTTTTCTTAAAAAAATCCCTAGTTGAAAGAAAAAAATATTTGGTAATATTTTTTCACAGATTATAAATCAATTTGAAAAAAGGAAAAAAAAATCGATGCGATGAAACTATGACTAACTTTACCACTGCTAGAAATTTTTAATTGATTATCCGTTTGAAGTATGGCACAACGGCATCAAAGAAGCGTCGAAGTTAATAAAATTATTGATGGGGCGATAAAATGAACGAAAAAAAAAACTCGTCCGGAGCTTATCTTTCGCTGAACTCATTAACGATCATATTTGTTATTGGAAATTTACGGCGGGAAATTTATGGATGTTAAATGAGTTTACGGTAACTGTAGAATTCTTTTTACGCAATAAGTTACAATTCTGAAGTTTATAGATAGAGCTTTTATATCTTGTTTTATATATAAGTTTATACATAGAGCATTAAATAAAATTTATAAATTTAAAAGTATGAACCCTTCAGCCCCGAAATTCTATTACCTAAGATTCATAAAGAAAATTATCCGATAAAACCGGTTGTCTCGTATGTTAATACACCTAGTTATAAGCTGTATAAAAAATTAAGTTATTAGCTACCTTAATTAGTTAATTTTCAGTCACGACATTCAATTAAAAAATTTACATTAACAAATAATGCAAAATTAGTCTCTTTTGATGTAGAAAATCTCTTTACTTCTATATCAGTAAATAATTTAATTACAATTTTATTAAGGCATATACACAAGGCAGATACAGAAGACAAATAAAAAATTGAACTAGAAACAGCAATCCTAGTTTGCCTAGAACAACATTATTTTCTATATAACAATGAGATTTATCAATAAAAACACGGTCTTCTAATGGGCTCACCTATCTCACCTTTGTTATCTGAAAATTTATGGCCGATTTCGAAAAAGTTATTTTTAATTCTAAAACTCCATCAATCAACAATATATCGCACTGGCACAGATACGTGGACGATGTTTTTTGCATTTGGAATAAATGGCACAAAAAAAAATTACACACGTTTATAGGCCATTTGAATTCCATAAAAAAATATTTAGTTCACTATGGAGATTGGACTAAATGATGAAATTAACTTCCTAGACTGATTACAGATTACAGAAAACAGACTACAACAGATACGGTTATACACTTTAGTTCTAAACAATCTTGGCAAATCAAACTATCTCCTTTTCGTATGTCTTATACATAGGTTAGTTAGTTTTCCACTAAACAAAGATATTTTTGATGAATTGCTTTATACCATAAACAGATAGCAAAAAACAACGGCTACAAAGAAGGATTAATTAACAAATTGTTTAAAAAAACGAAGAAAGTTGAATTTACAAGAATTGTATAACATTAAAAAGCAAAAAGACAAAACGTTTAAATGTATTAATTATACTTCTAAAGTGAGTAACACAGCTGTGTAGAAGATTAAATAAACTAGGTTATAAGACTATTTATGTAAATAAACTCTGTGTAGGTTGAATGTAAAACTTAATAATAAAAATAAAACGGATAATTTAGATAAATCGGGTGTATTAAAATTAACTGTAAGGATTGTGAAGCATTATATAACGGTCAAAGTGGTAGGAGTATAGGTTGTAGAATAATGGAACACAAAAAGATCTTAAATAATATAAAAAGCACCGGAATGTCTATACAGTATATTGAAAACAATCATTTTATAGATATAAACTAAAATTATTACACAAAAGTAAAAGATTAGACCTACTAGAAATATTGGAAATAAAAAAATTCTTAAGACATAGTCATATAATAACCACGAATGACCAGCTAAATTTTCAAAACAATCCGGTAATAGATAAGATCATATTGTAATTGAACAGCCCGGTTTTTACCAGCTGATATTTAGGATAATCAGACTAGACGTTAAAAAAACAAGACATAAAAAATAAATAATTTTACCTGTATAGTTGGAAACACTGTGTTTGACCATTAGCATTAGTTCAAGCTACTCTAGAGAAAGCCCTAACAAGGCGAAACTTATACAGAGCAAAATCTATAATAAACGTTTGAAACATTAAAAAGCTACAAGTGCATCATTTAATATCCTAGCATTATATATAGAGCCTTCATTTAACCCACATGACTAATGATTTATTTAAACTTAGGAACTTTAATTTTCTCATATCGAATTATTTAAAGGTGATATTATTTGTCATCAGAATAAACCAAGTGAGTACATTTCTTCAATACCTGGGAGTCATATTACAAGAAAATGGAACATAAGAAATTGATATCAAATATTAGTAACAAGGAAATAACAAAAGAGACAAAATTAAAAGGATTTAAAACAATATATACTTACTGGATACTGATGGAAGCAGAGAAAAATAAAATACAAGCGATAGAAATGAAATACCTGAGAAGAGTAAGAGAACTAACAAAGATGGATCGACCGAGACACACACATATAAGGGATGGCCTAGAAAAAAATTTACATTGCAGTACATAGAACAGAGGCAGTTGAGTTGGTGGGGACACTTATGTAGAGTTGAGTTGGTGGTGATGGATTTTTTTGTTGCTATTTTAAATTTTATGTTTGAAATTTATTTTGCCACATCGCTCTTGACTGATGTAGGGCATGATTCTTAATTAAAAAAAATATTAACAATATGCATTAGATCAATTCTTCTATTGAAACCTTTGGTGTGAAACACTAAACTTGAAGAAATTTACCACTAAACACCAAAACACTTTTTTGAACTGCTCGACGCACGTTTTGCTAACCATGTTAGCATCATCAGGAGATGATTTAATCTCCTATATACTAGGATAGATTAAATTATCTCCTGATGATGCTAACATAGTTAGCGAAACGTGCGTCGAGCAGTTCAAAAAAAGTGTTTTGGTGTTTAGTGGTAAATCTCTTCAAGTTTAATATGCATTAGATCATTTGTAGTTTACACGTTACGTAATAATCAATCATTACTTACCAAATATGCTTTTACTCATATTTGTTTAATATGTTAATTATTATAGGTCCTCAATTCGTAATTTAAAATTTTTGTTTTTTTTTAGGGAACCTTTAGGGTTTTGTCCCTGAAGAATGTTTTCTTTAAAACCATGTAAAGAATCGTTGCTTAAATTTACGATTAAGTGTTTTCTATTACACTCTGTATATACCAGGTGTGACTATTAAATAACGAGACTGACGCTGTAAAACATTTTGTTTTGATTTCATACATATTTACTTATTATCACCTTCAATATACACCCCTTCTCTATCCCTACAACGCTCTATGTAAATCTTCCATTACACAGCACACTCCTGGAAGTATTCTTCTGTCAGCTCCTTCAGAACGCGTGCCGCTGTATCTTTTACAGTTTCAACGGACTCAAATCTTGTTCCTTTTAATGCAGATTTCACCTTAAGAAACAGATAGAAGCCGCACGGTGCAAGATCCAGCGAAAAAGGCGAATGGTCTAACACTGGGGTGCTGTACTGGGCTAGAAACCTTTTGAGAGACAATGCAGAATGAGCCGGCGCATTATCTTGATGGAGAACACATGACTTGTCTTTCCACAATTCGGGTTGTTTTTTCCTTATTCTTTCACGGATTTCAGCAAGAACGTGAATATAGTAACTCAGTGATTCAGTAACCTTGTGAAGATACACAATCTCATAAATATCGAAAAAATAACAATTATCATTGCTTTGAATTTTGATTTGCTCATTCGAGACTTTTTGACGCTCGCTTTATTTGGGCTCTTCCAGTGCATGAATTTGCGTTTCGTTTCAGGATCCTTTTCAATAAGTTTGGGTTATTTTCAATGGCATTCAAAGTGTCAGTACAAGCATTTTTGCGAGCTTCGTATTGTTCAAACGTGGAATTTTGGCGTACACTTTTTCCATGTAAAATTTGCCGTATGGATTCTTTGTCAATTTTTACAGTTTCAGCAATCCCATGAATACTTAACCGACAGTCAGATCGAACATGATTACCTATTTTTTCGATATTGTCATGAAAGGGTGGACCCGGGCGTGGATCACCTTCAACGTCTTCTCGGTCATCTTGAAAACGCTTAAACCACTCAAAACTACGTTCACGTGATAATTATTTATTGCCATATACTTCTTTCAATAAATTATAAGTTTCAGTAGCGGTTTTTCAAGTTTCAAGTTAAATTTCGCAACAATTCGTTGCTCTATTGTTACACTTAACATTTTTCCGGCGAAACAAAAAAATAGCTCTAATGCCAACGAAGGCTACGGTTCTACGGATTTGTTTACGGAAGCAAGAGGTACTGCATTCGAAAGAGAAGGCTTCACGCTAAAGAACTGTTGGTTGCTGACATTTGGCGCATGCGTACTTCGTCTGTAACAGAGTCAGTCTCGTTATTTAAAAGCCATACCTCGTTAGGGTGTCCCAATAGTGCTATATCGGTTGATATCTTGATAATGGCTGGACTTAGAGAAAATGTTTAAGTATAAGAGTTGTACAACTGAATAGGGTGCATAATTTAAAATTATTGTGTGGTGTCTGACAAAATCGTGGGGGAAATAGTTTTGTTTTTTCTTATTGAACGCCTATACCTTCGTTCCTTTTTTGCATTCTGATATTAATTCTGAACATATTTCGTGAAACATATACCTATACCCAATGGTTTTACAGATATCCGTCATTTTGTAAAAAATATCGGAGTTGCAGACTCTACTTTACAGTGTCATATATCATTTATTTTTGATGTTGGACCATCATTTGGGGTAGGAGTAGTAGTAAAATTATGGCTTACATTTTAATACAAACAAAATTTGTCTACGTTATACAGGGTGTCCAGGAGAACTGAGGAGTGAAAACAATTGAAAACATCATATCTCAGTTTTTTTAAATAGAATGTCTAATATTTTTACATTTTACAATATTTCTAAGACAAAATACTTATATTCTTCTTAAACTTGTCCAATATAGATAGGTATCTGTCATAATTTTCGACGTTTTTACATTTTTGTTTTTAATATTTCGTTTTTAATGGAATTCACCTTAAACGTTTTAGTAATAACGTCATAAAATTCGATTCAAGTGGCAAATATTGTTCTAGTATAGCTTTTAAACAGTTTTTATATGATACAGAAAAAAAGAGTGTACTTCTTTCATAATTAAATAGGAAAAAATATTTTTATCATCTATTATTTTCACTATCGAAAATTAATGTAAATATCCAATTACAACTTAAAGCACGTAGATGGCCTAGGCGCACTAGACCAAAGATCTTCAAACTTCGGCCTGTAGACCAAATCTGGCCCGCCAGTGTTATCAATTCGGCCCGCGACTAGCGAACTTAGCAAGCGTATGTTCGTTTATGGCGCGCACTCGGTCACTAGTTTAGAAATTATAGATAATGACTGGAAAATTAAAACGGTTCTGGCCCTTGGAACCTACTGGAGTAATCAGTATGGACCTAAGGCTGGAAAGTTTGGAGACCCTTGCCTATACAATCATTGCGTAGAATCAAATGAACCAAACGTCAATTATTTGGATTTTGTGAATTGTTAAATTGTGTTGTACGGTGTGTATTAGAACAGAAAGTAAAATGAAAATGGATTTTTCTAGAGAGGAATTGATAAACATGATCTACATGTTGGGAGCAAGTGATCAAGATTCTTTTTTAGCAAGTAGAATTTATGCGCAAAGATTCCCTAATGCCAAACGCCATCGTAATGCATTAGCGTTTATATGATTAAAAGTGCGATTTGAAAGAACTGGATATGTCGATTATGAAAAAAAAGGCAGGCTAGGAAAAGCAGAAAAAGCTATAAGTGAAAAAACGAATATTTAGTTCTTCAAGCTGTAATTAAAAATCCGCATATTTCATGGAGGGAGTGAGAAAACGAGGTAGGCGTTAAAAAATCCACAGCGGACAGAATAACTAGCAAATGCAAATTTCATCCGTATCATATACAATTGGTTCTAAAAATAAATCAAAATGATTTCAATCGAAGGTTTGAATTTTGTAACTGGGTCATAGAAAGTAATAAAGAATAACCTAACCTTTTCAAATATAGTTTATTCACGGATGATGTAACTTTCCACAAAAATGGGTACGTCAATCCACATAACTTCCATTATTAGAGCAGTGAAAATCCAAGATTCTTTATACCTTTAAATCATCAGCATAGATGGTCTGTTAATGTGTGGACTAGTATTATCAGAGATCGCCTTTTAAGGCCATATTTTTTTTTTGAAAATGGAGTTAATGGTGATACATTTCTCAATTTTTTTGCAAAAATCATTTTGAATAGTAGATTCAAGAATTGTCTTTAACTGTAGCGAGACGAATGTGGTTACAACTATATGGCACTTCTCCACATTTTAACAAGCAGGTGAGACAACGTTTGGACACATAATATGCAAATTAAAGACATTTGTTGGGGAAGTTCTGTACCGTGGCCAGCCAGATCTCTGGTTTTAACAAAACTATATTTTTTATGGGGTTTTGGTTTAATGGTCACCCACCATTAAAGAGGATATGCAAATTAGAATAAGAAATTTGTATAGCAATTGTAATGAAAGAATGCTCATTGCAGTAATAGTTCTTCCGAACATAGGCTTAGAGTTTGTACTGCACAAAATGGTGGACATATTGAACATTTAATTAAATGATTGTAGACACTTCTTCTTTATAAATGTTTGTACTTAAACTGTCTTACTAAAAATTAAATCTTTATAATGTTTTGTTTACTATAACAATAAGTTTTATTACTCTATAATAATTGCTTTCTATATTTTTTTCATTTTTTTTGCCACGATCTAAAACTAAACACGATCTAAAAAAGTTTTCGTGGCAAAAAACCCAAAAAAAGAAAAAAATATATGATCACGCCACAATCATTCAGCCAATAATTGCTTTCTAATCAAATATTAAAACATGTGATGACCTAAATTCTTAACATGTCGTGACTTATCATGAATTTATTCATTAGATTAATAATAGCATAAAGTCTAAGGTTTCTATTTTGTCTTAGGAATATTGTAAAATAAAAAAATATTAGACATTCCATTTAAAAAAATGGAGATGATGTATTGAATTTTTATAATTTATCTCAGTTATCCTGGTAAATAACAGAATGCAAGAATGGATGTACATATAGGGTTTTCGACAAGAAAAAACTAAACTATAGCTCGCCATGGTTTTGTAAGACACCCTGCATGAATAAAATTAATTTTTAATTATGCAGCCTATTTAGTTATTATCAGCAGCAGATATAATCATTATCATTATTTAGTTATTCAGCCATTATCACGGATTTTCATTTTGCTATTTAGTAATAGAAATAAATGACAAGGTGATAAGTCGGAACTATGCGGTAGGACCGACATCAATTCCATTATATTTCCATAAAATGTTAATAATTTCAACGGCTGTGTGAGTATATCATGATATATTTTTTTCACAATTCACGTATGACTGCTATCAAACAATATGTGTCAAAGAATTTACTTGATATTTCCTCCGCACAAAAATATCAAATTTCATACCACGATTATCGTATTCCAGAAACTCTTACAATGACCTATGTACTATATAATTTCTTACAAGTTTCATTGCGAAGCCTCATGTGTTTATTTTTCAAGCAAAATAATCCAGGACGCAAATTTATAATTTTGACTTTCTGATTTTTTTTTGACCCATTTTCTTTAAAAAGTAAATTTATATTATGTTTTGATATTTTAATTATTTGTGTTAAATAAAAAGAAGATAACAAAAGTAAATATTACATATTATGTATAATAAAATGAATTTACTAATTTTAAGAAATAACAGAATCAAATTAACTTTTAACTAATTTGACATTACGTACAAACAAATTAGAAAATATATAAAACGACACCGTATTCACTTTTACACTTTAACCACTCACTCCAACTTATACATACTTAAAGATTCTCAAAAAAGAAATATAGAATGTAACAAAATTGTACTCTCATGTGTGACTCTACTGATGTGAGTACTAGGCTCAACTGAAAAATCACCTTTAAAATATATTGGAAAATTTTAGAGAAGTATACAAAATTAAATGCATTACTGCTTTATTAATATTTCTTTCGAGGTTAAAACGGCATCTCTATTTTTCGCCGTTTTTATCGTTCGGTGCCATTATCTTTCGGCGCCTTTATAATTCGGCGCCTGGTGCCTGGGCACCGCTCGCAGCACGCACGCTACGGCCTTTTGCCGATCTAATGCGAAAGTTAAATTTCACCGTTCACTCCAAAAGCGTCCGATCTTTCTATGTCCATCATGATCATCCAAACGAAATCAAGATATTAGTATTCTTTTCCTATTCAAGCTGGGTACTTACCTTTGTGAATAAAGTTGAAAAATGGTCTTTATTAAAACCTGCGTCCTGTCTCGTTAGCTATCGCATCTTTCGGTCTCAACATGGGATGTATAGAATTAATTACCTTCTTGTCCACATGTTTGCGCCAGTTTCATTCAACATTTCGAGCGAGACTAAAGACGGTTTTTTAAAAACGTTAAAAACATTTTACTTTGTAAGTACCTACTGTTAACTGTGTAAGTTCAGTTTGCTGAATACATACATACACGGAAAATAAAAGAAAAATACCGAAAATCTGTATGGACAAAGGAATATTTGAATAATTACTACAATTTACTACAGAAAAATACATACGAAAAAAAATGCCTTACATACTCAATTTACAAACTTTTTACATACTTTTTATTTTTTTAATCTAAAAGTTCGTTGTACCTTTAAGTGTAAGACTGACAGTTTACATTTCAGCATAATGGTATTTCATGAATTTTTACCCTCCATAAGTTCCAGTCCAGTGCTAATTTTCTAGCCTTACTCCAATGAATTCCTCGTTTTTCTGCCGCTTGTCGAACATTCATAGATTTGTTTTACTAATCTCTCTTTATTTATTTTGTGGATGTTCTAGTTAGGTCAGTTGTCTTTCTTCTATAGCTCTTTCAATAGGTTTTGCTTCCAGTTGTTTTACGTCGTATTTCTCACTCTATTTCTTTTTATAATTCCCCCTATTTTGCATAGGAATCTCATTTCCACAACTGTAATTCTACTTTTGTCTCTCCTTGTTAATGTCCCAGGTTTGCTGCCGTATATCATTAAAGGTCTCAGTACTTTCTAATACACCTGTGCTTTTACCTCTCTCGGTATCTCTCTTTTTCCTAGGAATGTTGTTTTTAGGGTGTTGTATAGTTTACCTGCTTTTCCCACTATTTCGTTTATTTCATCGTTCATTGTATTCTAATATTGTGCCTAAATAGGGTAGGGCGATGCTAGTTGATCATAGGCGTAAGTTGTGCAATCGAAATATCTCGAAGACTAAGCAACCTACAACAAAAAAGTAAATGGCGAAAAGAACGGGTTATGAAAGGGGAATACATAACGCGACTGTCAATTGCTGTCCAGTGCTCCAATAAAATAAGAGAGAAAAATATATTACATGTCATCATAATTTTTTTATTATACTCGTATAAAAACACTTAATAAAGACCACGTAAAGATTACTTAATTATTGTTCTTTCGATTCTAGATGGTTATTTAGTTTTAACCCTTATGATTTTTTATTAACTTAATTTTTATTTTATTGCCTCAACTGGGGTAAGTTGAGCAACGCATGTTCAATGCTTGCTCAACTAGCCTCGTTAGATGTTCATTGTAGAAAATCAAATGTTTCTTTAATAAATTAATAATCATCATTTAATTTGTGCATGTGATGATTCTACACCAAGTTTACTAATTAAAATTACTTATATTAATAATTGTATTAATGATTATTATTACATTTTAGGGTGCGTACATATAAAAGAACGATCTCAAAATGCAGTGTAGCAAAAGCTGTAGATGAAAAAAAATGAGTGTAAATGCTGCAGCCAAACAATTAAATATTAACAGAATGACTTTAAAGGGATATGTTTGACAAAGATGATTAATAATTTGGGATTATTTATCATCTAGCAATATTCTTGATCTCATAATTAGTTAGTACTTTAATTTAATATTTATTTGTGTTATAATTATTCTTAAATATATAATTTTAAATATAAAAAGTGTAATAATAATCCAAAGATTGGAAAGATTTAAGTTTGATTGATTTTAATTTAATTTTTCCAGAGATAATAACAATATGAGTATGTAATATATGTAACTAGCCCCACTAGTGGGGCACTTGGAGCACTCTCGCATTTCCGACAATAACTTTTAAACATGTACTCGAATCGTTTTTACACCGCTAGACATTTTGGCAAAAATTTGCAGATTATATCAAGAAGTTGAAAGCGAAAGCTCAATATATCCAATGCGTCTACTTTTTCAACAGATACATGCGTTTTAATGACCAAAAGTTGAACAAGTGTGGACATACCTTAAGAAGAGCGGCTGAAGAACTACTGCACATCAAAAATTGGTAAAGGGCAATCGAAGATCTGTTCGGATGGAAGATTCAATGACGTCAAAGGTCACTGATGGTTTGTAACAGTTCAGGGAGAAGAAGTTTGTTAATCTTGTTCTTTTTAATTAACCAAATTCGTATGTACACATCCATTAAATAACGTTGTATATATAAATATTGTCAAATTAGAAAGGTGGCATAAAATAAAACGACCAAAATACATTTTACAAGATCGAGACAAAATGACGGGATGATCAATAATGTCGTAATATTTCCAATATTCTTTTTCCGCTGCACATAGCTGTCAAACCGACAGGTTCTAAATCTTTATTTATCCATTTTAAATGGAAACTTTCAATGTTTTATGCATCAGAGTAAACGCCACCAACATATATCCTTTATAAGCCGTATATCGTTGGCTGTCGTTCCACCTTGCAGAAACGAATTAAAGTCAACTGACGTTCGTCGGAAATTTGCTTGTTTTTCCACTCGATCAACGTGGGGCTACGTCTCGAACATATTTATTAACTCGGCCGGTTGTAGCTTTTTTTTAACTTTAACAAGTCATATTGATAGTCATTAACTCCAAAGAAGTTTATTTTTATGTTATATTATCTAAATTCAACGGAATAGAATAATAGATTTAAATTTAGCGCTATTTTTTAACCATTTAACTTAGAAATGTTTATTTATGCTAATGTATCTGAAATAATGCAGAATATTGCAATAAAGTTATGTTATCTGACGAAGCTCACTACCACCTCACAGATTATGTGAACAAGCAAAATTGTAGAATTTGAAAAAGTGAAATTGAATTGTAGAATTTGAAGTGAAAATCCTGGAGTGATTGCAAAAGAACCTCTACATTCTCTTTAAGTAACTGTGCGGTGTGCGTCATTGGTGTAATTGAACCTCACTGGTGCCTAATTGTTATTAACTATTTTATGCAAAGATGGCCGCCTGTAGAAGACGCCGAGGATATTTGGAGAATATTATTTTTAAAACATAACTGCCAGGTTTCTACCTTTTAATAAAATAAACAAGCTTGTATTTTCTAAAATATGTTGGTTTTATTTAAAAAAAAAACAAATTGGGACACCCTATATATTAGGAACGAAACTGAGTTTTAATAGTTTTAAATATTCTGGGGCGTAAAAAAGTAAAACATTCAAAACTCATATTTGAATCAAAATGAAAATACTTTCGCTGTATAACATATATTAACATGTCAATCGCCCAAATTCAACGACAAAAAATGTATTTCCAGGCCCAAACAAAATAATTGTTGAATTTTTAATCTATTATACATAAATTAGTAAAACTTTAATTTTGAAAATGAAGTCCCGCTTTTGGCTTTCGCGTTCTAACGTGTTTAGCGACGAACATCGGTATGTTTTTTTTTTTGCAATAAAATGGTCTAAAAAAAGGAACAAAAAGAGCTTGTAAAATTTTGAAACAATATATTGTCAGATGATGAGGAATCTTTGGAATTGGATAATTATTCTGATGACTACAGCCCCAGCTCTGCTACAGTTAGTCACTCTACTGATTCCAGTGACACTATATATAAAACAAACCCCCCCAAAAAAGCGTAAAAGGTCTATTGAAAACTAATAATGTACTGCGTTTATTGAACATTTATCGTTTCCTTAGAAATATATAAAAATTATAATTTTTTTATAACAATATTCCAAACGAGTACGAAGTGTAATGCTAAAATTTCTGTTCTGCCTGGAGTTTAGTTAGAACCCGATGTACAACCATCTACATCTAAAGAATCCAATAACCTCCCATATGAAGATCCATTAGACAGCGAAGATCAACAATTCACATTAATCATCTGTTGATCCAGCCATAGATGAGGTAATGTCAAAGTTTTGTTTTCCTGAAAATGTAAATGGTGAAGAGGGGATTCATCTCCAACTGGTGCTAATTTAAAAAATTTTGATTTTGATTTACAAAACATTGGAATTACAAATGAAATCTGTGAACGGTATATCACTAAAGTTCCATTTGATTTTTTAAAATATATTTCAATGATGAGGTGTTTGATCTGATTGTTTTGGAAACCAACAAGTACGCTTAATAATTAGTAAACAATGGCTTGTCCTCAAAATCTCGATTACATAGATGGCAAGATACAAATAATCAAGAAATTGCTCATTTTTTTGGCACAGTTTTATATATGAGTTTAAAGAAACTACCACAAATTACAGACTATTGGTCAAAGAGTGCTCTATATCATAACCAGATATGTTTTCGAATGCCCAAGAACCGCCTCGAGTTGCTTCTCAGAATGCTTCACTGTAATGATAATTGACCGATCAACAAACAGACCGATTGTTGAAAAAGACCGATCGGAAAAACTAAGTCCTCTTATAAATATCCTGATCAACAAATTCAATTTGAAACAAATTCAAAGAAGTATATATTCGTGAGCAATCAGTGTGCATTGACGAAACTCTTCTGCCGTTTAGAGGACGGTTATCTTTATTATATATTTTATATATTAGGCAATATATAAAAAATAAAAGATTTAAATTTGGTATCAAACTTTACAAATTGTGTTGTAAACATGGCTACACATACGACATTAAAGTTTATTGTGGAAAATATAAGAAAGGAGACCATCCTGCTACAGTTTTAACTGTAAGGACACTTAGGGCACCGTTGTTGGACCATGGACGTATTTTGTATACCGATAATTATTATACAAATATTAACTTAGCACATGAACTCCAAAATCGAAAAATTCACTTAGTAGGTGCACTGAAAAAAAAAAATAGAAAAAACAACCCAAAGATGTTGAAAGCCATAAACCTAGTAAAGGTGAAATTTAAGCAAAGGAATGAAACACAGGTGTGGTAGTTTTGAAATGGCATGGCAAGCAGAATATTTTTTTGTCTAAGCACGATTCATTCGGATAATACCACTAAATATCTAAAAAAAAGAAAATAAATAGAAAAATCACCGCTTATATTTGACAACAACGCAACGCAAATCTTTTATCGATCTTTCTGATCAGCTTAAATATTATTCCTCATCTTTGCATAAGGGCATAAAGTGGTATCAAAAACCAGCTTTCGAAATAATTCCCGCTGTTGTGTATAATTTATACAAAAATATCACGAAGGATAAAGCAACGAATAATTCGCATAATTATTATAGATAAAGATTAAATCAAATATTTTAATTTGCTATTTAGCGTTTGTGTTATCTAAGACATTTTCTTACCCCGAATACCTCGAATACCCCGAAATATACTAATGTACTGTATAAATAGAAAAAAAAGTTCAGGCTCAAACGTTAGAATAAACCAACACAACAAGCTTGTAATTATCTTAAACTACTACATGTTTACTGGTTTTTTATGTTTTTGTAAATAATTTTTTGTACATTAGTTTGAACCTAAAGTTATTAAAAAAAAATGTTAAAATATCTCCATCAGAGAAGAGATCATGGAAAGGAAAAAGAAGAGAAGCGCATGTCGTAGATTTTTTATGTAAAATATTATATAATAAACAACGAAAATTATTTCTTTTAAATAAACAAATGTTTTTAAGAGTTGCTTTTAGAAAATGTCTTATTGTTCAGGAACCATAGAAACTAATAACAATCTTACTCGTTGTTTTATGACGACAGAACTAGTGGAAGTTTGAGTAAACTTTTTCATACTAACCTCGAAAAAATTTACCACTAAACATCAAATCAATTTTTTAAGCTTCTAGACACACGTTTTGCTCACCATGTTAGCATCATATCATCTGACAAATGATAGTATCTTTAAAGAATTCGGTATAAAAAAATTAAAGTTCCCGAGTTAAAAGAAATCACTGGTCAGGTTACAGGATTGAATGAAGGTTTTGTACTAAGCTAAGCCACTACTCTTGTAGTTTTGTTAAAAATACTAAAACGCCACGAGATTATGCACAGTATCAGGCATGGTCTGAATTTGAAAAAAGATTAACTTTAATATAAAAGAAGCAGGTTTTAATTTTCGTGAAAGAACGAGACGATTGGCTAGTCTGCTGTTTCTACTGTTATGAGGACGTATAGATTTAGTTTTGGAATCAAAACTATGCAGGAGTATAAACTTCTGATCGCTTCCAAGTATTCCAGGAAGTGAGGAATGACGTCTTAAACTTTTTGCTGTATAAAATCGACATGAAAATATCCAGCAAGTGTATGGAACTTTAATCGAAATTACAGATAGAATAGTTTCAAGGATTATTTTTAATTGACATTTACTTATAGTAGACATGTGTATGAGATTATCTTTATTGGGTACTGTCTCTTACAGTAATCCAAAATGTGTCGTTTAGAATGGCGTTGAACTATTGAAATGAATTAGTATTAGAACTCTTTGTTTTAGAGGCGAGTCAAAAACTTTCTCTCCAATAAACTCGAAGAGATTTACCACTGAACACCAAATTACTTTTTTAAATTTCTCGACGCGCGTTTCACTAATGATTAATATTTATAAAATTACGATTTTGTTCTACAAAATATAAAAGATTTTTCCTCTGAAACAATACTTATTTTGAGATTTCTGAACTTTTTTGTTACCTTCCTCAATTGCTAAATAAACGAGAATAAAATATATATATATATTCCATCGAGATCAGGACTATCTCAGTGGAGTCGTTTTCTATTATATTCCATCTAGCCTGAACAACAAAATTAAATCCAGATACAGAGCGCTGTCAGAAGATTTCCCCTTATATTCTATCGGCGAAATGTTGTTGTTTGTTCTTTAACTGATCCCAGGAGATTGGTTTGGATAAAATAATCGAACAGCAAATAATTTAAAGCACGAACTGAACTCCGTTTCATTCTGCCAGTTGAAAACTGATAATGTGTAAATTATCAGGTGGGTTCAAATAAATTCTAATCATTTTGCGCAGGCAAGATTGAGCAATAATTCCGTTGCCTACATATATATATATATATATATATATATATATATATATATATATATATATATATATATATATATATATATATATATATATATATATATATATATCATCATCATCATCATCATCAGCCCGTATCGATCCACTGCAGGATGAAGGCCTCTTCAGCACGCTTCCAACCTTCACGGTCCTGGGCTTTCCTCTACCACTCGGGTCCAATATACTTCACGATGTCATCAGTCCATCGTGCTTTCGGTCTTCTTCGCGGACATTTGCGATCAAGCGGTATCCACTCCAGGATTGCCCTGGTCCATCTGTCGTCCCATCGCCTCGCTATATGGCCTGCCCATCTCCATTTCAACTGTTTTACTCTTCCAATGATGTCACAGACCTTCGTTTGTTCCCTGATCCATGCGCAGGACTTTCTGTCTCGTCTTGTAATGCCAAGCATACATCTTTCCATTCCCCTCTGTGCCACCCGAAGTTTTTGAATTGATTGCGATGTGAGTGTCCAGGTTTCACTTCCGTATGTCATAACGGGTAGAACGCACTGATCGAATATTTTTCTTTTCAGGCAAAGTGGGAGTCTGCTCTTAAACACTATGTTGAGCCTACCAAATGCCTGCCAGCCACATTTAACACGCCGTTCCACCTCCCGGGCGGTATTCCCCTCCATGGAAATCCTCTGCCCAAGATATACAAAGCTGTCCACAATCTCTAAATCCCTTCCTAGAACTGAAATTCTTCTGTCCTGAGTGAAGTTATTGAACATAACCTGACTCTTTTTCAGGTTTATTTTCAAGCCAAATGGTTCGCCAGCCCTTTGCAGTTCTTGTATGCGTCTTTGCAGCTCCTCTGGGTCTTGTGAAATGAGAATAATATCATCTGCAAATCTAAGATGGTTTAAGTTTGCACCATTGATCTTTACCCCAATCCAGTTTACGGAATACTTCTTCAAGGCCAGCCGAAAAAAGAATAGGCGATATTGCGTCACCCTGCCGTACACCTCGTTCTATATTAATTCCCACTTCAAGATCATCAAGGTGAATTGTGGCTGTAGCTCCATCATATATCGATTCTAATAGGTTTACATAGGCTCCCTCTACACCTTGGCTAAGCAGTGCATCCATTATCGCATGCTTTGAGATGGAATCAAATGCTTTTTCGTAGTCGATAAAAGCCAAGCACAGTGGCATGGTGTACTCGCTGTGCCTTTCTATGACCTGCTGTACAACCTGGATGTGATCCATTGTACTGAATCCACTTCTGAATCCTGCTTGTTCTCTTGGCTGTGCGTCATTCAGTTTTTTTAATATTCTTTTAGAAATCATCTTAGTGAAAACTTTGTACATCACTGATAGGAGGCTTATTGGACGGTAGTTCTTTAAATCTTCCTGTGTTCCTTTTTTATGTAAAAGGATCACTTCTGCATTTTTCCATAAGTCAGGTACTTTTTGTTCTTTGAGGCATTTTGAGTATAATTTTGCCAGTGTTTTATGTAACGTCCGACCACCAGCTTTTAGCATTTCGACAGTTACACTATCCTTTCCTGGAGCCTTGCCGTTCTTCATCAATTCTATAGCATTTGTTACTTCCTCCACTAGGATATCTGGTATTATATATTGTTCTTCCGTGGGTATTGCTGTCCCTGACTGGCTCTGATCTTCATATAACTGGGAATAAAACCTTCTGACAATCTCTAACATTTGGGTACGCGTCCTGCACACTGTGCCATCCTCACGCTTTAAAGCATATATTTGCGTTCTTTTGTTTCTCAGCTTCTGTTTAGCTTTGTTAATTCCTTTGTTTTCTTCCAGGGTTTTTTGCACTAGCTGCATATTGAATCGGCGCGTGTCCTCTCTGATACGTTTTCTTATAGTTTTGCAGAGCTCAGTGTACTCGACCCTGCCAAAAGGACTACCTGCATTTCTCATTGCTCGCCGTATATATATATATATATATATATATATATATATATATATATATATATATATATATATATATACGTATATGTATATATATATATATATATATATATATATATATATATATATATATATATATATATATATATATATATATATATATATATATATATATATATACACGTCCACAATCACTCAGACATTAATTAATTATGTGTTAAAGTGAAGTAAGTCAACAATGTGTTATAGTGTTATGTTGTGAAAAATTAGTACTAGTAATGGTCACTTTAAATTAATCGGCATTAACTTGTAAATTTTCCTTTACTTTTTGTAATAAAACAAACCAAATTTATGCTGAAAAGTTAGGAATAAATGGCTATAAAAATATTACATTTTATTTTCAAATAACACATTAAGAGGCTAATGAAACAAAAAATTATATCTGCCAAAAACAATGCCAGGAATGGTTTGCTCGCTTCAAATCAGGTGATACCAGCTTGGAGGAAAAACCTGGAAGAGGTCGACTATCGGATTTCTACAATTAGGCACTTTTGACAAGCGCTGGATTTTTCAAAAATGACAAAAAGCAATTCAACAACAACAATGATGTCTATCTGGTCCAGTTCGAACGGCTTCATGAAGCCATCAGTGTCAAAAGACAACGTAAAAAGAACCATATTGTCTCGCATGAGCAGGATCTGCTCCCTCATCCTCCTTATTCTCCTTCCATAGCTCTCATGGCTACCCTACATGTAGGGTTCTTAGGCGTACGGACTCTTTGAGGCATTAATGATACATGATTATCTTCATTAAGAGTACCTGCAATTTCGGTGGAATTTGTGTTCACTTCTTTAATAACTGCACGCTTTTGGATGTCGTTTAATTTTTCTGGCCGTCCTGAACGTGGTCTATTATCTGCATTGTCGAGCTCCATATACCGTGAAATAATCTAGTACATTGTCAACGGTGGCTTTTTAAAGGTATTTCCCATTTGTCGAAATGATTTTTCTTCTCGATGCATTCTAATAATCACTTCCCGAGTTGTGTACGGAATTTCCATATTGAAGGTTAATATTAAATTGATTGAGTAAATCATGCATTTTATATAGATAAAACTGTGAAATATAAATAAAGGATCAAGCTGTAGAAAAGCTTTGAAGAATTGATTTTCCATTATTCAAAAGTCTTCAAGTAATATATGGGGTTAACAACAATAATATTTTTCATATCTTATGGCTTATAATAAATAATTTGCAGTACATATTTTCACCAAGCCAGTAAGAGTTCGGAAACTTTTTTACTTAGTGTATACATCAACCCAATACATATTTTTATAAAAAGGTGAGAAAAGTTGTTATATGAAATATAGTTAAAATTAAATTTTAGCAACAAACAGTTTTCTATTTTAATACAAAAAAAATAATTATAACCAAATATCCGACGCTATTAACGCGATGTAGTCGGCGTACAATTGGCCAGTTCACAAAACCAACAAAACAGGTGAAATGCAACGGAATATTCGTCGGGAAAAAAAATGGCACCAGTGTCGCTTCTATTTTATTAAAAGACGAACTGATAAAATTAGATGGAAAACATAGTGATGAGAAACAGCGGCTATTTTTAACGCGGTTCAAGTGCTGAGTGAAACCAGAATATACCGCCTGTATCAGTGACTTCTACGCAAAACTATAATTTTGCAGAAGTTATAATTAATTTGTTCTAACAGGGCAATAGGAAAACCTTGTTAAGGGGCTATTGTAATTAGTAAATTCTTTTTTGATACCTAATATAGTTCAATCCACATATTGGAACAAAATTGGTTAATTTTCCTTTAAACAAAGACAATTGTAACTAAGAATTAAAATTAATTTGGGGGGTGTGCGAAATAGATGGTTATAATATGAATATTGTAGATATATTAATTAGAAAACACAAGTTTAGACGAATTAAATGAATCTTCGACCTTTCGAAAAGAACAGAACAAAACTTAAGGTATAACCGTATATAAATAACTAAAGGATACATTAGATCAACATGAAATATCGGGGATTTATGGAATTAGTTGTCAAGATTGTGATCGAAAGTATACTGGGCAAACTAAAAGGTCCATATTAACAACTCTTTGCCTTACATTAGATGTGGGAGAAATGAACATTTTGTGTTACTCTACATGCACATGAGCATGACCATATTGTAGATATTAGTAATTTAAATTTTGTTAGAACTGTAAATAATAATAGGACCGCGTTTACCCATAAACGCATTTAAATAGAAAAATGTAAGAAAACCACGCACCGGGATAAAGGGCCTATTTAATTCAGTCAACTTTTTCGATTAATAATGTAACGCTTAGTTAACTTCACGGTTTATGCTGTTCATACATCTCATTGGACATAGGTGTCATATAAATAGAATATATTATATATTATATTCGTTGGTAAGCGCATCATTTGAGAACCGTTGGACCGATTTGGCCAATTTTTTTAAAAAATGTTCATAATAGTCCGAATAAGGTGTTTAGGGAAAGAAAAATTGGAAAAGTTGCCCGGAAAATTCTGGAAAAACTGATAATGCTTTTTTCTATTGAATTTTTGTATGAACTCGAAACCATAACTCACGATTTAAACGACGGATATGCGTAATTCTTTTTTTGTTTTGTTTTGAAAAGTTTTCAGGAAAAAAAATTGAGGCAATTATAAAGGAAAGTCGAAAAATTCGGACAAACTGCAAAAATCATAATTTTAGTGAGTATGTACGATCATAACTGACGATAGAAACGACATATTTGATTGAGTATTCTTTTTGTTTTGTTCTTTATGCTCTCGGGATGGGAATAACTCAATTGTATGTTTTTAATTAAAAAAAAAAAATCTGGAATATCTGGAGAAAAAATTGGAAAAACGCATTCCGGCTTAAATTAAAATAAAATTAAATTTGTGTTGTTTCGCGATCTGTCCTACAAATGTAGTCATTTTATTTCTATTCCAATTTATTTCGCTACGTGCACAAATGTCGTTTGACAACTGATTGTGAAATTGTGAATCAAGCCAATTGATTACATAGTGACGAAAAATTAATTCAGTTGTTTATTTTCAGTTGAATTGTGATTTTGTTGTAAGTTCATCGCAATCCTTTCATGAAATGAATTAAGTTTCGTCGTTTTATCTCAAACAAATATACAGATTTATCTTCGAAATACGGCGAGTAACAACAAAGTGAATCAATTGTCCATTGTCCATTTTCAGTTGAATTGTGATTTTTCGCATCTCACATTGTGTCGCAATCGACACAATTGAATTGAATTGGCACAATTTAATCGCATTGCAATGCCACCAATAAAAAGGAACAATATAGGTCGCAGAATTCGCAATGCTACAAACTAAACAAATTTTCGATCTAATTGAACTGCAGAGCAACCCGTAGAGCGAAATGAAAAAATTAAACGGAATCGATTAACACAGACACGTTCAGCACGTACACGAGAAAAAAGAGAAAATGCAAACGAAGATGATATGCATCTAATGAGACATCATCGGTCAATAGAAACCAATAGCGCGACAATGAATTTGAATAATCGTACAAGAAGACAAACACAAAAACAAATAAACAAATTTTTACTTTGTTTATACATTTATAACAGCTTTTTACAATTTCATAAAACGATCACAAACAAATTTATTGAAATTAAATTAAATTACTGATAGACTAAGCATTATTTTTTTTAAACAAATCTTAACCCAAATACTTATTAATTAAAGTTAATCCATTGATCCTTTAAATTGTTCTAATGATTATATTACCACTCGCGCACTATGCTCTGCTTTTGCACACAACATACTACACGAGGTCACGATGTTTAGTTCTCTTCAGTCTTCGGACATGATTTTGGTTGTCCAGCAGCTGACAAGCTTCTGCATTAACATGAAGGGGTAACCTGGCTTCGTGCTTGCCTGTAAACCTCCATATTTCCTCCTTAACCGTTAAAATTCCATGATCTCGATAAAGATCGGAGTTCCGAATATACAACGGTGCATTAACTATATTTCGCAACGAATATTGTTTTGGAATATTTGTATTGTTTTAATATTACTATCTCTGGCACATCCCCCCAACTGATCCCACCCAACTGAAAACCACACTGGTTTTAGGATTTGATTATAAATCATTATCTTATTGTTTATGGTCATCTTCGAATTTCTTTCTATAAACCAATAGTATTTTCTATATTTGAGATCAAGCTCAGCTTTTTATCTTTTTTTACATGCTCTTTCCACCTTAGTTTGGCATCAAGAGTCATACCGAGGTGTTTGGCATTCAGCACATCCGGAACGGTTGTAGAGGGAGCTGCTCTGTTTATTTTCTTGTTGGAAAAGTTGACATGTTTAGATTTCAGTTCATTGAGCTTGATTTTCCATTTTTTGGTCCAATTTACAAATTTATCGCTTGCTGATTGTAGTTTTCTAGTTGAGGTTTCTATGTTTTGGTCCACTGTTAGTAGAACAGTATCGTCAGCAAATGTAGCAATTGCAGTATCTTTGAGAGCTGGTAGATCGCTAGTATATAATAGATAAAGAACGGGCCCAAGAACGCTTCCTTGAAGGACAAGACAACCCTTCTCTAATTTCCCCCCGTTCTTATTTCTTTCAAGTCAGAGTATTCGTCTTCTTACTTTATTCTAAAAAGTCTCTATGATATATATATGATGTCAGTATCTCAACATATTCTTTAGGCAGTATTTTGTTTAACTTGTATATTAGGCCGTCACGCCACACTTTATCAAAGGCCTGAACCATGTCTAGGAAGACTGCAGAGCATATCTGTTTTACTTCCAGTGCACGTTCTATTTTCTTAGTGATACGGAGAACTTGATGAATGGTCGAATGTTTAGATCTGAAACCAAATTGATAATCTGGCATCAACTTATTGTCTTCTATGAGTGGTTTCAACCGTTTTAACAGCAGTTTTTCAAATAACTTTGAGATAATTGGCAACAATGAAATAGGCCTATAGGATTTGATATCATTGGTTGGTTTTCCTGGCTTTGGTATAATGATTATTTCGGCTACTTTCCAGCTTGCACGGATATGTTTCAGTCGAAAGGCTGTATTGAACAGGTATGTGAGTAGAAGTATGCCTTCTCTGGGCAGCTGTTTTAATATTTCTTCTGTGATTAAATCAAACCCAGGTGTTTTTTTTTGGAATTTAAATTAGTTTTTATTTGTTTGCTTACTTCTTTTGGAATAACTGAAGCTATATTTTCAGTTCTTAGGTTATCTATTGCTTCCAATCTAGTTTCTTCGTTGATTTTGTTAGGAGTAAATATATCCATCAGATGCTCTACAAATACGTTCGCTTTTTGTTTATAGTCACATGCCCATGGTCCCATCTCTTTTCTTATCGGTGGGGTTGAGGTTAGAGGTCTTTTGATCTTATTGGTTGATTTCCATAAAGAATAGGCCGTTTCCTCATCCGCAAGTAGATTTTGTAAGTAAATACTGACCGATTGAGCTTTTTTTTGAGCGATTCTGCTTTTTTTTTCTTTGATAATTTCTCTGATTTCTATAGGATAGTTAACTAAACTTTAGTTACATGAGTAATTTCTTTTGTGTTGTTATAAGCTGCTCTTTGTATTATAGTTGTGAACTTCTCAGCTCCTTCTAATTGAAGTATTGTTTTTAATTCTATATTGAGGTTAATGTTTTTTTGCAGTTCTGTTTTAAAGCGTTCCCAGTCGGTAGTTTTATTAACTAATATGGATCGAGCTTCCTTTTTGATAATCCGTTCATTCAGTGATGTTATAACTGGTGAATGATCAGAATCCAAGTCGAAGTTTCCTTCTATATTAACAAAGTTTGCTGATACTTTTCTTGTAATAAAGAAGTCCAATACATCAGGTATTTTGCTACAGTCGATCAGCCAGTATGGAGGTTTACCAGTGAAATGACAATTTTGCTTAAACAGCCTCGTTTGCTTAAGATTTTCTTAATTCACGTCCTTTGGTAGTGGTCAGTCTGGATCCTCTAGTGGTCAGTCTGGATGCTCTAGAAGGGATAAGTAGTCTTCCATCTTAAAATTATATATAGGTGGACAATATACTGCTCCTACTGTTATGCTTTGCTTTATGGATCTAATAGTAACCAGAGTTAGTGGAATTTGTTCACTTTGTATATGACATTCTTCATGATGATTAATAGATTCTTTAATGATAACTGCACTACCCCTCTAGCTTTGTTAATCAATTAAATCAGTAAAAGTTTTTGACTAATTAGCAAGATTTCTATTCTTAATGATGTTATCCTTTTTTTTGTTGTTCCTTGGCTATTGTGCATTCTCTGTAATTGGCAGGATGTGTTTCAATACAGTTAACACACTTAGCGGGAACATTCCTAGGTCTCGTGCATTCTGCTGTTGGATGAGTATGTACACATCTCACACATGTATGTGGATAATTGCAAAATTTTTGGATGTTGCTATATCTTTGGCATTTTTTGCACTGTACAATTAGCTTATTTGTTTTCATTGCTCCTATTTTTACTTTCATCCTATTGATGAACTGTATCTTATAGATTTTATTGATATCTTCTGTATGCTCAAATGTTAGCATATATAGCGGTAGAGGAAAATAAGGCTGAAAGTCATATATATGCATGTATGTTTTATACATGACTTACAGAACGCGTTTCACCAGATACAGAGGGAAGAAATTTAGAAGACGATGGAAATAATAAAGAAAATAAAAATGTAGCAAGAATAAATAATTGAAGGTATCAAAACAGGGTCAGCATAATATTCAACATGTAAGGGGAATAATTTTCACAACGATTCTTTACATTGGAAAAGTTACATTCTGTATTCGAAATATCCATTTTCGTGGAAAACGTTATTTTATTAATCTAACAACTGACAAAATTTAATTTTTTGTTTCATTGTTCTCTTAACACGTCGACAGACATCTCGACATTTCGTAACTACTCAACTGAAACAGTACTTTTTGTTGTTTAAATATCAAGATGAAGAGCAGCGTTCCGTCGTATCAAACGAATGAATATTAATCTGATTTTGACAGAACGCTGATCAGTGTTTTCACAAAAAAACCTTAAACCCATTTTGTAGTGCTTTGGTGCTACTCTTCAAAACATTCTGGACACAAGGGTGGTTTATTTACACATCCTTGCATCGATAGGCTGTTTCTTTAGACAAGCAATTTTTGTACACATTTTGCACTTATAAATACTTTTTTCTTGTTGGATTTGGCAGTTGGATAACCAGGATTTCTTTCAGGCCAGTGGCCCTCTAATGGATTTTGACTTGTGGAGCATTTTGATTCATATACGGCGCTATCTTGCCTTGTATTGTCATATTTATGACGTTACATTTAATTTTTTCCTTTAATATCATCCGAAATTTCCAATAAAGATTTTATAAGGCTTTCGCAAATGTTTAGGAATCTGCACATTTTAGAATCATCTTTGTAATAATTTTTCTACATGTAGAAATCATTCCATATGGTAATATCCAGCATGTGAAATATTACATTACCATCGAATGGTTTTTTTGGGAGTCGATGGATGTGGTAAGTTTCCTTACCATATCTATTTTTAACTGGATGCAATCGAGGGTAATTTTACGTCGTAATGACTAGAACGTCCGATTTATCCCGCCATTTGGAAGCATAAACTTATTTTTTGCGAACCCAAAAATGATCACCTTTTTTCAACTTGTGATCAATTCACGGGGATTGTTTTTACGGGTAGATCGTAGAGTTCCATTAATATCTCAAGCAGTTTTTCTTTAAATAATTCATGTCCTTTCATAAGGTAGTGTTATATTAACCTTAGAACGAAGTATTCTAATTTCCTAGTATCTTCGTCTTAATTTTCTATTTTGGCACAGTACATTTCGGTGTTTAGGAGGTAACTATTCGAGGTTGTCAACTCATAAAATTTAATGCCACACTTAAAATTGTAATTTGTCCCCGTAGTAGAAATAAGGCAATTTTTTTTATTTCATCAGAGGTAATAGGACGAAACCGCGCATCTCGAGAGTTTCTAGCCTTAGGTCTATTTGTTGTGATCAAAGCTTGTCCATAATTATTTGAGTAATTGACTACAAAATTCATTATATTATCCGTAAAAAAGTATTTGAAAATACCTTCTGGGGTATTATTGATGTTTATATTTATCTTCACACAGTTAGTGGACTCATCAAAATTAAAATCTGGTAAATTAGTAGTTGTCGTTTCCCAGTCTGACTCATCTTGCTTGGGACGGTTAGGCTCTAAAGAGAGTTTTTGGGTGAGATCTTCATCTGATTCTTAATGTTGATATTCTCTGACTGACTCTTCAATATTTTTCAAATTGTTTTTTTGAATAATTCCTGTATCTTGGGCCATGATTTGCAGTTTCCTGCTGAATGATTTCGATCTTTTGCCTTTTAATGGCCTTAAGATGAGTTGAAATAGATGGAGATGCTTGTTCTTTTAAATCAAACATTTCGCTTTCATCTGATTGAGCACTCTCACTTGATACGTAATTTTCATCTCAACTATACTCCCTATAAGCCGTCATAAGGATCCTCGTCGTCTTGTTCTAACGTTAAATCTCATATAAATTTCGCAATCGTCTTTGATACGGATGTTATGTTTTTTCATCGTCATCCATTTATAATCATACGAAAATTAAAAGCTTATTGAAAAATTATAATAAGTCATTATTTACTTATGATATGGATAAAAAACCTCGCTCAAACACGTGCTACACAATTTACGACACGAGAAACGTTCCACCTTATAGTTTCTATGTAACTGATGATGTTGCACAACGTTGCATATAGTGCGTTTCAAGATATATCGTTGACCGATTTGCTGCAATTAACTTTTAACAACCCCTGCCGTAGCGAAACCCGGCAAAGTTGCAAGAAACGTAAACAGAGCCTAATACTAATAAAATAACAGGTAAATAAACTATAAAATAATATATAACTATAAATAAACTAATAAAATAACAGGTAAAAAGATAAAATTAATTTTATATGTAATTTAGTAGCTTAGTAGTGCAGTTCTATAATTTCGATCGTATGTTTTGTTATTCCAAACGTGCTAAAAATTGGGCGTTCTTGGCAAGATATTGATCATTGTGCCTCTGGTGGTGCTAATTTTAAAAGAAAACTTTTATCGCCCGATGCTAAGCAAATTGTTAAAAATGTGTATGTTTCTTTATTGAATAGGGGGCTTAATGTAAATGCAGCCACCGCAGAAATGTCTTTATTAACGAAAACTTCATTGTCTACAGTTAAAGATATTGTGACGAAGCCAATAAAAACCAAAGAAGTTCGTAGTGATTCTGGTACAAGCAAACGTGTTAACGAAAGCGAGAAAGACTTAATTTGAAGCAAAATTTATGATATATATGAATAGCAAACTGTGCCTATATTACATTTATTGCAACAACGACTAAGGAAAGATGAAACCAACATTCTTTGCAGCAGAACTAGCTTTCGGAGAATGTTATCTCAAATGAGTTTTGCATATCGGACTATTAATAAAAGTCAAATATTAATGGAATCACAAGGATTGCGACGATGGCGGTTTGACTACTTAAACTCTATAAAAAAATACAGATTAGAAAATCGTCCCATTATTTACCTTGATAAAACATGGTTCGATACACATAAGACGCCAGAAAAAAGATTGGCTAGATACATCAAGAAAATGCTAAAGCAAATCCCCATAAAACAAGGAAATAAATTAACAATTTTACATGCAAGTTCCAAGGATGGATGGATTCCAAATTGTTTACGGTTGTCCTCCAAACTCGACACTGGCAATGGCCGGTAAACGAGTATAGATAATGATGATAATGATGTCCTCCAAAAATAGTAAACATTCATCTTTGGACTAGCATGACGACACCACAACAGAACTTTTTGAAGAATGGTTTATAAATAGCTTTTTGTCCAATGTGACAATGCTAGTTATCATAACCGCCAAAAAAAAAAAATTTCTAATGCAAATAACACCACATTGAGAACAAAAGTGTTTAAATCTGCCAAATAGTTTTTGTTATGTGTATGGAGAATTAATTTTTACCTCTCAGCGTCGAAATTTCACACCAGTAGTAACAAAACATTATTTAGGTTACTTTGGATTTCCTGTGCGCCATCAAGAAAAATCCTGAGTCCCACTCCATCATATGTCCAGTCATATGCTCTTTACTGTGCCAATGATTTGGACGGAACGATATCACGGAAGTGATTGTTATTTTTGTTTGACTGCTAATAAGGGTATCACAACTAAGTCGAAACACACCATAAAGTATCCAGACCTATCATCTGCAAAAGGACCAATCCCACATAGTGCCGAATTGTCTGTGCCAATACCTCCAAATCCATTAAAAACTTAAGAAGCGATGGAAAAAAATGGTAGTGGATTTTTATATCTGAAAGAGAAATTCCCCAAAATTAGCAACGCAAAAATTAAAGAGAGAATATTTGTAGGTTCTCAAATAAGGAAACTAATGAAGGATAATAGCTTTTGGACCAAAACTGAATGATCTTGAGAAACCCGACTGGAAATGTTTTGTTAATGTCGTAAAAAACGTTTTGGATAACCACAAAACACAAACACAGGGCAAAAAGTTACACATTTTACAAGATTTTATTAATGAACTTTTGATCTATTACAAAGCTTCGGGGTGCAATATGTTCTTGAGGATATATATCCTGGACTCACATTTGATTTTTTTCCCTGAAAACTTGAGTTTTGTGAGTGATGAACACGGCGAGAGATTCCATTAGGATATTTCCCTTATAGAGAAGGAAAATAGAGTCCGGGGAGGTTAGCCGACTATTGCAGGGGGTTGGAAAGGGAGCTACCGGAAACTAAGTATTCGCAGAAGTCATACATATTGGGTATAAGTGGAAAATTGTTTAAGTGTAAGTGTATTTTCGTATATTTTTTATAGAAATATATATTTGAATGTCACAAAGAAAGCTGACGGGTTAATTCTTTTTATTGATATATTCTTGTTAGGTTTATAGTACTATCTAAATTAGACAGCCGTTTTTTTAAACAAAATAGAATAACCAAAGAATATTAGAATAAAAGTAATATAAAAAGTAGTAAGACCTATCCTATTATATCCTAGTGAGTCATAGAAATTGACGTTAAAAACATAACATAGGAATAAATGCAATGGAAATGTGATTCTTACATAAGATAAGATTCTTACATAAAACAAAAAAAGACAGAATAAGAAATAAAACACATAGGCAGAACAAATAAACTCAAAGGAAAAATTGCGAGAGGGAGAACTTAGATGGTTCAAGCTCATGAGCAAGTAATGCTAGCAGGAACACGAACGTCACTGCCCACTCATACACTATGAAACGAAAGCCACAGGAAAACATTATATGGACAAGGAATAGGTGCTTTAATTTGATTGAAGAAAGAGCAAATGGGAAATAGAATGGGAAGGTATTAAATAGATGACACGGCTGCCTCTGGTTTAAGAGTTTTAGCTTTTATTTTTTCACCAAAATTGGGTCTCCAATTGAGACATTTGAATTACGTTATTTTTATCGTTATCATTGTGCCTCATTTTAAAGTTGTGATATTCTTATTGGACAATTCTTTATATATCCCTTTTGTTGTATTGAATTCTGCTATCTTCTAATAGCCATTTTTCGTAATTTTATTGTTTCCTTTTTTGGTGACTCTCTTGGTAAAGTTCTGTTAGTTTGTTAGTAGACAACAAATAAGTTCTTTCATGTAAAATGCATTTCCATCAAGTATCTGCTATTTTTTCTCCTTTATTTGGGTTTTTCGCCACTGTCTAAAACTGAAAAAATATCAAATATATATTGTTGTCAATGTAAGTATCGTTGACATATACAAAAAAATATATTTACTTTCACTCGTTACTTTATATATTACAAATTAATATAATTTATTTTTAGTTTAGTTTTGAAAACGGGGGGAGATACCCTCCGAAACGTTAACGTTAAAAGTTTGTACATTTTTTTATAACATTTTTATATCTTTAAAATTTTGTTCGTTTGGCAAATTTATTACAAAAAAGAATCACTGAGAAATTTGTCTTCGTTTGGTTTTTTGTTTTTACCCAGTGATTCTTTCTTTAAATAAGAACAGGTATTTTTGATATTTTTTGAGTTTTAGAGAGTGGCGAAAAACTCAAATAAAGGAGAAAAAAGTATCTGCTACCTCTGTTAAATATATTTTAAATGTATAATAGATTAAAAACAACTTGCTGATAAAAAAACTCTTTTCTAAAATATTAAAGTAAATAAATTCAAAAATTCAGTGCAAAATAACGTATGTACCTGGCATCTTGTTATGTAATACAAACATCTAAATATATATCCGGAAAAACATAATATATGATTCACTTTATTGCTAAATATTGCTAATGCTCTAGAATCTTACTCATTGATTTATATTGCTGATAATTCCTGACAGATCAGAACATATATTAATGACCATAATAATTTACATTCTGTTGAAACCAATCCAAAATTACTGCCAAAATTTGGCAAAAATATTTTTAGAATCGTTTTCAATATTTGAAATTAAAAAAGGATAGTTCTGTAGACATTTGATGATAAATCAAGAACAAACAAGACTAAATGTCACTAGAAACCCGTTTAATAAAATTCTGGGTTGAAATGAAATTAGCCGATGTCAAAAATAACCTGTCAAACGAACATCCTTTTTCTATTTGACACTTGAATAGGCACTTTTTAAAACATGCAATGTTTAAGTTGTGCATAAAGAAATTGGATTATAAAACAAGAATAAAAGTAAAATTAAATTGCGGTTTAGAATAAAGTTAGTTAACTGTCAAACTAAGAATAATTTTTCATTTGACATTAGAAATGTCACTTATCAAAGAGCACAATGTATGTGTAGTGTACGAAGAAGTGTGATGATGAAACTCAAATACAAATAATTTGGCAAAGGAAAGCCAGGACCTTGTCCCCGATACCCTTGATACTCCGCTGTCTGGCACGACGTTTCACCTACAGTTGAAACGCTGAAAGATTACCAATGCGTCATGAATATATATCATAGACATTGTCTGAATATGTTCTTTTTATTTTACCGAACGAAAGAATAGGAGATGAAAAATCAATCAGTATGTCTTCGTGTATGAGATAGTGTTACAATGTGGTAGAAAGATATTGAGTCACTCTGCCATACACCTCGTTCTACGTTGATTTTAACTTCAAGGTCATCCATGAACTGTAGGCGTAGCTTTATCATACATGGAACCCAGTAGGTTTACATAGGCTCTGTCTATCCCTTGGTTAAGCAATGCATCCATTATGGTTTGCTTTGATATTGAGTCAAATGCCTTTTCATAGTCAATAAAAGCCAAGCACAGTGGCATTGTACCTTTCTGTACCCTATCGGACAATCTGGATATAATCCATTGTACTGAATCTATTTCTGAATCCTGCCTGCTCTCTTGGTTGTGCGTCATTCAGTGTTCTTAATATTCTTTTAGATATTATCTTGGTGAAAACTTTGTTCATTACTGATAGGAGGCTTATTGGGCGGTAGTTTTTTAAATCTATATATATATATATATATATATATATATATATATATATATATATATATATATATATATATATATATATATATATATATATATGAATGCCACTTGAAATGTCACATTTTAAAACGTACAATGTCCATGTAGTCTATATAGAAGTATTAAAAAATACACGACGCCGAACTAGCCAGTATTATGTTATGGCATTTGAAAAAGTCGAAAACTATTTATACGAGCTGATCCAGCTGTTCTCAGTCATCCGATTTCATTAATTTTAAAAGATTTCGATGTTAATTACGTTTATTTTTGAGATTCGAGAGCTTTGCATAGTTGTTCGCCGACTAACATTGCGATAAGCCGTACTTGAAATAAAATTTTTGGCAAAATGGATGTTATTATTGGCATGTGAATGGTTAATATCTAAAAAAAAACTAATATTAATTCGTGTATATTTCAGTGGTTTAGAAAAAAACACAACTGGGTTATAGGATTATATAATATACAGAGTGTTAATTTATATGTTTAGTTTAGAGATTTAAATTGCTATATGATGGTATAGTATATCAGCACAACATTCTCATAAAAGAGTTCGAAAAAAAGATGTTATATATACTGCAAACAAAAAAAGTGCTATATCCAATATACATATTTGGATTAAACTGTAAATTTACCCAGTAACAACTTTAACATGTCTACCATGACGTTTCTGAATGCGATTGGTAAAAATCTTTTTCTCATAAAGATATTTTTCATATGATGGTTGTCATCTTAATGTATTACCTCAGTTACTCTATATTACTAGCTCTACCTCAGCCGTAGCTAGTAATTTTGATGAGCCATTGTTGAGGAATTATGAGTTTTATAGTAGCTCAAATACGGCAGCTTAGATCTCATGGTCAGCCTGTTTGACTTTTCGCACCTGCCCTTTAGCCGCGGCTCTTTGGCGAGTACTTTCCCTTACGCCATTTGAATCTGTCATTTACCGTCTTTTACCGTCCAGATAGACTTGACATACAGTATTTTTACTATAATATATACTATATTTTTAGAGTTTGTTTTTGTAACTTCTCTTTGGACCTCCCAGATTTTTGGACGACCCGGACATTAAAGAAACCGGTCAATCAGGGACCAGGCCGTTGAAGAACTACATATTTCGGAGCGCGACCATTGCCGAAACCATATTCGTTTTTGGGGCCACTTTGCACAGTAACCGGTCAGTCAGGTTCCAGACTATTTGAGGACCACCGCATAGGGACACCGAATTGCCGTAGGCGTACTGGTAGTTGGATACCCCAGTACTAGATAGGCAAGCGGCGGGACAATCAAGAAATAAGGCCAGGTTAATAAATTTTTATTATATTTTCATTTAGAGCTAAAGTTTCACGATTCTATTTTTAAAATTGCCTAATTCTCTGACTATCGACAGGAAATAGACACTTTGCCGTTCGATCTGATTCATTATTGATGATTTTTCTTATTTTGGTCCTATTTGATTACTTTTAAGTTATCTTTCCTTTCTTAATATTGTTTGAATAGACTTAGTACCATCTAATTTATAAGTACAGAGAAAAGAGACGAGCTCATGTAAATTAGAGAAACTTACTCTGTTTTTTTGATTTTCTAAGGTAAGGTTTGATGAATCACAGTCCCTAAACCTTCCTGTGCTTTTTTATAGCTTTATTCTTTCTATATTTTAATGTACTTTGTGTTGTTTTTTTTAGTGTGCTTACGTGAATTAAAGTATAAAATCAAGTCAATATTTTTTTAAGATGCACCATTTCCCAATTCAATGCTCTTCTATAACACAAGATATATTAACGAACTGGGTGGCGCCCTTTTGACGCACAGCTTCATCCTGTTTAGGTGCTCCGGGCGAACAGCTGTCGTGGTTGTGCCCAATTTTTTTTTAATCGTTTACATATAATAACGTATATACATATATATATATATATATATATATATATATATATATATATATATATATATATATATATATATATATATATATATATATATATAGCACTATTGGTACACCCTGTATTTACATATACACACATATTAATGGAAATAACTGATTTTTACTATTATAAATTATCGCCGTTATATTGTTCACAAGAATTACAAAATTAGTTCTATACAATTTATAAATATAATATTTAATAAAATATTTTTTATGATTTTTTGTTCTTCAGTTAATTTTGACATTTCAACACACCTTCGTCATTTCAATTATCCATAGCCAAAGTAATAATATTCAAAGGGAACGAAATGGCGTTTCAAAGCCCGACGATATTGAATTATAATTGACGTAGGCGTCGCGTTAAAAGCTGGCGCATTTCGAACTGAAACCATTTCGGATTGACACCGAGGGAGGGCGCTCCGTGCACGACCTAGCCCCTCATGCCCCCAGCCGATCTTACGTACCACCGTCCCGGGAGTGCCTTAAAAATATCAAAAGGGTAATGTAAGAAAGCCGGGAGTAATTTCATTTCGATTCTGTCTTGTCCGCTGTCGTAAATTGTACTTCGATGGATATTTATTTCTCTTTATTTCAGTTGGGCGTCCCAGAAAAGAATTATTGTTCGGAAACGGCCGGGGCTACGGTTCGTTTATGTTCTTTAAGGACGGTAACGTAGACATTCCCATTGTTAATTCTCCTAAAGCTTCTAGATTAATTTTGGGTCATACAAGGGTCACTGTGGATTCCTTGAGATCGGCGAAAAATATGGAGTTGGCTTAGTTTCGCGTAGAGAAAAAAAGGAAGGAAAAAAATAATATATACTCGGGTGTAATAAAAGTACTTACGTTTTTGATGTACTTAGTTATTAACTGTTTAAAAATCTTTGAGCAAGTAAGTCTATTTCTCTTGGGTACCACGATGCTTTTTTGTAGTCAATTTTTACCTCTCCTTCAGTCCTGATTTTTTCCTCACAAAAAGTATGAAAAAGAAAGGAAATAGTGATAGGCGGAACGAAGGCAGAGCTGTATGTCGTGTGAACGAGAATTGCAAAATCCATTTTGTTAGTTTTTAGGCGCTCAGATGTGAAATGTGTGGTCCTACGATGTTTTGCGGCAATTTTTTTTTACGATTAACCAAAGCTGGATAGTTTTCGGCCAGAATAGTGTGTACTACCACAAGTTGAGCTGAGCAGAGTTCTGGATTTATCTCACTACCATCAGGAACCAACTTAAAGTAAATTACGACGTGATCTTATATAACTAAAATGTTCAAGATTATCTTTCAACGCATGCGCAACCAGATATTCTGGTAACCAGATTTTACCAGAATATTTTTGACTAGTAATGCCATATTCATGTTCAGGGTGGAAACTATTCAGGCTACCCTCATATAATCGCTTATTATTTTCTGTAGGTAACAGGTCTTAAAAAAATTGAATCCTATTGGCAAACATGTGCAGGTTTCTTCTCAAAAGTCGGTTACAACTGCATGGAGAAATTCCCAATTGTGAACTACATGGTCGAATCGACATTTCTAGAGATTCCTACATAAGTGCAATAATTTCAACGTTTCGCACTGTTCCTGGATCTCTAATGCGGGGCCTGTCCCATCTGTTCTGAATTCTTAAAATTGTTTGAATAAATGTTTTATGAGACGCCGGACAATTAGGATTTTTCGTACACCAATTGCACTGAGTTCTTTTAGCCTATATTGAACAATAATAAAACTTGCACGTCTGCACTACACAACAGCCAAACCCAAACTGTCACAAATATAACGAAAAACAAAATGGTGCCAATACAAAATGGTATCGTAATACCTGTCCCACCCTATATATCATTAAAAAATCGTTGTTCTGTTTGTTGTACGGTCCCAAAGACCATTTTTTTTTAAATGAGATTAAGAAAAGCGACATACAAATCTATTTTTTAGTCTCATAAAGGATTAGCTTCCCCTTTTCTCAGGTCAGCAAAAAGTTTAATTAAAAAATGTATACAGAGCATTTCTGGTAACGATTTGCGATGTTTTGTCTTCCATTCTAGTTGACGAAAAGCAAAACCCCGACAGTGAAGACCGATAAATTATTTTTTTCTCCTCTGGAGCAGACAAACTTTTCAACCGCTTTAATTAAAAATAAAAATTCTTCTTTCCCGTTTCTGTCCCCTCCGCAAGCACTTTTCCCATCACCGTCTCCCTCCCTCCAGGGAAAGCGAGACGCGTGTTTTTTTTTTGCCGGAACTCTTTGACCTTTGGATATCAAATCTGAACGCCCTCGCAGCAAAATTCGCAATTAAAAGTTTCCAAGCCTGAAACGGAACTTCCCCGAAGGTCTCTTCGGATGGAGAAAATCTTATTCGCGATTAGGTCAAGGAAGAAGTCAAAATTTGATGTCGTCTCTTCTTTTCGTATTGTTTTGTTTTAAATTAAGATGTCAGGAAATATTTACTTCATCAAAGTTTATGTAAATTGCTTCAGATTTTAAAAGGTATTACCCGATATTGGTACAACTCAGTTTAAAGCGGCACAAAAATTATAAGTTTTTTCGTTATAATTGTGTTGTTCTTACAAATTATTGGATATAGAAGGTGATTTCTTTAGTGTGCCCGAACTTTCGATAGGGGTCGCTGTTAAACGAACTGTAAATTTAGTCTGTATAGTCTGGCAAATCATCATGACACTTTTAACATCAGAACAACGCTTGCAAATTGTCTCAATTTATTATCAAAATCAGCGTTTGGTTGAAATTTATTTTTAACTGTTTCTCTATCATCACTAAAGTCTTTATACTATTTAAACATTTATGTTATTTATCGCCGTAACATTTTTAATCATCTTGTGCATCAACAAGACAAAATTTAATAAAGATTTTTGCTCGATAAATATATCCATTTTAAGAACTTACTGACAAAAGTTTTAATAATTACAAAAGACGCTATAATTCCTAACTTGATAGAGATAATATGAAACGTCTATCAGACACCAAAGGCCGTTGTACCAATTTAAAAATGAATTTCTGTATCGATACTTCAAGCATAGTGATTAGAAAAAAGTTATTTTATTCTTTGATCGTAGTATAATTCTGTTTAGTATATGCTGTTTGGTCGAGTTCGAAATATTATGATATAAAATCGTAGTGTGATACCTGTCCAACTCTATATATGATCAAAAAGTTGTTGTTATGATTGATCTATGGTTCAAAAGGTCACTGTGTCCATTTTTTTCAAATGAGATCAAGAAAAGTGACATACAAATCTATTTTTTAGTCTTATGAAAGATTTGCTTTCCTTCTTTCAGATCAGAAAGAAGTTTAATTAAAAAATGTATACAGAGCATTTCTGGTAACGTTTTGCGATATTTTATCTTCCATTCTAGTTGACGGAAAACAAAAACCCTGACAGTGAAGACCGATTTTTTTTTCTTATCTGGAACAGACAAACTTTTCAAACGCTTTAATTAAAAATAAAAATTCTTTTTTCCCGTTTCTGTCCCCTCCGCGAGCACTTCCCCCATCACTGTTTCCCTCTCTCTACGGAAAGCAAGACGCGCGTTTTTTTTTTGTTTTTGCCGGAACTCTTTGACCTTTGGATATCAAATCTGAACGCCCTCGAAGCAAAATTCGCAATTATAAGTTTCCAAGCCTGAAACGGAACTTGCTCGAAAGTCTCTTCGGATGGAGAAAATAATATTTCGCGATTAGGTCAAGGAAAAAGTCCAAATTTGATGTCGTCTCTTCTTTCTTATTATGTTTTGTTTTAAAATAAGATGTCAGAAAATATTTACTTCATCAAAGTTTATATAAATTGCTTCAGATTTTAAAAGGTTTTACCCAATTTTGGTATAACTCAGTTTAAAGTGACATAAAGTTTTTTCGTTATAATTGTGTTGTTTTCACAAATTGTTGGATAGAAAGGGTGATTTTTGTAGTTTGCCCGAACTTTCGATAGGAGTCGCTGTGAAACCAATTGTGAGTTTGCGCGCCTCCAGTGTCAAAATTATTCAGCATAGTCTGGCAAATCATCATAGCGCTTTCAATACCGGAGCAACGCTCGCAAATTGTAGAAATTTATTATCAAAATCAGTGTTCTGTTGAAGCTTATTTTCAATTATTTTTCTACCATCACTAAGGTCCTTGTACCACTTGTAAACATTTATATTACAACGGTAAATCAAATATAAACCGATTTGTTTTATATATATATTTATTATTTATAAAATAATACAAAAAAATATTGATCCTTTTTCGAGATAGTCTCCTCCACGCTCTACACATTTTTTCCAGCGGTTTGGAAGCTTGTGAATTTCTTGCTAGTAGAAACATTGAGTTTGGGTCATCAGTCGATTGCGCACGATGTCCTCAATTCTCAACATCTTGATCGTTGTCGAATCGTACCCTCCAAGTACATCTTTCAAGGGCGCTAAAAATTATTATAGGGTGACAAATCTGGGCTGTATGGAGGATATTCAAGGGTTTCCCAAAGCATATTCTCCAGTTTTTTCTTCGTCAAAACCGCTCTGTGTCTCTTGGCGTTGTTATGGAGGAGGAGGACGTCTTTGATACAGATACTGTGTTTTTTACTCTTATAAATGGATTTTGTTGCCTCCTACTGCTGGTAGTAGTAGGCAGCATTAACCGTATATCATGTAGAAAATCAATCAGCAAAACTCCCTTCTAGTCGAAAAAACGGCCGCGGGAACCTTACCGGCTGAGAGACGGGTTTTGGCCTTTACAGGGCCGTTTCATTTTTCCTTCGCCATTTTTGATTCTAGAGTGTAATAATGCACCCACGTTTCATCACATGTTATGGATACGCCTCAAAAAAGTCTCTCCTTTCCGCCGAAATCGATTTAGACATCTTTTACCGATGTGTAATCGGATGTTTTTTTGATTTTCAGTCAACAACTTCGGAACCCAAATTTTATTGAAGCCAAGATGATTTCTGATGATTGTTTGATCATTTCTAAAGCTAATACCCACCTGTAACACAATTTCGTGAATTGTGAGCCAGCGGTCACGTTCGATAAGGTCGCGAACTGCTCCAATGTTGTCGGCAGTGACACTTGTCATGGGACGTCGATTATGGCTTACATTTACCACACCTTCACGTCCATTCTTAAAAGTCTTGGCCCAACCAAACACTTGGGTCAAAAAGTTATCAAAAAGTTGCAAATTTTAGTGGTAATTACATAAGAGACTAAATAAATATTTATATAAACCATTTGCGTTTCTCTTTTTTTTCTACAACTACAACAATTCTACAAACTTTCTGGATAACTCCATAGTTCCTAATCAGATACAGTTAAGTGATAAGAATGAATATGAGAGATGGCAATGACAATTTCAAAGTGAATTTCATTGATGATTTAGAGAATAATGCCATGGGGTAGGAGTTTACTTCAAATTTAAAATCCCAAGCAAATGATTTATTTTTGTCCTCCAAAATAAATTAGGGGCGACTATTTATCAATGCCCCTACGTGGGAAGAAATAAAATATACACTTTAAAGATTCTTTGTTATGTAAATAAATTTAAAACTAATATTAGACTAAAAGGAACGTGAGAAAAAGGTTTTTTTCCTCAAAGACTGCCGCCTAAAAGAAACCAAAAAGGAGAAAAAAATTGCTACAATATTATTCTTTATCCGACTGGCTGGATTAAGACGGAGCGTATTATATTTCTGAAAGACACCTCAACGAAAATTGTCATTTAATATGTTGGAATTGAAAGGGAACCAATCATTCGTGGCGTTAAAAGGAAGTTATACCGAACAGAAATTCGCAATTTTACTTCCTATAGATGTTCTTTTAAGATCGAAAACGTATTTTTTTTCTTTTCTATTTAGTTTTTCTTGTTTTCAACTGTATATTTTACGATAAGTAAAGAACAAATTCGATCCGAGCTTGAATTGTTGAAAACATATCTAGTGGAGTGATTGTAGTTGTGATACCATTTTCATTCAAGTGAATAGTGATGCCACGACATATATCGCCACGGCAAAGATTTTTATTTCCAAATTGCAACATAAATTATTTCACTGTTTCAGTGCGTCCATTTAAATTCGATTTATAACCAAAAATATATTCTGTACGCGAATATCAGGCTATTATCTATGGGAAACCTTTCTAAAATTCCGAAAGAGCTAGGCGTATTTACGGTTAACTATACCTCAAAAGGCCGCTTCTAGCTCGTCAAACATTTGTCCAAGTTTCTCAAAGACTTTTAAATAAGAGAGGGTGGTTTTAAAATTTCAAGAATATGGACGGCAGCGATATATCGGCCCTGACGTAAAAGAATCTAACATCTTGTTAAAGAGGATTCTACTAGAAGTACTTGTAGTGTTGCGCGGCAAGTTGTAGCTTCCCACTGGATTGTACTCAGGGAAAAAATATTTGAGCCAAGCTAATTATTCTGGACTCAAAAATATTTTAGAGCATGTGTAAAGAAATTCAAATTTGTCTTCAGCGAAGTAAAAATTTGTTTTCAATAATTCAATCTTGAATTAAAAAATGTTTTTCTCTAGTCGACATATATTTCACATTTAAATCGAAACTTATATTTTCACTTAAAGATTTGTTAATAGTTAATATAATTAATATGTTTTTCAAGCAAGATCAATAATTCTTTTATTTCAAGATTAAATATTTTAATTAGAAGATAACAAATGAATGAAAAAATGTAATTGCAAGGGGTATTTTTTAAATAATATCAAACAAAACAAAAAAAACCAAAGAAATGTCATGGGAGAAATTTGGATATAAAATGGAAAGAAGCTTTGCAGGAAATCCAAAAATTATTTTATAGATTGCTAGAAAATAATAGAAAGAATAATACAAACGAGATTACCTATATTAGAAATAAAAATAAAGAACTGCTCATCAACGACCAGAAAATAATGCAAAGATGGAAAGAACACTTCGAGAAATTATTGGAACGGGAAGGTTAAAAGAAGTATGAGGAGATTAATATAGAAATGAACAATGAACCTATATGAGCACAGGACATATAAAGATAAATGAAGGAGAGAGCAATGGGAAGGGCAAAGATGGGGAAAACGCCAGGACATGACGAAATAACTAATAAAATGGTAAAACATATGGGACAAACAGGAAAAGTAATTTTACTTCAGTTAGTGAGTAAAGTGGCAATTAGCGGTAATACTACAGATATTCAAGAAGGGAGATACAAAAGGTTGTGAAAACTAAAAAAGGCATATCCTTACTGAGTTCAACCGAAAATATAAATGAAAGCATATTAACGGAAAGGTTAAAAGCAAAGATCGAGAAGGACTTGAATGAGGCATAGAACGAATTTAGGTCTGGCTGAAGAGTAAGCTATGCAGTATTTGTATCACAGCAATTAATTGAGAGAACAATAGAGACAAACGAAACCATATACGTATGTTTTATAGATATTTCAAAGCATTCGACTCAGTAAATAGAGAGCAGATTTTGGTAATACTGGATAAATATAATATAAATAAAGAAATAATTAGAAATCTCTCAAATCTGTACTCGGAAACTACAAACTATGTCCGAACAAAAACACTGTGGAGTTTACAACTATATCTAGAGTGAGACAGGAAGGAAGTAAAACAAAAATAATGGTGGTATCGAGAAAAAAACAAGAACATAGGAACTAGATTAGAAAACACAAAGCTGGAATAAGTTAAACAATTTAGAAAGATAGAAATAGAAATAGAAATAGAAGAAATATTACAACCTAACACAAGATTATATTATTCACTAAGATTAGAGTATATAATGCACTATACATCTCAACTTTGCCATATGACTCCGAAATGTGAAAGCTAAATGAATCAGAGAGGAAGAATCCAGGCCTGTGAGATGAGAGTATCGAGAAGAACTATAGGACTTATTCTAAGAGATCGCGTATCAAACAAGGAAATTAGGAGGAGATTGGGGGTAAAATCTATAAAGGAAAGAATAAGTATAAGCATAATAATACACTGCGATGGTTTGGACATGTATGCAGAATACCTTGCACGACAGTGACCAAGAGAGTGTGGAAAATGGGAAAAACTGAAAGGAACACGACCACGGAGGTAATGGAACGACGAGATTGACAAGTATCTTAGGGAAGTGGGACTGAAATGGAGAGGGGCCGATGAACTTGTAAGGGATAGAGGGGAATGGAGGAAGAGAGTGACAGACGATTAAGAAACCTTAACTCGACACTGGCCAGTAAACGAGTATAGATAATGATAATGATGATGATTTTTTAAATAAAGTCTGTTTGTGAATGAGAGTAAGAATTACGCGCAATCGCCGCAGTACGATGGCTCGTCTGCTCCCAGCATGCTTTGCGCGCGTTTAGGCGCCATTTGCGGCCGTTCGTTTATCTGTGTGCCGAGCTGTAGAAGTTTATATTGTTAAAGAAAATTAAGTCGCCCTCCGACTGTGAGATATGATGTGTTCTCGGTGGATTACAAGACTGATTTCTGACGATGACGCTGATGACGCTGATGACGCTTTATCATTTTTGACTGAGTGCCTGTGTGCAAGCAACACTCAATGAAATGGCGACATACATCGTCGTCAACCAGAGTGAAAGCCAAACAGACAATTTCAGCCCGAAAGATCATGGCAACTGTCTTTTGGGAGAGGAAAAAGATTTTGTTAGTGGATTTTATGCCAAGAGATGCAACAATCAATTCTGATGCGTATTGTGTTACCTTAAGAAAACTCCGGCGTACTATACAAAACAAGCGGCGTAGCCTACTATCTTCCGATATGATATTGCTCCATGACAATGCAAGGCCACATGTTTCTGCACGAACACAAGGTCTAATCAATGTTTTTGGATGGAAAAAACTGGATTATCCATCTTACAGTCCAGACCTTGCACCCAGTGACTTTCGCTTGTTTCGGTACTTAAAGGAGTTCCTTGGTGGTCAACGGTTCAACGACGACGAAGTTAAAACTGCAGTCATGGATTAGGTTTCTTTAGCATAGCGATTAGTTTCGTTATATAAGTATGTAGAATACGGAAAAAAATATTTTAATTATGTAGTATTTTTTTTCTTATTAAAACCTTACTTAAAAAAAAACTTGTACTTTAACTAATAAAAAACTGTAATGTAAAAAAAACATATTTTGTCTTAAGTAATGTATTTTCTTTTAAGAAACAGTGCTACCAACTTGAACTAAGAACACAGCTATTTGATGCAAGAAAATGTTTCTCGTGGTTTGAGAGAACACGGTAAAACATATTTTCGTAGCTTGAATTCTTTTTTAATTGAAAATTCTACTTTCAGTGCGAAATGAAGTAGTGTTGATAAATTATTATCAATTTAATAATTATACTTAAACACTTATAATAATTAAAAACATAATTTTCTTGAATAGAAAAAAATATTTATTTATTATTATTATTATAAAATTTATTATTTATTATATTTATTATTATTATAAAATTATTATATAATAGAATTGTTTTTCCAAAAATAACTTATTTTTATTCTATCAAAAAGACGACTTTTTCACAGTACAAATTTTATTATATCGATCCAAGATATTCTTATTTAAGCAGTGTTTTTTATCATTCAAAAAAAAAATAATTTGAAATTACAAATAATTATTGTTTTGAACCAAGAAATCATTTTGTTCAGTTTATTTAAATTAAAGACTAAATGTGTATAATCTAAGATTTTTTTTAAGCTATGAGATTTTCTCTTCTGCCAAGAAAAGTTTTCTCTTGGATGACACAACGTACTTCTTGACTAGAAAAATATGTTTATGTTTCTAAATATTTGTACATTTTTTATATGTTTATCACGATAACAATTTGTTCAAGAAAAAATTATAAAAATGATATTTTTCTTGGTTCAAGTTAACCTTTTTTTCTGCGTACATAATACTCTAAAAGAGCAATTACCCTTCCCTTATTATGTACAAAGGATACACTTTTTTTAATCTGTAACAAAAACTAATCTGTAACTAAAAACAGAAAATTATAAGAAACTGCTATAATTAATTTAAATAAAAATAATTGTTTTGCTATACCTTCGGTAGATTTAAATTCAATATGGTTCACTATTCTAAAGAATTCAATTAAACGTAACAAAAAATAATCACACAGCAAAACTCACCTATATAATTTGAGTAATATCTTTATCGAGAATGACATATTAAATAAATCTCTTAAAAATCCATTAATATGGCTTAGATATGTTGATGATATTTTTGCTATATGGCAACATAGCATTGACGATCTAAATATTTTTTTACAAGATATAAATTCTCGAGAGCCTACAATTAAGTTTACTTTAGAGATGGAGAAGGAGAATAAATTGCCATTCCTCGACACTTTAATATTAAAACAAAACAACACATTAAAAACTACAGTTTACAGAAAACCGACAAACACAGATAGGTATCTCAATTTCTTTTCAAATCACTCAAAATCGGTCAAAATAGGAGTAATTAAAAGTTTATATGACAGAACAAAAGTTGTTTGTACCGACAGTGATACACTACAAAAAGAAACAAATCACATAAAAGACATTTTAATAAAAGACAATAACTAAAAAATTTTATAGATAAATCGTTTAAAAATTTTGATACTAGACAAAACAGACAAGTTATTAATAACAATAATAACTCTCAAACAATTAACCTCACAATTCCTTATATCCGCGGTATTTCTGACACAATTAAAAGAGTAGGAAATAAATACAACATAGGAACGACATTTAAAACAAAAAATACTCTTAGATCTCTATTAACAAAGACTAAACCAAACAATATTCTACAAAATACCAAAAATGTGGTTTATAAAATTCCCTGCCAATGTGGCAAATTCTATATAGGTGAGACATCTAGACCGTTAGATGTTGAGTAAAAAAACCTTCTTAGAAAGGGCGATTTTAATAAATCTTGAATTTGTCAACGCGCATGGGAATCGGGTCATAAAATCAATTGAAATAATTCCAAAACGGTAAAAAGAATCGGTAACAAAATACAGAAGATTAAAAGAAACCGCTATAATTACTTTAAATAAAAATAAGTGTATTGCTATGCCTTCCGTAGATTTAAATCCAATATTGTTCCCGATTCTAAAGAATACAATTAAACATATTTAAATATTTGAATACACAATCAGTACAATAAACAATCACACAGTAAACATTACCTATATATATATTGGTAGTATGTCACTGTCATGAAAATCTATTGTTGTCAATGTAAGTATCGTTGACATATACAAAAATATATATTTACTTTCACTCGTTACTTTATATATTACAAGTTAATATAATTTATTTTTTAGTTTAGTTTTGAAAACGGGGGGAGAGTACCCTCCTAAACGTTAACGTTAAAAGTTTGTAAAATTTTTTATAACATTTTTATATCTTTAAAATTTTGTTCGTTGGGCAAATTTATTACAAAAAAGAATCACTGAGAAATTTGTCTCCGTTTGGTTTTTTGTTTTTACCCAGTGATTCTTTCTTTAAATAAGAACAGGTATTGATATTTTTTGAGTTTTAGATAGTGGCGTAAAACCCAAATAAAGGGGAAAAAAAATTAATTATGTGTTTCTTAATGTAAGTCGTTTAAAACGTGTTATAGTGTAAGAAATTAATGAAAGTAATTTCCAAAGTAAGTTTGTCTTTGTTATTTGATTGGTTTTGTTATATCATCTTCATTCTTATTTTCGCAAAGGTAATAGAGCTATTGATACCTAAAATATTATTTCAAGTGAACACTGATGCACTGACAGAATTCTCAGAGTTTGCGAAAATGTGGTCTCGATATTTTTCTGCTCAGGATGTATTAGACAAAAAATAAGGTGACTTTCGTTTTAAAAATTTGCGCACTTTATTGATCGATACAGCTACTTATTTGGTATGATTGTTTTTGATATATGACAGAAGTTTCATATCGTTTCGCTTGTTATGTTACAAATTATAACGTCTTTTGTAATTTATTTAACTGAGATATCCGATAGTTGATGGAAATTTACCCAGACGAAATTTCCTAACTTTTTGTTAATAGAAGTTCATTCTATAGGTATTCATTTTATAGTTCACTGTATTCGAAAATGGCAGGATAATTGTTTCGGCACACAGTACTGCAGTTATCTAAAGAAGATACTATCTGCGGATACAATTGTCGTACAATTTTTAAACATAATACAAATTTGGACATAAGTCTTATTTCTTTTATCATTTTTAATGTTGTTTGCATCACGATAACGCACAACCGCACATCGCAATAAATATTTGTCAATTTTATATTTATCTGAATCTGTTTTTATATTGTTCTGAAGCAGCCACAAATTCCGGAAGATTGGAGAAAAAGCATTTCGTCACCATTTTTGAAAAAAGGAGATAAAGCCGCCTGCAAAAATACCGCTGGATTAATTTAATTAGAACCACAGTTAAATTGATAACAGAAGTAATTCGAATGAACACTAGTTGACGGACAACAGAGATTCGCAAAATGACTATCTTGTACCAATGTCCGACAAAAAAAAAAATCTGTGGAATATATTTAATACAGGTTCATCTGCTTCTTTGACGCTCAACAGGCATTTGATATCAACTACTTCATAAGACAGGGATATCACCAACTAAAATATCAGGTCTTAAACTTAGTTCCTTAAAGTAGGAGAAGAAACAGTACACTTCGAAAGAGTTGATCGGTTTTGTTACCGTGGGTCAACCATCACAGGCAAACATGAAATGGAAGCGGAGGTTAAGGCCGGAACAGCAAGAGGGAATAAATGTGCAGCAACGCTGCAGATACTCCCTAAAAATATAAATATATCAAGTGCTAGAAAGCAGACTGGAGGAGGATTTTACCATAATAGGTGTGACACCGTGAGAAAGAAGGACAAGGAATTGAATATATATATATATATATATATATATATATATATATATATATATATATATATATATATATATATATATATATATTCGACCGAAAAGTAATCAAATTTTGGCAAAAAACATTTATTTATTAAAGAAATCTTATATACTAGCAGTTGAAGAGGCCTTCATCCTGCAGTGGATCGACACGGGCTGATGATACATACAGAACTCCAGGATAATTTAAAGATGCGAAAATCGTGGATTAATCCCAGTAAAAAGTATAGTGACATTCTTATATTGGGAACGAAGGATGTTATGTTGCTTCAGAACTACGCCCAGACAAGAATATGAACTCTAAAAACGATCACCAAGTTGGGCTAGGAGATTTCATCGCACCCTTAGGATTATCCAGACCAGGCCATTTCGGATCTTCATCTCTTCCTATCCCTGCAGCATCACCTGATTGATAGCCGCTTCACATCTCTTGAAAATATCCTCTATAACTTAATTATATCAAAACAGTTCGACAGTAACCGAAAAATTGACGAAGGTGTATAAAAAATAACGGAAATTATTTTGAAAATTTAATTGGTATGACTTGTTTAGCAAATAAATATCAAACGTATTCAAAAATGGCCCATAATTAAAGTAAATTAATATATAAGCTTATTTAACCTTAACCGAGATCAGTCCTGAGAATTCATGAATTCGTATCGAGCGAATCCATAAAACAGCTTCATATTTCAATTAAAATTTACAATATTCGCTATTTAAATTTACCCGACTCTAAACAATAATAATGTGTTTTCTCGGTGAAAATTCTGCTTTTAAGAACATTAAACTTTTATGAACATTAAATTTGGTTTTACACCTTTAGTAAGGTTTCCTATTAAAATGATGAATATTACATCGCGTTACCGACGGAGCACCTACGATCCGCTATTTCTCATTTCGTTTAAATTTAATTCTGGTAAAAATAGAAATAGTTTTTGATCTGAATTGCTTACTTTGATCATGTAATCATGTATATATGTATATATGTATATATATATATATATATATATATATATATATATATATATATATATATATATATATATATATATGTTAGTTCGTAGTGTTTCGTGGATGGAAGAATACATTAGACTATTAGTCGGAGAGTAAATCCGATCGTTTGTGTCCCGTTGTAACATGGCATACGTCGGACAAACCAATAGAAGTATACAAACCATCTACAAACAGGATAGAAAATCGACTTCGACAGTTGCCGAGAAATTACAAATATCCCGAATTACAAAATTACAAAATAAGAACCATAACCAAAAGAGAAATAATAGAAATAGAAATCGGACGCCTATACAGAAGAGATGATGCCCTCAATCTGCCACACGTGGGAACCAGTAATCAATCGACAGACCGAAGCTCACTGGCTGCAGTCGGGAGAGCAACTGACTACCATTGTGCCCCGGGTAGGGGGCGGTGCCAACACCAGAACTAATAAGAAGTACGTACCATCACAATCTGCGACCCAGAAGAATATAAATATTACGAGACGGCTTCCACAGCTTTTCGGCCAACCCGAAAACCAGGGTGAGAAAGCGGTGCGGTTCACAGCTTTCAGTCTAGTCTGAGCCTTCAGAGAGTGCACATCTCTCCGAGAGCAAGTCTAAGTATGATAAACGGCAAGTGAAAGTAACGATCTTAGTATGAAAACCTGTACTACTATCAAAGATAGCAAAGCAAGTGCTGATGCTTCTGCTAAGAAAAACAAACAAACCACAAAAATCACGCCACCAACAAAATTAGATAAAGGAAAGCAAAGAACGTTCAAGATTCCAACCTCAGTAAAAGGATCATAGACAATAGTGACCCAAACAGAAAGCTCGGAGGTCGGTACGCAAACTACCGCAACAAAAAAGAGCCACCAAAAACAGCCGATATCCAGATGGAACCCGAAGAAGGAAACAGCACTCAAGTTTCCGAACAGGATGGGTACCAGCAGGTGTCCAGTCGAACAACGAAAAGGAGGAGAAAAATGACGTCAGCTTCCGTGGCAAGTCAACGCATGGAAGAATCGATCGTCAATCCTCCATCCACGTCAACCAGAAACAAAGAACAGCCAACAACAACGGCACCAAAACCAATAAAGAAAGCGACAACCTCAGCAACTGTCGCCACTACCAGACCAAAGTCGATAGTCCTGAAAGACAAATCATCTTTCCAAGGGATAATGTGCATCCTCAAGAAAACAAACGTAGCTGTCAGCCAAGACGTTAAGAAACGGAGTTCTCATGGCCCCGTTGCTGAAACTGACAGAAAAGCTCTGATAGAGCTTTTCGGGAAGAAAGGGTATCCATACTCCACAACAGAATCAAGCAACATGAATCTACATGTCTTATTCAAGGGCGTGTTAGAGATCCTCCCGACTGAAGACATCAGAAAGGAGCTATAACTCCTAGGCTATCACCCCATTTCCGTTACAAGATGGCAAAACAAGGAAAGAAAACGTATTGCAATCGTACATGTAAGTGTGCCACGCAACGAAAAATCCATCCTGAATGAAAAACATCTCTACTATCAGCCCGTCAAGGTAGAGAAAGAAATCAAAAGAAGATCAGTTGCAAATAATCCAATTCCGCAACGCCAAACTAAAGAGAAAAGAACCGAACCAAAACCAGTGACAGTTGCCGATCAAGTCGAAAGAAACATCCGAAGTCCCGCCCACCAGGCAGAGCAAAGTCAACAGCAAATCTAGTTTTCATCCGATTTTACTAGTCACCTGCAGAGAATAGTGAATCAATTGCGAAGGCAATTAGAACCAATTATCATACAATAATGCCAGTGAAAACTGGTACCAAGGAAACGCTGCCAGCGGAACCCGCGGAATGCGGAATGAAGAATCGCGATTTCTATCGTTTTATCCACCGTTTTCTGGCCTTGCGGCCCAAATCCGGAGCAGAGAATCAAATTCATCATTCAATTAACAGAGGTCACAACACAGCGCACCTGTCGACACCGAAATAGCGAAGATTTCGGACCTACTTGGGCTAGATAGAAGCCTCCTAAAAAGCAAAAACAAACTTCAACACCACGGAAGTCAACCTGATTAGAAACATGTAAGAGCCTCAAGACTAACATAAAACTCTGGCTGAGGAAATGGAATGGAAATCCACAGCTTTCAGTCTTCAGACAAGCATTGAGAATGCCAAGTGTGACCTTGGCGAAACGTCTGCACGATCCCAACAAATGGGACACAAACGATCGGATGTACTTCCGGACTAATAGTCTAATATATATGGGGTATTCCTCGCCAAATCGGACGGTTTGAAAAATTTTAAAACATTTATTTCCTCAATTTTTGGATATTTTTTGAATTCTATAAAAATATCTTTCAGGTTTTTTGGATAATCCGTTCAAAACACTTCAATTTTTCAAAAAAAAAACGCGCATTTTTTGTGTTTTGACCATAAGTTCTTGAAAAATGAACCTTTTAAAAAAAACCTTTAAAGTTAAACCTTTTTTTTCAGAATTTTCGTTTTACTATCTACTTTTTAGAAAAAAAAAACAAAAAAATAATTCAAAGTGGTTTTACACTCGCCTTTTGATTTTTTCGAAAATAGTTTACCTTACACTTCTGCCTATTTAACAATATTTAAGCCAGGTTTCATCATGAGAAATCCATAATTACTATTTTTTTTTAAATCAAAATTAAAACCAAATTTTGTTTTTAGGTATTCTTTTTTTTATTAAAAAAGTAATTTCCCAATAAAATCATTCATTATTATTAACTTTAAAAATAGCCACGCGACTTAAAGGCCCACTTTCCCGCATGGTGGCGCTTTTAATTATTTTTATACATACTCAGTGAAATTGCTTATTCTTACGCATATTTATCCTTTGTCACATTATTTATTATTAAAATTTTGGCTTAGTCAGTTGTGTACCTTTTATTTCAATGCTTATTCATGAATCTCAACATGGGTTTCATCAGTGTTGTAACCCATTAAAGTTAGAAAAACATCGATTAAAAAAGAGTTTAAGACGAGCTTCTATACAATAAGTCAAGAGTCATGGAATTAACTTATCATTTGATAGTGCATTTAATGTAGTATAGTGATTGTTTTAAAATAATACTATGTCCAATTCCACCATTCGATTGTTATTTTAAAAAATGTGTGAAGTGCTCTGGAATCGATGTCGTTAAAGATTTATTAGACGTCTTATTTGATGAAAATATTTTAGGTGATATCACATATTAATACCGGATTTCAAATCCTCTTTGTAGCCTTGAGACACTTATTAAGAACTCATCAGAATTTGATTACATATTTTTTAATCATAATGTAAATCTTTTGCCTCGTTATCATTGCCAAACAACAATCTGGCTTTATGAAATTTTTAAAAGAATTGTTACAAAATAGAGTTCTTAGCAATTTGTGGCTTTGCTGAAAACTACACATTTATGATTAAGAAGGCAGCTCCGATTTTTCTTTTCTATCTTCTTTCTAGATTATTTCTGATGATAATAATAATGATCCAATCGCTGTGCATGTATATCTTAAAATTTTACTGATTTCATAAAAGAATTGATTTCCAATGCAGCAAATTGTTTTTACTTTTATGAATATGCTCCGCAGCAGTTTAAACAGTTTAACAACTTTGTTAACATATATTATCATGAAGAAGATTTTAAGACTGATACTGAATCGCATTATTTTGTGATTGTTCATGACAAAGGACTATGATGATGGCCTTGGATGAACGCTAAACAGAATTGGATCGAGATCAAGCATTCAACGACCAATTAATGAGTAAATAACAACAGTTGAAGAATTATATTAATGTGCATCCGAATCGAATAGTCTACCAAATATTGCTATGAAATTTTCACCTAAATAACATTATTTGGATGGAAGAAAAAAATTAGATTAAGGAAACACTACTGCAAAATCAATAAAAAGGATACAAAAATTGCACACAATCATTCCAATGGCAATGGAAACATACTTGTGAAGGAGTATTCACGTTCGAATGATAGTCCAGTATGTAAAATTTTCGAAATAACGCGCAATTAAATAAAAACCGTTATTGTTATTGTATTTAAATAAACTAAAAGGCTAATTATTTACCTTAAATACCTATTATTGACGGTAAAATTTAAAAATCAATTTAAAATAACTAAAAAATTAATATTTAATAACACAAAATTGCTTTTAATTATGATTTATAGAGAAAAAAAATAAAAAAAGTTTTCAAAAATTAAAAAAAAAATAGCAATTATGAATATCCCACGATCAAATTAGGCTTAAATATTGTTAAATGGACATGCATATAAAATCGAAAATTAAAAAACCATTGTTTAGCTAATAACAAATGTCCTTCGATTTTTGCATATTCCGTTGATACTGGTAATTACACATTATTTCAGTTCTTTTTCAATTTTCAATCAATCCGTTTAAAAATGCCTAGCAACAGTCTTATTTTAACAGATCAAGAGTAATTGCTTTGCTACAACAGATCTTTAATTTTTTTTGCAAAGTGATAACGCGGAAATTGTAGGTGTTTTCTAAAGTGCTGTATAGAAAATTCATAACAAATTCCAAAAAAACAACTGACGTAAAGGATCGCCCCAGAAGTGGTAGAAAACGATGTACAACATCAATGATAGCTCGAAGAAATCGTTTGGAATCTACAACTGGTATATCAAGTAAGCTTGTTAGGCCTGAAGGAGTAAATGTTTTACGAAAATGATAACACGCAGACTGATAGCAGCAAATAAATAAATATATAAATTTCCATCGCAGAAGACCTTTATAAGTTCCCAAACTAATCCTTTAACAAAAAATGTAAGATTGTAATGGGCTCGAGAAATGGTGGATAATAGTCCTAACTGGAAAAACGTGATGTTCTCCGATGAGACGAGAACTGGCTGGGTTTCTGATTCATAAAGTACATTAGTTTGAACAGCCCAAGGTCGACAAGCCTGACTAGTAACAGCTCAACCACGTATCTCATTTGAAGCTGGGAGCGTGATGGTTTGAGATGATATTATGAGGGGTAGACGAACACCTCTATTGGCCGTGGAGAGAAAAGTCAATGGTGCAGTGAGTATCGAGGAAGTTTTAAATCCTATTCTGTCTGTTTTGAGGCGCAGTGGGCAACGGATTTGTTTTCATGGATGACAATCCACCTCCTCATTGAACAGCAGCAGTACTAAATTTTCTTGAAGAGGAGGGAATAACCAAGTTAGGGTGGTCAGCAAATTCCCTTGACATGAATGCCATTGAACATGCTTGGGATATTCGGAAAATACGCATCAAGAAACGAAACAATCCTCCTCTTATCCTGCGCGAACTATAACATGTTGTTCGTGAAGAATGTGAACGTATTCAACAAGCTCAAATTGATCATTTCATCGACAGCATATCAAATCATTTTTTGACTCCAGAACAAATGATCAATTTTAGGCACATTGGTCATTTGTTATTAAGTTTTATTTGGTACCAGTAAGAGTTATAATAAAATGATGATTACGTAAACGAGTAAAAGATAAACTTAATATCAATAAAAAAATGAAATTTTTGAATATTCCAAACTTTCTTTTCTTTTTAATAATATACCATTTATTTTTGACTTGGTAAAACTGCCCTTGACATAAGAGAGAAAGAAGTTTCATGTCATTTCATTGTTAATTCCAATGATTTGAACACTTGCTATATGTTTCAGAATATATTCGAGATATTCTCTGACATGTTTCGGCCTCGCGACCATTCTCAAAAAGAGAGCTTTGGCTCTTCCTTACAGCAAGAGTCAAAAATCTTATGGTGTCCGCGAAAAAAAAAATTACAAAATTAATGAAGAATGATAAGAATTATCATTATAAGCAAATATATGTAAAAGCAGATTTGGTAAATAATAATTGGTTATAATTTTAAGAATAAACTACAAATAAATTAATAAACATTGTTAAAACAATTTAAAAAAAATTAAGAATCACGCCATCCATTAGTCAAAACAATAGTGGCAACGTCGTATTGACTATTGATGGAGAAGCTGCTGCCAATCAGATTAGAAATATACGAGGACTTTTTCAATGAATTTTGGAAATTAGGCTAAACTAATTCCAGGCTTACATAGACTCAAATAGTGGAAATATTGAACATTTAATGTAATGAAAAAATTATTCATGTGTTTCTTAATGTGGCGTGAATCGTTTAACAAGTTTTAAGGTGTGAAAAATTAGTGCTAGTAATTTTAACTTTGACATTAAACTGCAATAATATGTAGGTTTTCAGTTTTTTAAAATAAAATAACTTACTTACTTACTTACTTACTTACTTAGTCTTCACCTCTTCTATCCTACTGGGTGTAGAGGTTTGGGCTATCCATCAGCCCCCTTGGTGGAATCTCCTCTTTTTCTCTGTGTCTCTGGCCATCACCATTGCTCCCTCCTAATCAATTGCGCACCTCACCAGGCTTTTAGGAATCGACATGTTCCAAGACTTCCTCGGTCTTCCTCTCTTCCTCCCTCCATACACAACCATGGCCCACACTCACTCCACTACCCGCACGTCTGGCATTCGCACGAGGTCTCGAACTATCGCATTTGATTTTTCTCAATTACTTCCAAAATCGATCTAACGGCCAATCTTTCCTTTATCTTGGTATTTCTCAGTCTACCCCACCGTGTGCTATGACCCCTTCAATCCTTGGCAACACTCTCTTCTCGAACACCTGTAGTTGCTTTTTGATTTTCAGACATCAGATGATTCACTATCACCTTAGTAATTTCCCTTCTACAGAAAAAGGGTTTGTACATTGTATAATAAGCTCTAGTCGCGCTATCTGTTTGTTAGATCATATTCTCCATTTCCCTTCTGCTCCAAGGTGACCCCCAGATATTTAAATTTATCAACCTGTTTCATATTTACGTTGTTCAGCCTTATATGAAGATCCTACAAGCATTCTGAAACCACCATCACCTCTGCCTTATCCACATTTATTCTTAGGCCATTTCTTGTGAATGCCTTGTTCCACGCGTCCAAAGACTTCAGCAAGGTTTCCTCTTAAAAAATGATGAATATTACATTGCGTAATTACCTACCGAGCAGATACGGTCCGCTATTCCTTATTTCGTAAAAATTTAATTCTGGTAAAAATAGAAATTGTTTTAGATCTGAATTGGTTACTTTGATCATGTAATCACTGTATAAGTAATATTATTATTATTCACCTTGTATCTCAAACAGTTTCTATCCTGAATTTCACTTTGTGTAATATTTGCTGATCTTAGATCCTCTTAAATTGCAGCAATCCATTTAATTATTTCTACTAGCTCTACTCCTATTTTCATTAAATTCGACTATTTATCTAGTTAGCCTACTCGAATTCATCCGTTTTATGTGTCCGTAAAACTTAAGTCTTCTTTTTCTCATATCGCTATGTATATCTGTGTAATTGTTTGATTTCTTAGTTTTCTCAAATTCGGTTTGTTGTGCTATTTATTTGTTTAGGGCCTAAGATTTTTTTTATGATTTTTCTTCCCTTCTTATTAATCTCCACGATGTCTCTCTTTCTATTCAAAATGAGCGTTTCTGTGCCATATAGGCATTCTGGCTTAACAACGGTGTTGAAATGTCTCAGTTTTGTGTTATTAGATATGCATTTTTTGTTGTAAATATTTTGTGTAAGTCTCAATGCAGTTTCCATTTTTTGACATCTACCCTTATTTGCCACTTTTCCAACCCGTTTTCCATGATTATTTCACTAAAATATTTGAACTGAGAGACTCCTCTGATGTTACCAAATTTTGTTATTAGAAATGAAGTTCTTAGTGTGTTGCAGGTCATGTATTGTGGCTTTTCAAAGAAAATTTGAAGTCCTACCTTTTCTGCTGTTTCTTTTTAGACTTCAATCTGTTTTCGTGCCGTTAATATATCTTGAGCTAAAATTGCTAGATCATCAGCAAACGACAGACAATCTATTTTGATTTTGGTTCTCACCAGTTTAACGGCCTGGTAAATATTCAGGGCCGATTTTTTTACACGCGACTCCTGTATTGCTTTTTCTAGAACACAGTTAAATAACAGTGGCAAGAGTCCATCCTTTTGTCTCACTCAAGTTTTGATTTCGAAGGGCTCGGAGGTGTCACCCATGAATTTAACTATTGACCTTGTGTTAGTGTTGCTTTAATAATTGCCAGCGTTTTCAGATCTAGTCCTTGTTCCTTCACGATTTGGAATAAAGATTCGCGGTCAATAAAATGATATGCTTTTTTGAAATCCACAAATGTACAGACGAGATTTTTATTGTACTGTGTTTGAGGTCTTAGGATCAACTTTAGATTCAGGATCTGTTCCGGGCAGGATCTTGCGAAAACTTGCTTGATATTTACCAATTTTAGGTTCTAACTGTTCGTGTGCTCTGTCTAGTAGACACTGAGATATAATTTCGTAACAAACTGGGAGAAGAGATATCCCTCTGTAGTTGTTTACATCCGTTCTATCTCCTTTCTTATGTAGTGGATGGATTAGAGCATATTTCCAATCTTCCGGAATCCGTTCGGTTCACCAAACTTCTTATAGAATTTTAGTTTTTTCCTTGATTGTACCTTGACCAGCGGATTTCAAAAGTTCAGCAGTGATTCCATCTTCACCAGAAGTTTTGTTATTTTTAAGTCGCTTGATTTGCCTAATTATTTCATCTTCATTCGGTGGTAATGAATCTGGGTTTGTTTGTTTATGGTTTAGTGTTGGTAATCTGTATAAGGGCTCAGAACAGTTTAGTAGTTGTTCAAAATATTTCGCAAGTTTTTTGCAATTGTCTTGGTTATTTAGAGCTAATTGTCCGTTTTCCTTTTGGAAGCAAAGACTTTGGGGTTGATAGCCTGTTAATTTTGTTTTAAATGATTTTAAAAATCTTTTTCTATTTCAATAAGTTCATTGTTTTCCAATTTTATTTTAGTTTGTCTAATTGGCTTCGATGTTTCTTTTCTTACTTCCAAAAAGATGTTATAGTTTTTTTCTGTTTTTTGACTGTTCCACTCTTTGGATCCTTTATTTCGGCTTAATACTGCTTGCTCGCAAATTTCATCCCACTACGGATGTTTTCTATGATTTTTTAAAAAGAGCCCAACTTTAGGGCTGCTTTAATAATTTTTTGTTTCAGTTCTTGCCAGTTCTGTGCTGGTTGTTTATCAAGCTTTTCTATTATGGTTGGTTTTATTTTTGTCGGGGCGAACTTTAGGATTATTAGTCTCTTTTGAATAAGATTTTGAGGATTTAAGCTAAGTTTGATTCTAGTCAAGTAGTGATCCGTATCTATGTTAGCTCCTTTCCTGACTTGAACATACAAAATCCCCATACATTAAAATTGAGGTACGAAATGGTAATATGGTCAATTTGAAATTCACCGATGTACGTGTTTGGGCACCTCCAGGTCTTTTGTTTTGATATTTTCTTCTTAAAATGGGTTGAGATTATTTTTAGATTAAACTGCGAATAGAGTTCAACCAATCTTCTGCCATTATGGTTAGTCCATTTATGAGCGGAGAAACTGCCGACTGTTTTTCTGTACTTTCTTTCTTTCCCTAGTTGGGCGTTGAAATGACTCAATAGGATTTTTACATGGTTAGAGGGAATTTTAAAAATAGTCTTTTTCAGAATTTCCTAATACTAATTTACTTTTTCAGGATTAGATTTATTTTCTTCGTTAACTGGGAGGTGTGCTTTGATTAACGTATAGTTTTTGTTAGCACACTTGAGGGATAGTGTCATAACTCGATTATTTACTGGCTGGACATTAGTTAGCAAGAGATAGCGAAAGCAACATCGAGATGTGTTTTATTTTTAAAAAGTCTGTAGTTGCCGAAATCCAAAGTACTATCATCTGTCAATCAGTCTGTGGTACTATCATCTGTCAACCAGTGTCTTGCACTTGTAGTTGCATTTGGATTTTTTGCTGATTTAATGTTCGTGTAGTTTTCCTGGGCGCTGGAAAGAGTTGATATTTATCGTTCCAAAGAAAGTTTTTGTCTTTGGGGTCAGATATTGGTCAGAGATCTTCGACTTCCTCTGAAAGATTTTGCGTTTAAGCCCGAACGCCTCAAAATCCAAAGGTCCGGTTGTATCAGCAGCGCTGGCAGAGGATTGTTTACCTCCTGGGGTAATTTTGTAATTAGTAGAACGATATATGCATATATCTCAATTTTTGGATAGTTTTTATACCCTATGAAAAAACCTTTTAGGTCAATTTTCAAATTTTTGCCATCAATGCTAGCAGAGGATTCTTTACCTCCTGGGGTAATTTTGTAATTATTAGTAGAACGAGATATGCATATATCTCAATTTTTGGATAGTTTTTATACCCTATGGAGAAACCTTTTAGGTCAATTTTCAGATTTTTACCAGCAATGCTGGCAGAGGATTCTTTACCTCCTGGGGTAATTTTGTAATTATTAGTAGAACGAGATATGCATATATCTCAATTTTTGGATAGTTTTTATACCCTATGAAGAAACCTTTTAGGTCAATTTTCAGATTTTTACCAGCAATGCTGGCAGAGGATTCTTTACCTCCTGGGGTAATTTTGTAATTAGTAGAACGAGATACACATATATCTCAATTTTTGGATAGTTTGTTATACCAAATGAAAAAACCTTTTAGGTCAGTTTTCAGATTATTTGGATAAAACTTTCAAAATATTTCAATTTTTCAAAAATAATGCATTGTTTTGGTGTTTTGCCCATAACTTCTAGAAAAATGGACCAAGTTAGACTGTTTTTTTTCCAAAATTTTCGTTATTCTATCTACTTTTAACAAAAAAATATTTAAAGCGGTTTTACCCTCGCTTTTTGAGTTTGAAACTCGATTTTCTCTGCAATTTTGTTTGTGTTATAAAACAAACCAAAATATATTCTGAAAAATATGGAATAACTGTAATTTAATACCTTAAGAGGCCAATGAAACAAAAAACTGAATTTTTCTAACAATTTTCGACGCAACGACACCAAATTTCAAAAAGTTCTGACATGTTTTCCCCGGAAATAGTTGCATTTTGGACATATTTCGACACACAGGAACCTTTTTGTTTAAAATCATATAAAGAATAATTTGTTAAATTTACGAATTATACATTAATTCCAGTGAAATTGCCAATTGTGGGAAAGTAAAGGATTTTTCATAGAACCTAATAATAGAATGAAAAGCAAAACAAAATTACGGATTTTTTTTATAATCAAGAGAGACGGACGTTTTTTTTTTCCAAAACGCTCCCTTAATCTAATTCAATTACTTTAATGGAATCGAATGGTTAACAGTTTTCTCTTTAGATTATCCTAATTTTGCTTCATTATTTACGACATTACGGTATTAAAAAAAGAAAATCTTTCCTAAAACTCTGCTGTAAACTTTAATGAACGCTTAAACTCAATTTAACACCCTTATCAAAGTTTATTATTAAAATCATGAAAATTACATTGCTAACTAACTGTTCCCCTCACTCTCATCATCTAAATTCTTTTTTTCTTTATTAATAAAACGAAAAAGTTTTCGTGTTCATTACACCTCCGTAAAAAAAGGCGAGATACAATATGCAACAAGTACGATAGCGCGAGTAGAGTTGGCCGAAACTTTGGCAGTTAATTTTGCAAGAGCATCGCCTATTTGGACGACGGTGGTACGCCTAAAATTTCCCCGGGGCTTTATCTTCGAACTTTTCTTTTTATAAACGTCGCGCATCAGATGCCCGAATAGTTTTGCTGTATTTGCGTTCACGTTTCGTTTTGAGAAAATATTGATGTAGCAAAAACTAATGAAACATTCATCGAAACTTTCGAATTAAATTTTATCGAGTTGAACTAATTCTGATTGGTCTTGAATTTTAAACATATTTACATAACATTAAACCGTTGGGACGCTATGAGTTATTTTTTCTATATGGACTTCTCTGTTATATAATGGAAAACAAAAAATAAGAACACTGAAACGTAACGGGTGATTTTTTTAGTATGTCCGAACTTCCGATAGGAGTCGCTGTCAGACGAACTGGGTGTGCAAATCCCTAGTGTCAAAATTATCCAGTATCATCTAGCAAATCAAAATCATGGGAGTTTACCAAAATCAGTGTTCTGTCCGCCAAACTTATAAGGCACTTTGTGAATTTTATGGTACCCATAATCGGCCAACCGAGCGATACATTCGGTGAATTATCGATTAATTGCGAACGCATTTCACGCTGCTCGATGTTAAAACGGAAATAAGACAAAAAACTGAGCGTTTCGAAGAAACTATCGCCGCTGTGGCTGGCAATGTTGATGCTGCTGGTTGCTGACAGAAAGTTGGGCTTTGTTGTTCGACTACGTTGAAAATTTTGCCTAAAGATCTGGTTTAGTGCTCTTACATGATCCAGCTTGTCCGAGAATTCATGCCGCAAGACCATTGTTTGCGTCGTACGTTCTATGAGTGGGTACGTTCTGTGAAGATCCATAGGAATGCGGGGTGTTTATCATCCGATAATAAGTTTTACATTTTTTTCATATCGTCTGCATTGGGCACTACTTACCGATGCCCTGGAGTTAGCTCCAGGGTATCGACGCAATCGACTTGAGTGGTGTAGTTAGTGGATAGTGTTTAGTGACGAGTCTCAATTTTGTTTAGGTATGCATGATGGCCAGGCATGAGTGAGAAGACGACGTGGTGAATGACGAGATCCACAGCTATTTTTTGAACGATATATTCATCACTCTGTTGGAATTATAGTGTGGGGTGTGGTAGTTATTTAATAGGACATAGACATAAAGATGCAAAAGTGAGATATCTAGTACTAGAAAACGAAATATATGAAAGTGTTTGAGAGGGCCACGAATGGAAATCGGTTTCAATTTGAAGGGTATAAGATTAAACAGGTAAATGAGTTCGTTTTCCTTGGATGAAGGATAACCGACAATAATGGCATCAAAGCGCCGAAATTAAAAGAACGAAATGAAGATCTACTACGGACTTCTCCTTCAAAGCACACCTAAAAATAACGAGAGCAACAAAAATTAAAATGTAAAATATATATAAAATCCGTCTTATTGTATGGATCAGAAACCTGGGCCTTGACCGTGAGAAAGGTGTTGTGATAAGAGGGTTTTTAAAGGAAAGTTTTAGTAAGATATATATACAACATGCAAAGCGGATTATGGATGCAGATGTATAATTTTGAATTCGAAACCCTATCAAAACATAATCGGTGAAAATTAACTGCCTTAGATGGACTAGACACGTCCTAACAAGAGAAATAGAAAATTTCGTGAGAAAAAATGGGATAAAAAAAAAGAGGGTGACCGAAAATAAGATTTCTGGTTAAAGGGAAAGAAGAATGGAAGAATATTATTGGGAAGTCTAAGACCTATAAAGAGTTGTGGCGCCCTGAGAGAGGGATAGAGAAAATCCTGTTTAAGCCTACATGCATAGCAAAGAGCATTCCTCTCTTTTTCCTTTGTTTATTTAATAATACAACTGTTGGTTTTTTATAAATCAAATATAGCCAATTATTATTTTATGCTAATATTGCAGAAATACATGCAATTTTATTCTAATTAAAATTAATTTATTTACAGTAGACTATATGAAAATGTTACGATAGCCAAATATTCCAATTAATTTATTAAATACAGTTAATGTCAAAGTTTGAATTTTCTTTTTTTTTCAATGCCCGACAAAAAAAATTGGTTATTTTCCAACTACATGTAATCATAAATCAATACTAAATCACTTCTTAATATTAAAAGCATTTATTTATGCTATAATTATTTTTTTTGTCTACAGAATATACTCAATTTCAGATTTATGTTTAGTAAGCTAAAATTATATTATAAGATATACACATTAATTCAGTGCCTTTTTATTACGTGATTTATAACCGCGTTTGAAATTTTTATTGTTTCTTACTCGTATGTGGTTTATAAGTGTATATCTCGAAATTTTCAAAAGAAACACAGTCTGTTCAATGAACATGGTGGTCAGTGATTAAGGTGGAATATTTATATTATCAGCAAACCCATCTTTGTCTGAATATACGCATTATATATATATATATATATATATATATATATATATATATATATATATATATATATATATATATATATATATATATATATATATATATATACTTTTTTTTTAGTTTTTATTGGGATTTTCGGTCAGTGTAAATAAGTTTTAATTTTTTATTGCTTTATTTACGTTTCGGTTCTACAACGAACCATCATCAGAATACTTCTAAAATAAAAATTACTTTTATAAAAAAAAATACAGACTTACATTTAAAAACCTACCAATATCAATTACACAATTAATTTTTTGAATTTTTTAGCTAATATGTGTCAATTTTTTATAAAATTTTTAAATGACAATGACAAGTCAAATTTTTGACATATTTAACAATTCTTCCACCTTTTTTGTTTTTTATTATAACCTAATTATTTTGAATTTTTTATGTGGAATGATATTAGATGCAAAAATAAAAAATTATGAAAATTTATTATTTAATAATGTTATTATATATACAACTTAAATTATCTGTATCATTTCTGAAATTAATGGTATTATTTGTTTTTTTTATATAAATCATTTATTTTATATTTCTTTTTTTGTATTGTTTTTCAAAATCTAGGATATTTATGTTGTTAAAATTAAAGTTATATTCATTGTCTATAGCATGCTTTGAAAGTGCAGTGAAAGTGCTTTTTTGTGTTCATTAATACTGTTTTTTAAATATTGTTTCGTTTGGCCAATATATGAGCTTGGGCAGTTTAAGCAATCAATTTTGTAAATTAAATTTGTTTGTTCCATTTTGGGTGTTTGTGGTTTTAAGTTTGTAAATATTTGTTTAGTTTTATTATTGGGTATTTCTGCTATAGTTATATTATATGGTTTAAGAACTTTTTTTATTTTATTATTTATTTCTGGTATGTAAAGTAAAGGTATGTAATTTTTATTTTTAGTTTTATTTGTTATGTTATTATTGTTATATATTCTATGTATTCTATTTTTAATTACCGGTTCGTAAAGTTTTTTTGGATAGTTATTATCTTCTAGTGTTTGTTTGATTTTATTTATATATTTTGGTCTATTGTTTGGATTAGTTAAAATAACAGCTCTATCAATTAAAGAATTAATAACACTTTTTTTTATATTTATTTGGTGTATAAGATTTAAAATTGAGATATCTTCCAGACCATACTGCTTTTGTATACCAATTTGTTTATTCTTATCTATTATTCTTATATATTTATGTTTATTCTTATATATTATTTGCCATTCTTATCATACGTGATGTTAATATCCAAAAAAATTATTGTTTTATTTTTTTCTTCTTCATGAGTAAATTTTAATTTGTTATGAAATATATTGAATTTGTTTAAGCTATATTGAATTTTATTTTTAGGTATGCATAATATACAATCATCTACAAATCTTTTATAAAAATAAGGTTTAAAATCGAGAGTATCAATAACTTTTGTTTCAACATATTTCATAACTAGATTAGCGATAGTTGCTGAAATTGGTGAGCCCATTGCTACACCGTAAATTGGGGAATAAAATTGGTTATCATATTTAAAAAATGTAGATTCTAGACATATTTTTGTAGCTTCAATAAATTCGTTTTCAGGGATGGTTGTAAATGTTTTAATTATTTTCCATTTTTCTTTAATACCATTAAGGGCCAATTTAATTGGAATGTTTGTGTTGCGGAGAAAACATCAAATGATACGAGTATGTGATTTTCTGGATTTTTTTTTGTTTTTTATGTAATTATGAAATTCCCATGAGTCTTTAATATGATGTTTGATTACCTACTATGTTTGATAAAATGCTTGATAAATATTTTGATATTTCATATGTTGGAGATTCAATTGTACTAACAATGGGTCGTAATGGATTATTTTCTTTGTGTAATTTTTGTAAGCTATATATGTATGGTGGATGACCGTTGTGGCATATTAATTTATTTTTAAACTTTTTGTCAATATACTTTTTATTAACCCATTTATTTAAAAGATTATTTAGTTTAATTTGTATTTTCTTAGTAAGGTCATGTCTTTCTTTTTTATAAGTTGTAGAATCATTAAGTAAATTTATCATTTTTTGGTTATATTCTTTTTTTTCCATTACAACAGTTTTATTGCTTTTATCAGCTAAAAGTATATATAGTAAGGGGTGTTGTGATAAAAAAGATTTAGATTCTTGTAAATAATATTTAAAAATGCATTTTGTTATTTTGGAGTTTAATATTTTATTTTTGCAATAGCTTAGAATGTTGGCAGTTTTATTTCTGATTGTTTCTTTTTCATTTATATCTAGTTTTTCTATACCTGCTTCTACATTTGTTATTACTTGTTCAATTTGTTTTGGTTTAATTTTTTCTTTATATGAAAATTTTTAGCCAAGTGATAGGATATATTTTATATGGTCGGGTATATCTATATAAGTTACATTTTTTATCCAATTTTGATTAATTATGTATTGTTCTTTAGTTATGTGTTGTTTTTTTATTAGGTTATTGATTTTATGTGTTTGTTTTTTATTTTGTTAAATCATTTTTCATATATTTCATTTTGTTTTATATAAAAATTGTTTAACCATATATTTTCATATTTATTATTTAGTTTTATTTTGGTTTCTTTTAGTATTTTATTAAATGAGTTTATTTTTGAGAAACAATCACTGATACAGATAATTAATAGCTGATTATATAAATTATTTATAGTTTTTGTGTATTTGAAAATTGAAATTTTTGCATCTTACCAAAAAGTGCTTACGATTAATTTCACTTGCTATTTTTGTATTTATTTGTTTATATTTAATTAATCTTCATTTTGATTCTTTTTTTTGTTGGTATTGGTTGTGTTTATATATATATATATATATATATATATATATATATATATATATATATATATATATATATTTATATATATATATATATACAACAAAATAGTATAGCATAAAAATTTGGTGGATTTGCGATGACGCGTTTTCTTTCCACGGCATAATTTACACTGACAAAGAGAATACAGCAGGAAAAAAAATCAGGAAGAGAAAGTTGTAAAGGAACTTGCATCCACGAATCGAGGAAGTGGGAGAAACATATGCATGAACAATTTTTTCACAACTTTACACCCTGCAAAGCACTTGCTAACATGGAAACTCATCATTGTTGGCGCAATGAAAAAAATAAACCGTATGTACCTAATGTCATGGCTCCAAATAATTCACGAATGGCAATACTCGACCATTTTTGGTTTTCACGACCGAGTGACGATGTGCTCTTAGGCCTCGAGGAAAAATAAAGCAGTAATTCTGATATGAACCATGCATTCAGATATGGCTGAGAGTTTGAGAATTGAAAAGTTCGCGGACACCTATTGAGCAGTAAAAGAACTATATAATTTACTACATTTTAAAGTTTCATTCTTCATATGAACATAAGTAATGTTTCAAGTCGATCTGTTAATTAATTCGCACAAAAATAGCAGCTTAAAGTAAACGTATCAGTGTTATTTTTTAATATGAAAAATGTTGAAAATCGTGCAGTGATTAATATCTTTGTAAAAAAGGTTGAAAAGCACTGAAAATTCATTGCGAAATGGAAAATATATTAGGGGAGTCCGCTTCTTCAAAAACAATGGTTTTTAAGTGGGCAGGTGAGTTTTAACGAGGTTGTTCAAGTCTGGATGATGATCCTCGTTCTGGACGTCCAATAAAGGCAACTACTGAACAAATAATTAATTCTATACATAATATGGTTATAGATGACAAACAATTGAGTTTTAGTGAAATTACTAAGATCATGGACATCTGAACTGAACGGTTGTAGGAGATTTTGAAAAAGGAATTGGGCTTAAGAAAGCTATGTGCAAGATGGGTGCCTCATTTGTTAAATACTGATCAAAAACGACTTCGAGTAAAACTTTCTAACCAACATTTCGAACTTTTTCGAAAGAATAAAATAGATTTTAAACGCCCTTTTTTAACTATGGATGAGACTTGGGTTTACCACTATGATCCTGAACTGCGCCAACATACCGCAGAGTGGACTGAGCCGGGTTGTTAAGCTCCGAAGCAGCCAAAGTGGTCAAAATCAAACAAACATATTATGACATCAATTTTTTGGGATGCAAAAGACATTTTGATAATTGATTATCTTCAAACCGGCAAAACAATAACATAAAGTATTACTGTAGTATTACTCAAAGTATTACTGTAGTATTACTCATTAGTATTACTCAAACATTTTGGATCAATTGGATGTAAAAATTCATGAAAAAAAACCTGGTTTGTTGGAACATCCATCATATTCACCAGATCTGGTCTCGTCTGACTTTCATCTGTTCTCAAACTACAAAAAATTCCTACGTGGCAAGCGTTTTTCATCAAATGACGAAGTTATAGCAGCCGTGGATAAGAATTTTAACGGACTTCCTGAAAATCACTTCAGAGATGGAATAAATGAATTGGAGAACCAATGGAAAAATGCATCGAGCTTAAGGGAGAATATACGGAAGAATAAAGTCATTTTTTCAACTATAAACTTGTTTTATCACTTCCGCTCCGCGAACTTTTCAAATAGCCTAGTAAATTAATTATCAAAAAACTGTAAATATTGTAAAATATAATGATTGTCATAAATAATATTTTGAGAACATAATTGTTATGTTGTTTTTATATATAAAAAAAAATTACCCGCAGCCTCCATAAAACATTAGTGGGCTCACAGGTTTTTTTATGTTAATTATTTAATTCTTTATTTGAAAAAATCCAAAAGTCAGCATTGAAACTCGAATTAAAAAAAACTTATTGGCATATCCTCCAAATTATTTTTTTATTTCAATTGTAATATTGTAGGGTTCTATGAAAATCAAAATTACATGCAAGCGACATCTAGTTTTTTTTTGTGAATTTTTGGAAAGAAGTCAAAATAAATTTAAAGCCCAACTTTAAATTGCATATAAAAAAAACTAAAAGGTATCATGCTCTTCGAATTCTTAAAAAAATCTCTGGTTTATCCTCTTTCTACCGGTATGCATTCATGCCATAAAAATGTTTTACTAACTTCACTAATTTGTGTATTGTACTTTGTGTATCGGTGAACTTTGTGTGTCGGGACGCATTAGGCTGATATTCAAGATGCAGGCGAAAAACCTGTTTTTGTGTAAACAACACGCGCAAATCAGGTAAAAACTATTATCTCCCTCATACACAGTAGAATTGCATAATATGTCTCTCTTTTTCATTAGGTAAATGGAAAACCAGCTCAAAAAACGCGCGCCATGGTTTCAGTTTTTTTACTCGAGATTTGACTGTCTTTGTTAATTAACGCATTGGTTGTTCCAACGTAGCGCTGCTAATTTTTTAATTATGTTACTTGTGTTATTTGTTTTTGTTAAGTGGTGTTAGTTTTTATTAAGTTGTGTTAGTTTTTGTTTAGTTTTGTTAGTGTTTTACGACATTTTGTTAATTTGATGATGGCTGCATTCTCTAATGAAGAATACACGGACATTTTGATGACATATGGAAGTGCCAATGGTGTTGCACCAGAAGTGCAAAAATATATCAAGAACGCTTTCTTAACGAACGCTTACCTTCCCACCACACGTTCCAAAACACTTACCGACGCTTACGAGAATCTATATATAAGAAACCTTATATAAGAAAGAGATAGCAGCCAGATTTTACTGCGCAAAAGTGAGATAGCATTTTCCACCTACTTAGCGTATGTAGTTTACGCAAATAATAATATCGAATATCAGTCTAATACGTCCCTATATACAAAGTTAGACTATGATCGCTTTTAGTTTTTTTTAATATGCAATTCAAAATTGAGCTTTAAATTTATTTTTACTTCTTCCAAATATTTCGATACCTTCTATATATAAAAAGAGTCTTTAAAAAAAAGTAGATGTCGCCTGCATCTAATTTGACTTTTATATAATCCTACAACATTACACAAAAAATAATTTGGAAGCTATACCAATAACTTTTTTTAAATTCAAGTTTAAATGCTGATTTTCGGAATTTTTTAAATAAAGAATTAAATAATTAACATAAAAAAACCTATGGACCCAATAATGTTTTATGGAGGCTGAGGAGATAGCAAAAGATCCCTCCTATCGGATATTTTAATTTGACAAACGATGCACCAAACACCCTATATAATTTGCGTGCTTTTGAGCTAAATAACAACGATTCGTAACCTCAAAGGAACATTTTTATGTTTTTTCTATTTTAATTAAGCAAATGCACCGCGATAGGCACCCGGGTAATAAGTGTTAAGCAGTGATGACGATGAAATAAAGGCCATAATGGCCGGAGATCCACGGATCATAGTCCGTGAGATAGCAGATAAGTTAAATATTGCCCAATCGATCGTTTTTGACCATCTATAAAAAATGGGTATGTATATAAGCTAATACGATGTGTGCGTTCCAGTGCGAAAATTATCTGGACCGCATCTCTTCGTGCGATCTTTTACTGAAAAAAACTCTGCGCCTCCATTTCTCAAACGAATGGTAACTGGTGGTGAAAAGTGGATTGTGCACAACAACGTGCGATAAAAAATCATTAAGGTTGCCAGCATCAGCAATTTTGATTGCGGCGAAAAACGATCCTCATCCAAAGAAAATTATGCTTTGAATCTGGTGGGATTGGAAGGGATCCATACACTTTGATCATCTTCCTCGCAACCAAACCATCATCATCGACGTTTACTGTTCAAAATAAAATCGGTCGAAGGCAGAAATTAAAGGAAAACGTCTAGAATTACCAAACAGGAAAGGCGTCGCGTTTCATCTTGACAATGCACGATCACAAGATTTAATCAGAACCTGGCAAAGATATTTGAGCTTCAATTGAGATGTATTGTCCTATCCACCATATTTAACGAACATCGGAACCTACGGACTACAATCTACATCGCTTCTCCCAAATTTGTTTAAATGGGACATCTTTTAAAACGGAAGACCTAAAAAACAACCTGTTGACATTTTATTTGCAATTTGCTTGCAATGCAATATTTTATTGCAGGACGCTAATTTTTAGCAAAAATGTATTATCGATCAACCATTACGTTGGCAGAAAGTTGTATATAATAATGGTAATTACGGAATATACTGAATATGTGAGGGTAAATCAAATATAAACCGATATTGTTATATACATATTTATTATTTATAAAATAATACAAAAAAAGCTACAGATCATTTTTCGACTTTTCAGCCAACTGCGTACGAAGTCCTCAATATCTTGATCGTTGTCGAATCGTAGCCCCCTAAGTGCATCTTTCGAAAACACAAACAAAAAATTATCACGTGCTAACAAGTCTGGGCTGTATTGAGGGTGTTCAAAGGTATCCCAATTAATATTCTCCAGTTTTTCCTTCGTCAAAACCGCTGTTTGTGGTCTGGCGTTGTCATGGAGAAGGAGGATGTCTCTGATGGGGACATTGCGTCTTTTGCTCCTGTAAGCGGATTTTGTTACCTCCAACAGCTGGCAGTAGTAAGCAGCATTAACCATATGTTCATCATGTAAAAAATCAATCAAGGGACGGTGGAACCTGTTGCTCACTCATGGCTGTACTGACAGAGAACTCAGTAAAACAGCTCACCGAGCTTTTCCCCCACTCCTAATACATTGCATTGCAACGACCTACATTGACAGTGGCCCGCTCGTGATTGGTTGAGGAAAGTAATTGTAAAATTCCGGTTTATATTCGATTCAGTCTCGTATATTTACATAAACTTTTTACGCTTTTCCTTCTCTTTAAAAAATACTTACGAAATTTCCGGACAACCCCATATATATAGCTGTTTTTGCAAATTCATCTGTTTTATTGTTAATTTTCAATTTTTTTCGAGTGAATATAAGTGAATAGTCGAGATTGAAGTCAAGGGTCTTCCAGAGAGATGGCCATCTTCGCAGATTTTCCACCATTGTTAAATCCTTGCTTCTGATACATGTGGAAACATATTCGCAATAATCCTACAGTTCGAATACGTGAAAATTTGTTTCGCTAACAAAATTTAAAACAGATTTTTAGCACGACACTCTTTGACATTTTAAAAATCGCCAGAGGACTTTTCTTCACCTACGCAGACAAGCGTCTATTTCCGAACTATTCAACATAATATGTAGTTTTGCGTAGATGTCAGGGGCAGTCCTACTACTCTACAAACGCTCTTTTCAATGCCGTTAACGTGGGTAGTTTAAATTAGAACTTCTCGAGACTATCTGACCGCATAAAAATAAATTGAGAGATTTGATTAACTTTAAACATAACTTTGAAAATTCCATTAAAAATAACAGGAATTAATGGATTACAATGACGAGTCTTCAAGTTTTCAAAATATGTATAAGGGGAATTAGAAAAGTAAAACATATTTAAATACATGAAATGCATATTTAAATGAAAATCTGAAAATAAAGGGGAGGCCTAAATTGAACGCTGGATTTAAATTTCGTCCCATTTTTTTGCGGTTGATTGACATATACAAGGTGTTTATATATAAGAAAGCGTTTAGGAATTTTACAAAATTTTTATCTCAACGATTATTTTCATTTCTTAACTGTCGTGTAAATAAGCAATATAATCGTTACTGGCGTACAACGAATCCGAAACTCAAGTTTCAAAAACCCTACTATCGCCTAAAGTCACCGTATGGGCGACAATGTCAGCGCGAGGAATAATCGGCCCAAACTTGCTTGAAGACGACAGAGGACGCACAGCTACTGTCAATTTAGAGCGTTATGTGGAAATATTGGACAATTTTATGGTACCTATACTGCAAAACTTTGCTGGTTATTATCAAAGAACATGGTTTCAGCATGACGGAGCAATGTCACACACTTCCAACACGTCTCTGCCACAAGTTCGTGAAATTTTCCCAAACAAATTGATCTCTAGGAGAGATGACATAAATTGGCCTCCACGTAGCTCTGATTTGAGCCTTATGGACTTTTTCTCGTGGGGCTATCTAAAACCGAAAGTTTACATCAATAAACTGGGTTCCTTGGTACAGTTAAAAGAAAACATCCGACACGAAATGGCAACTATTCCAAAGATTATGTACTCTCAAAAATTGAATTCGTGAAAATCTACTAATTCGTAATCAATATTCACTATCTAAAAATGTCCAATCTATACGACTAGTAAATAGTAGTTATCCACTTTTTCAATTAATGAAACTTATCACATTTTGAATTAGTGAATTTTTAACTAATAGAAAAGTGAAATTTTCCAAATAAAAATGTGATTTGTTTACTAATAAAATAGTGAAAATTCTACCAATGAAAAAAGTAAATTTTCCACAAATCAAAAAGTAAACATCCTTTTAATAAACAAGTAAAATTTTCATTTTTAAAATCGCAAAAAATCACTACATCGATAAGAAGAGAAGAAGAAGAATCGGGGGTCCCACCATATTCCTCTCCACCGCCTGACCCTGAAGGGGGCAGACGGTGCCCCTCTTGGTATTTATTAAGAAAATGAAAAAAAAAAAATTTAATTAAATTAAAATATACTACTCGTGCCAACGAAAAACTAAAAGAAAGAGAACAAGACTTCGAACGAGGTAAAGCGAGAATTTAGATTAAACGCTTCTTATTCGATAAGAAGAAGAAGAAGAAGCGGGGGGTCCCACCATATCCCTCTCCACCGCCTGACCCTGAAGGGGGCAGACGCTGCCCCTCTTGGTCTTTATTAAGAAAGGTTTTTAAATAATTAATTAATTAATTTAAAAAATAAATAAATCGTGCCAGACTGAAAGAAAGAGAAAACAAGACTTTGAACGAGGTATCGCAAGTATTTGAAACGCTTCTTCTTATTCAATGTGCAAATAATACAAAAAATTCTTTATTAATTTAATACATGATTAAATTTTGCTTAAAAATTTTCTCTCGCTCAACCCTGAAATCCCAAACAACTTGAATTAAAACGAGGGTGGATCCCACAGAAATGGGCCGCAGCCCGGGAAGTACCTATAACCTTCCCTTTTGAGCCCCAGAACATGTAACTATTTAATTTTTAAATGTGCTAACGTTGAAGGGGGTGAGCCTTACGCAGAAAGCAACATGAGTAATTTTTAAGCAAATCAGACAAAAAACTTAAAAACTAAAAACGATACATAAAAAATATTAGAAAAGCCTAACCTAAGACCTGAACTAAAAAACTTATTGTAAATCAAAACTAAAAACGTCAGTTTTCATAACAGTCAGGCTGTTTCCGGCTCTGCCGCCACGAAGCCCTCCAAAAGAGCAGTCCTCTTCCTTTCCATCAGTGTTCGCAGTATTCTATCAGGTATTGCTGGCCAGTGCGGACCAAGGACCTCAGCTATGGCGAGTCTCGGCACGTCGAAATCGCTACAGTTTAATATTCTATGTATTGGGTCATCTACTGCTCCATTTGCGCATGCTGCGCAGCACGCATCATCAATCCTGCCAATTCTCTTCAAGTGTCCCAGGAACTGACCGTGCCCGGTCAGCACCTGAGTCAGTTTTCTATTGAATCGAAAATGGGCCTCAAGCCAGTCCGACACATTCGGCACAAAGCCAAAAGTAAACCTCCCGGCTTCTTCCTCCTCCCATTCGGTCTGCCATCTAGTAATGGTTCTGTTCCTCAGAGCACCTTTAATTGTTTTCCTGTTGAGCCGAGGCTCACCAGGTATCAAAAGACCATATCTGTCCAGCTGTCCGCCAGACAGATGTGCCCGGAGGTCCAAAGACTCATAAATTAGCTCCTCGATCGGAGGAATCCCAGCCAAGGCCGAAGCAGCAGCCGTGGAAGTGGAAACGTATGCCCCGATGATAGTTCGGGACACCATCCCCCTCACCGATTGTAGTTTGGCTCGATTTCTGACGTGCAACAACTTATCTACAAAAACGTCGGAACCATATGTCAGGACCGGCATAACCGCCCCAAAGGAAATAGTTCGCAGAGAGTCCGCAGGTGTTTCATAAACTCTACTCAAGGATCTCCTCAGCATCTGGAACAGTCTATTGGCCTTTTCACAGGAATATGTGATGTGAGCTGCAAAAGACAGCTTGTCGTCAACCAAAACACCAAGATATTTAAACTTTGATGACCTTCCAATTTTGTTCGGTCCAATTCTGACAGTAGGGTTTCTTGTCAATTTCCTGCCGAAAACCAGATATGTTGACTTATTGGCGGCTATTTCCAATTTACTCGAGCACGCCCATTCGTGGACCAAATTCAGCGCCTCATTCAATTTCACTTCAAGGGCAGGGCGACTATTGCCCCCCACCACAATTGCCAGGTCGTCTGCATAGGCAATAATCTCAAATTCAGGCTGATTGTCAAAGATGTACAACAGTTGATCCACGACCAAGTTCCAGATCATCGGACCCAGCTTAGAGCCCCGCGGACAGCCTCTCTGCAAAACTTTATGAGCCGCGTCTGGCCCCAAGTCTAATCTAACGGATCTGTCCGAGAGATACGACGCAACTATACGAAATAACCGGCAGGACGGGTTCTTAAGCTTGAGAGCGTGCAGCACAGCAGGCCACCATACGTTGTTAAAAGCCCCTCTGATATCCAGGAAAATGCTTGCGGTATATCTGTACTGACTGCGCCCAACAGTCTCAACAAGCCTGCTGATCGCTTGTTTAGTGCCTTTTCCTCTAACAAAGCCGTACTGACTTCGGTGATGGAACTCCTCCTCGCCGGTCGTCGCGAGAAGCCGCAGTCTCAAAAAATGTTCCAATGCTTTACCCAAAATAGGTAGAAGCGTAATCGGTCTTATTGCTCCCAGGCTGTCCGGACTCTTTTCTTGTTTGGGGATGGTGATGAGAAGCCCCTCCTTCCATCTTCTCGGGAAGTACGCAAGCAGCAAGCAGTAGCTAAAAATCCGACTAACATAGTCAGAAATAGCAACCGCCACCGTCCGCAGCACAATGCCCGGAATGCCATCCGGACCCGGAGCTTTTCTGATGTTCAATCCGAGCAAGTATTCTTCGATCTCCTCTCTGGACACCGAGGGGGCCTCAGTTCCAGGACGCTCATAATCGAGAGCGGTCATTCTGATTAATGCCAACTCAGGTGTATCCTCCGCTAAGCTATCATTAATGATGAATTCGTTTACTATGGCCTCCGCTGTCTGGTCAAAGTCGAAAGTGCCATCATTATCAGGATCTGCTCTAATATTGTTGATGATGTTCCTGGTACCCTTAAATTTTCCAGATGCTATCTTATATGGGATGCTCCACGGGTCCTCCCTTAGTTGATCGTTAACAAATGTGCTCCAAGAGTCCGACTTGGCCCTGGCTATTTCCTTTCTGAGCTTAGAAGCCATATTCATATATATATCTTTAAGTCTAGTTCTTTCAATCATATCAACTGAGTTTTGGTACGCTCTTCTCTGTCTAAGCCCGGCACGCCTCAGTTCGTCAAGACGTTCTGTCCACCATATCGGCTTGGTAAGAAAAATCTTGAGCAACTGTATATGAGCAACTGTAGGCTCCCATAGTAACCTTTCCAAGTCCGCCAGGCCCACAATAACCATGTCCAATGCCCTCTCCACATTGATCTTGCAAAGGGAACTTCTAAGAATCGTACGGGAAATGTCGTAGTTGAGTTTCCACTGAAACACTATCAAACGATGATCGCTCAGGGAATCTTTCAACACATTCCAATCGCATATCTTGTTGTTCGTATTAAGATTACCTAAAGTAACGTCAATGTTGCTGTTCCCAAGTGGGCTGCTAAAGGTGGTAAGAGCTCCGGCAATGTTGTGAACCTGCAGATCTTCTAAGGAGAAAAACTCGGCCAATGCATCGGCTCGATCATTGGCCACATCAGAATGCCACATCGGATGGTGCGCGTTAGTATCAATGGCCCAAATAATTGGACCATTCCTGAATATATAATTGACGTCCGTCAACAAGTCGAGCGGCTCTTGCAGACGAAAATCCCTAGCCGGTGACCAGTAAGCGCTACACAAAACTATCTTACTACTGCAGAGCGAAACCCTTGCAGTAGCCATTACTTCATTGGTGAATTGGGATAATTTCAAGCCAGAAAAAGTTGGATTAATGATGACTATACAAGCCTTAAACTTAACAGCCTGATCAGCTACAAGACCAAAACTCCCCAAACCGGGGAGACTGCAGACTCCATCAATCTCTCATGAAAGTGTAGGGCTCCTGAATGAGAAGAATGTCAATCTTTCTCTCCACAGCATTTCTTAAACAGTCAAGCGTTGCCACCTGACTGTGATGCAAGTTTTGCTGCCCAGTGAAGACGCGATCTTTACGCATCATCACCAAAGTCGATACGTGCAACAAAGGCCTCCATCCTTCTTTTGAAGACCGTACATTTAGCATCTCTGGGCCTGTGTTTAAAATCGGTTAATTTAGCCTGCAAACATAAAACGCACTTGTGTTCTTCAATTTTGCTAGCACTGGGGCAGCTCCTAGAGTCGTGCCTACCAGCACAGAAACCGCACGCCAACTCAGCCGTACACTTCGTCAATGTATGCCCGAACCCCTGGCATTTAAAACACTTGGTAATCTGGACCCTGTCCTCAATTCTGCAGGAATGCCAGCCAAGATACAATATGCTCTTTTCTAGTAACTTTTTCCTGGTCAGACCATCAACTTCCACAACCCAATGGACATAGTGCCTGTCTCTCGGACCAAACTTATACACCGGGTTTATACAAGGTTATGCCTCTTCCCACGTCTCCAGAAGATTCTGCTCTACAATCTCCTGCTTAAGTTCTTCCTTCCTAATGCTAAACGGAACGTTAAAAATTGTCAGCCTGGGTTTAAGTTTATCAACAGAAGATACGTTCAAATCAAGTTTCTTGATGTCTTCCGAACGAGATAGCTTCTCGATGTCGTTTGATGCTGATTCGATGACCACTTTGTTGTTACGTGTGGAATAAATTCTGGTTGGTTTGATACCGAGCTTGCTGGGATTTAACTTTTGCATTAACAGCTTTTTAAGCTCTTCTTCCTGCATTTCTTTCCCATCTGAAGACTTAGAAATCTGAATCTTAAAATTTTTAGCGACAGGAACTAACTTCCCGATGCCACTCACCTTAACTGCGCTGGTCGAGGCCACACTGGCATAAGTATGCTCCTTTTTGCGGCTAAGATTATCTTCCAGTAACCTGCTCTGCTCTTTCGCCCTCTCATTCTGGTTGGATAACAGTTCTTTAATTACCTGTAATTCCTCTCTGATGTCGCTATCTTGTCTGTTGTCGATAATGCCAGTCACCTGATGACTCATCTCATCCAATTTGCTTATCATGAGCCTAGTGATTTTATTAAGCTTCTTCTTTTTATTCTTATCCTCCGACGAATCAAAGCTTAGTTTTAACTTTCTAATGCACTCCACTACAATCTCCATTCTCTCCAAGAATGTTGCCTTGTCTTCCTTGGAATTTCTCGGCAGATTTTCTTTGACTCTTTTCCCAATGGGAAAGTCAGATTCTTCCTCAGACCCCGGACCAGGAGTCGGGTCTCTCATCCTCTTCTGTTTGGAATTTTCAGCTTCCATTCTGCTCATATTTTTCAAGCTTCGCGACGCCAGACCGGCCTGACCGGAACTTTGGCAGAGCCCGCCGGCCCGCTCTTGTGAAAGGGGTTTCCCAACCCCTTCCTATACACCTCTTAGCCGTAGGCCGGAGCTTATGGCGTGTTACAGGTCTAATAACACGACTAATTGCCGGCCAGTCGTTTCCACCAGGAGCCCACGAGGAGGGGGGTGTCGTCTTTAACCAATAGTAATTTATAGAGAAAATCACTTTAACGTCTCCTAGCAATAATCGCACCTCGGATAAACCTCATCGGTTACGATAATGCCACTGCGCAAAGTTATCTTATTCGATAAGTATAAGAATTAAATATAATGAAATTACTCAACATGACAAGTAGATTTCTCGTCGAGATTTTTTCTAAAAAATGTTTCGTTATTCGCACTCAATATCATCCTTGTCGTTTTCTGGTTCATTGGTGTTGATATTAGCAATATTAACATGCACAGAAGACACAATGCTGTATGGCTTTACTTTCTTCAATGCTGTATGGCAAAATTACTAATTTTAATGTTTTCACACTTACTATTTGAATTAGTGAATTTTCTATTAATCAACTTAAGAGAGTACCGAGCCGTCTTAAGGAATTTTGTGGTTCGTTTAGATGAGTCTCGTGAACGTGAAGGTTTACTTACATTTGGATGACATTATTTTTAAAAAATAATTTCCTAAAATTTGTTTTCCAATAATTGATAAACGTTTTATTGATAAACATCTATCTTTTATTTATATTCCTATATCAAAAAGAAACTTTCTTTTGGGGCACATTTTATATATTATTGTCCCGATAACTATGATTATCTCGATAACAAAATATTGAACGCTATACGATAGACTAGCATGTTGTTATTGTTAAAACAAAAACGTTTTATAGGAAACGAAAACTTTGTAGACTTCGAACTGGTCAAAAAGTACATCATTTGAGTCAACTGATCGAAGATTTTTATAAAAAAAACTGATGGATTTAAATGGCTAACGGAATCAAGACCTCGTGAGTATAAACGTGGACCAAGGTCCTGTGAAAATATTATCTTGGTTAGTGAAAGTGTTGTTGCACAATCATTTCAAAAAGCTCCATTCGGTCGATGATCACTAAATACCTCCACGTTCATACGTACGAAATTCAAATGGCGCAAAGGCTACAGCTTTCTTACCATTTTTACAACGGACAGTCAAAAAGTTAACGGTCAAAAGTTATCTTCAGCAAAGATACTCATTTTCAAATCGAAGGTTCTGTAAACAAAAAATTTTACTTTTAGGGCTCCGAAAATCCATGCCCAATTTACAAGCAGCAAATTCACCGCAAACAAATCGTGTTGCACCGCTAACAATTGTGGTGAAATATTAACTGTTTTGATCAAATGCAAGTAAATTTTCTTGTAGTTTTTCATTATTGCATAATTCTGTCATAGTTTACACAAATACGATTTTATTTTTTATATTTATTTATTATATTTTATTTATTAAATTTAGTACCCAATAAAACTTACTTTTTATACATTGCAGTTTTTTATATGTTTTACCAATGTGTTTTATTTAGTACGAGTCGTATTTTTCTGTGTATACATTGTGTATGCTCTAATTTGAAGTCTGTACGCCATGCATATCTAATATTACAAAATCCTTCGCCATTTTGTCACTTCCTAAAAAAACTAATAGAATTTGAAGGTATTATGCAAAAGATAAAAAGTTTGAAATAAATGAGCGAATTAAGGCCATTTTAAGACATCATTTAAAAAAAGGTTTCATAGCGTTTGAAGCCACTCATTTGCAAAGATTTGCAAAGGTGCTGTATCAAACCGCACCGGAGAAGCTCAGGTCGAAATATTTCACTTTGAATTGGTTCCTGATAATAGGGCGATGATATCGCGCCGATGATATCGGCGCTGTTCTGACCGATAAATATCCAGCTTTAGTTAATAGTAAAAATGTCCTGAAGCAAGACAACACAAAACCGCAGCACTTCATATCTGTCCACCTCAAAAATTTCGGACTTCGTTCATGAACTTCTCACTCGCTGAACATTCAGCCCCGACCTCGCGCCGTCGAATTACCACTTATTGTGGTCCATAGCTTACTTTTTGCGAGGAAATTAAATCAGGACTGAAGAAGGGGTAAAAACAGTCTATGTCGATTTTTTTCCCCCCAACTCTTGGAACCCAACGGTTAAGTGTGTGATGACACTCAGCTACTGCTCTCATTGGACGTAGTCCAAGAAAATCTAACAGTACATGTATACGCCATCCGACGGGAGATCGGTGGAAACATGGGTTGTTGGCTGTGGATAGGGTCTCCCTATTCTTGATGGTATGATATATGTTGGCGCCCTGAAGAGTCTGAACCTTGAGAGACGAAACATATGTCATCCACTTGAAGGGATAGGTGGGACTCCTTCCCGGTCAAGCAACCAACAAAAGTGTTCATATATATATATGAGTGATTTACGGTAAATGGTACATTAGACTTTTACAGAGAATTATTTAAAGTAAAAATTTGAAATTTTACATACTTATTTAAATAATCATAAGATCTCCATTTAAAATATTTTCTCCGCTGCGGTACCAAATGTACTCGTAGCTAATATTAACTTTGTTTTTTAAATAGAATACCCTATATAATATTACATTTTGAAATTCCGTGAGGCATATTGAGCTGTTGCGGAAATAAAAAATATTTTTTAAGAAATTTGGCAAGAAACATCCCTGAATATAAAAATATTTTTTTTTATAACCAGCATCGCTAGATACTTGAATTCTTGAATACGGTTCCTTAATATGTTGGTTTATGATATTATAAAATGAGAATTAATTTATGGCATACAGAATGTTTACAAAATAGTGCGCTTTTGATAGAACTTAACAATTCAAGTTATGTAGCACCTGCAGACAGTTTAACGCAGTGCATTAGTTTTAAGCAGTGTAGTAAAAAAAAATAGATTATAGATTGCAGAGTTCATGTTCATTTACATAAGTACCCAAATGTTTGTATATGTTTATTTATGTATATGTTTGTATATTTTTGAATATATTTGTAATTTTGATTATTCTATTATTTCGTATTCTTTTAAGTAAAAATTTCTTACAACTATTAAGGCAAAGTTGTCTACAACTACGCCGCCGTAAGTCTATAAAATTATAAATTAGCTAGACTAATCATATATCAAAGTTAACATTAATTCTTTTCAAAATACATAATACCAAGTGATTTTCTTATATTTCTGTGGCCAATTTTTACGTGAAGTTTTATGATTAATGATGGGTTTGTCTTTTTGGAAACAATCAATTAACGTTCCAGAAATATAAGGGAATAAGTTCAAGGTAATCCAGGAGAAATAGACGTATTTTAAAGAAACACGACTCTATTAAAAAAAAATGTTAAACATATTTTCTTTTTGTTTTTTTTTTATTTAAACATAAAAATATTCAGGGTAACATAATATTTCCAAAATTAAGTGCGGAAAATAATGTCATTGGAGTGATGGCTATTTCCATAAATTTCCATGTATATATATATATATATATATATATATATATATATATATATATATATATATATATATATATATATGTCAGGAATCTAAAGTTGATCCTAGGACATCAAAAACTGTACAATAAAAATCGTCTGTACATTTGTGGATTTCAAAAAAGCATATGATTTTATTGACCGCGAATCTTTATTCCGAATCTTGAAAAAACAAGGACTATATCTGAAAACGCTGGCAATTATTAATGCAACATTAACTAACACAAGGTCAAAACTTAAATTCATGGGTGACATCTCAGAGCCCTTTGAATTTAAAACTGGACTGAGACAAGGGGATTGACTCTCGCCACTCTTATTGAACAGCTTTCTAGAAGAAGTAATACAGGAGTGACGTGAAAAAAGTCGGCCCTGAATATTGACCAGCCCATTAAACTGGGGAGAACTAACATCAAAATTGATTGTCTGGCGTTTGCTGATGATTTAGCAATTGGATGATTTAGCAATTGGATGATTTAGCAATTGGATGATTTAGCAATTGGATGATTTAGCAATTGGCTCAAGATATATTAACGGCACAGAAACAGATTGAAATCGTAAATAAAACAGCAGAAAAGGTAGGACCCCAAATTTCCTTTGAAAAGACACAATACTTGACCTGCAACAGACTAAGAACAATATTTCTAAAAATAAAATATGATAACATCAGACGAGTCGCTCAATTCAAATATGTAGGTGAAATAATCATGGAAAATGGTAGATGTCAAAAAATGGAAACGGCATTGAGACTTACACAAAATATTTACAACAAAAATGCATATCTAAAAACACAAAACTGAGACATTACAACACAGTTATTAAGCCAGAATGTCTATATGGCGCAGAAACGCTCATTTTGAGAATAGAAAGAGAGACATCGAAGACATTGAAAATAAGGAAAGAAAAATCATCTGAAAAATCCTAGGCCCCAAATAAATAAATAGCACAACATACCGACTTCGAGAAAACCAACAAATCAAACAATACGCAGATATACATAACTATATGAGAAAAAGAAGACTTAAGCTTTACCTAAGATCTGCAAATATTACACAAAGTGAAATTCAGGATAGAGGATGCTACAGACACAAGGTTAACGTTTGGAAGGTTGGCCAGAGAGAAAAATGTAGGAATACTGGAACAACTTGGTCTGACGAAAGGAAAAAAGCTTATAGCGAAAGAATGAAATTAGTATGGGCGCAAAGGAAGGCTAACAACAACAAATGCTTCTAATTGTATTTCGCGTGGTCCACCAGGGCCCATACTTGAATAATAATAATAATAATATATATATATATATATATATATATATATATATATATATATATATATATATATATATATATATATATATATATATATATATATATATATATATATATATATATATATATATATATATATATACGAGCCCAAGCAGAAATGTATTCGTACAGAAATGTATTTTCCTGACCGTTTAATATTATAATATTTTTATTTTTCGGTCATTATTTTTATCGACAGTACAAATTTATGTTTAAACACATACAAGCTATGTCTTGTTGAATATTTAATTTTGCCATTTTTTTTACTTAAAATATGACATTTTTTGTTTAATTTTCGAGTTGACATATATTTGACTTTGATACATTTTATAAATTTGTTACTTTTAAATTTGAATTTTTTTATTATATATAATTGATATATATATAAAATGTATCAAAGTCAAAAATATGTCAACTCAAAATTAAACAAAAAATATCATATTTTAAGTAAAAAAATTAATAAATTAATTATTCAACAAAATATAGCTGTTAAGTGCTTAAATATAAATTTGTACTGTTCATAAAAATAATATATCGTAGAATTGTAAATATTCTGAAGATAGTTTTATAAAATAAATTGAAACGTTAATATCATATTAAAAAAGTAATAATTTTGTTAATACAATTGACTGAAAATACCAAAAATATATATATATATATATATACCCCTTTGTGGATCAGACCTTGACGTGGTAAAGGGGTTTGAGAAGGGCAATGAAGCTTTGAGTTATGCCGTCTGGAGTCTATGCTCCTGGGAGGGTCACCCCTGGCGGACAGGTCAAGGCGGAGGCCTCAGACTAACATGATCCAAAATCTGCCAACCCGCATTGGACCAGCGTGGCAGAATACGGTCCATACCTTCAACATGGTATTTCAGTATGTTGAACTATGACAGTACAACCTCAAACACGGCCCTCATTCCCCGGAGGCCAAGGGGCAACTACCTACGGCAGCGGGAAGACCTGCCCCAAGGCAGAGGGTGCTAAGAATCACCGGGTTAGATCAGGCTGCCATTGGACTTTTGACATTGCAACGTTAAATATACGGACTATGAAAACAGAGGCCCGATTGCAAGAACTGTTAATCGAACTTGACAACATACATTGGGATATTATTGGGCTCTGTGAAACACGAAGGAAGGGTGAAGAGTTAATCAAACTGGAACCAACTGGACACGTACTCTACACTCGAGGTACGGAAAATGGCCGATGTGGCGGAATAGGATTCCTCATCAATCGAAAGCTGAAGGACAGTGTGGTAAAATTTGAAAGTACATCCGACCGATTAGCCCAATGCGTCATTCAGCTGAATAAAAAGTTTAGGCTTCAAATCGTCCAAGCTTATGCACCAACTATAAGCCATAAAGATGAGGAAATTGAGGAATTTTATGATGATGTGGCCCAGCTTTTATACAAGGAGAAATGTAGGTACAAAATCCTGATGGGTGATTTTAATGCCAGAATTGGAACAACAAGAACAGACGAAAATGCAACTGGCCCATATGGAACTGGTGAGCGAGACAATAGAGGTGACAGATTAGTTGATTTTGCTGAAGGACAAGAACTATATATTATGAATTCATTCTATAAGAAAAATATCAGCAGAAAATGGACATGGAAAAGTCCATCTGGGCTCACAAGCGAAATTGACTACATCATGACCAACGATAAAACAATATTTACCAATTGTACTGTCCTTAACAATTTTAATGTTGGAAGTGACCACCGAATTGTACGAGCAAGGGTTCGGATTGACTGTCGAAAAGAGCGCGAAAAAATGGTGAGATCAAAGAAGGGCAAGGTGGATTCTGGAAAACTGCTGGAGAGAGGAAGCGATTTTGAGATTGCTTTGTCAAACCGGTTTGCTGCGTTACAAGATCCAGAGGAGGTGGAAATATCAGTTCAATATGAAGAAATCGCCAACAATGTACTTCAAACGGCTGCTTCAATAGCACCAGAGGAAAAATGTCTCAAACAAACAAAAATCTCCAGTGAGACCATTGATTTAATGAAGAAACGGCGAGCAATGAGAAATGCAGGTAGTCCTTTTGGCAGGGTCGAGTACACTGAGCTCTGCAAAACTATAAGAAAACGTATCAGAGAGGACACGCGCCGATTCAATATGCAGCTAGTGCAAAAAACCCTGGAAGAAAACAAAGGAATTAACAAAGCTAAACAGAAGCTGAGAAACAAAAGAACGCAAATATATGCTTTAAAGCATGAGGATGGCACAGTGTGCAGGACGCGTACCCAAATGTTAGAGATTGTCAGAAGGTTTTATTCCCAGTTATATGAAGATCAGAGCCAGTCAGGGACAGCAATACCCACGGAAGAACAATATATAATACCAGATATCCTAGTGGAGGAAGTAACAAATGCTATAGAATTGATGAAGAACGGCAAGGCTCCAGGAAAGGATAGTGTAACTGTCGAAATGCTAAAAGCTGGTGGTCGGACGTTACATAAAACACTGGCAAAATTATACTCAAAATGCCTCAAAGAACAAAAAGTACCTGACTTATGGAAAAATGCAGAAGTGATCCTTTTACATAAAAAAGGAGCACAGGAAGATTTAAAGAACTACCGTCCAATAAGCCTCCTATCAGTGATGTACAAAGTTTTCACTAAGATAATTTCTAAAAGAATATTAAAAAAACTGAATGACGCACAACCAAGAGAACAAGCAGGATTCAGAAGTGGATTCAGTACAATGGATCACATCCAGGTTGTACAGCAGGTCATAGAAAGGCACAACGAATACACCATGCCACTGTGCTTGGCTTTTATTGACTACGAAAAAGCATTTGATTCCATCTCAAAGCATGCGATAATGGATGCACTGCTTAGCCAAGGTGTAGAGAGAGCCTATGTAAACCTATTAGAATCGATATATGATGGAGCTACAGCCACAATTCACCTTGATGATCTTGAAGTGGGAATTAATATAGAACGAGGTGTACGGCAGGGTGACGCAATATCGCCTATTCTTTTCTCGGCTGGCCTTGAAGAAGTATTCCGTAAACTGGATTGGGAACAGGATGGGGTAAAGATCAATGGTGCAAACTTAAACCATCTTAGATTTGCAGATGATATTATTCTCATTTCACAAGACCCAGAGGAGCTGCAAAGACGCATACAAGAACTGCAAAGGGCTGGCGAACCATTTGGCTTGAAAATAAACCTGAAAAAGAGTCAGGTTATGTTCAATAACTTCGCTCTGGATAGAAGAATTTCAGTTTTAGGAAGGGATTTAGAGATTGTGGACAGCTTTGTATATCTTGGGCAGAGGATTTCCATGGAGGGGAATACCGCCCGGGAGGTGGAACGGCGTGTTAAATGTGGCTGGCAGGCATTTGGTAGGCTCAACATAGTGTTTAAGAGCAGACTCCCACTTTGCCTGAAAAGAAAAGTATTCGATCAGTGCGTTCTACCCGTTATGACATACGGAAGTGAAACCTGGACACTCACATCGCAATCAATTCAAAAACTTCGGGTGGCACAGAGGGGAATGGAAAGATGTATGCTTGGCATTACAAGACGAGACAGAAAGTCCTGCGCATGGATCAGGGAACAAACAAAAGTCTGTGACATCATTGGAAGAGTAAAACAGTTGAAATGGAGATGGGCAGGCCATATAGCGAGGCGATGGGACGACAGATGGACCAAGGCAATCCTGGAGTGGATACCGCTTGATCGCAAACGTCCGCGAAGAAGACCGAAAGCACGATGGACTGATGAGATCGTTAAGTATATTGGACCCGAGTGGCAGAGGAAAGCCCAGGACCGTGAAGGTTGGAAGCATGCTGAAGAGGCCTTCATCCTGCAGTGGATCGATACGGGCTGATGATGATGATGATGATGATATATATATATATATATATATATATATATATATATATATATATATATATATATATATATATATATATATATATATCTAAAAATGTTCAAATGAGAAAACACTCTATTGCTTCAACTAATAATTTAACAGTCTATTAAATAAATGCACCTTAGGAGCGCTCCCTATGTGGGTGGGCAAAAAGCATTGAAGAGGCAAACACCTTCCCAAAACAAAGTCTTCTGGAAAGCAGTAGTCTCACAATTGGTACATCATAATTGTTCTTAGAATGGACATCGTAAGAATGTATATTTTACTCTTTGTACCAAAAAAGAATTCAAATAATGGGGCAACAAATTATGTTTTATTTTATATATCAATCGAATGTTAGTCCCTTCAATGGCCCGCGCAACTAAAAACCAATCCAATGACTGCAACCTTACCTCAATTGGTGTATACCTACTACAGTTCAATAGTACACGCATAGCCTTGTTCTGCTGCATTTGGAGTGTACCAATGGATAATTAATTTATTAAATTAACTGTTCAAAATATCCATCATCGCATTCATGTTGAAAGAAGCTTCGTCGGTTGACAAAATAAAATATTAAACAACAAAATTTGGATTCGTTTGGTTTTAGCCCATAAACCATTGACAATATTTTTGTCTATATGAAAAATTAGCGGGCATGATCACGTGATTCTTAATTAAAAAAAAATAATATGCATTAGTTTATTTGTAGTTTTTTCGTTAAGTAATGACGATAAAGTAAAAATATAAAATAATTAATATTTGCGAAATATGTGTTTTTCGACAAAAATCATTATGTTTATTTAAAATAGTCTACTTGCGCGTCTGCATACAACGTTTTGCACGATCAATTAGATTGATGAATGAATATTTGAGCTCACCAAAGATATGTCTTTCAGTATGGCGGTAGACGCCTTTTGAATGACTTCAATGTCGGGATAACGAGTATCAGGCGAGTATGGTGAATGATGGATGGTTAAAATGCTATTTTTGTTAAAAAGTCAGTTATCGTGCAACAAGCGCCAGCTGCCTTGTTGACGATATTGTCGTCGCACACGTCAAATACGCGAAACAGACGCTTCATATCATCAAGATAAAACACAGCATTGATCGTTTGACCAGGTGGATCGAACTTCTTGTGCACAATTTGCTCCGAATCGTAGAAACAAGTCAACATTGTTTAGATATTTGACTTCTCGAGACTTCTTCGGATTTGGCTCTCTCGGGTGCTTCTATTCGGCACTTTAAAGTTCGGTTTATGGATCATATTAAAAACACCACGACTCATCGCCAGTAACAATGCTGTACTTGAAGTTTTCATCATTTTTCGACTCTTTAGTCCTTGTAATGTTGGATTCGGAGCAATTTTTGGTCGTCAGTCAATTTGAGTGGAACAAAGTGTGCACACATCTTGCGAAGTTCCAAATGATCGGTCGAAATGCGACGAGTTGAATCTTTGGACATGTTCAATTCCATCTCGATGTATTGCAACGAAGATTTTGACTGATTTTTCACAATTCACGCACAACTTCAATGTTACTTTGAGTAACCACGGATTTTTTCGGACTAGGATGATTATCGTCCTTGATATTGTCATGGCCATCTTTCAATCGTTTAAACCTTCAACATATACTTGTTTCATTAATTGAAACGTTTCGGTGAGTGTTTTACCAAGGTTAAAACAAAACTTAATATTCGTTCTTTGTTCGACGTTCATTTTTCGACCGATGGTATAAATACACTGACACTTTAAGCGAGACAACTTCGCTACTAATAATCCGAATGTCATAACGTTTTAAAAAGATACTTTTAATCTTTGTGTTTTCGATTGTTAAAATAATGTGAAGAATATTTGGTATATGTAGTATATATATATATTATTGTTTTATTGTTTTCATCTATTTTAACTGATCTTAGGTAAAACTTTTACTTTAGATGGCATTATTGAAAAGATTAGATCTTTTTCGGATGTGGAGTCAGCGATGGTCTGTCTGATTGCTGCATATTTGGTGAGTCGTTAAGGATTCCATGTATGCAAGAACAAAGTACTTTTTAAAGATCCAATAACGAACTACTTCAAATGTTTACAATCACAGATTCTTATGACAATTCTTTGGTTTTGTCTCACTTGGTACAGATTTATGAGAGCTCTTTTATAAATTAAAAGCCAGAGACCAGTTTTTAATTACCTGATATGAAGGAGTGGAATTACCTGAATGATGGAAAAATGTTAATGAAGATAATGGGGCATACACTACTAAATAAAATTGTTTCATTACATTAAAAAAATCCTGCTTGACAGACAAAATTTTACTTATCACAAAATTATTTGACGAATAAAAATGGTGTATTCAGAATTTCTAGGCATTACCCTATATTCAGAAGATTTATCATTGAAAGAATAATCCCTCTCTAGATGTCATCACCCTCTTTTTTCTATTAAAGAGGAACCAAATTCGGCACGGTGTAACTGCATGGAGGGAGAAGAAAATAACTAGTTTCAAGACGGGATATTTTCGTCGGGCTTCGCGACTGCGCCCCACAAAGCTCTCTCAAAACAGTGCATCCCCCTCCTGGTTCCGAGCGTGAACCCCTTCTACCGCTACACCTGGCTTGTCCCTATCCGCTCTCCTGCTATTCCTACTGCGACTCGGTTATGTCTTCACCGCGTGACGTGGTGCATCCTCCCCTCCCTCCAAAGGTAGGGCGACGCAACAAGCCGCTGCCGTCGCCACCGCGATGCGAATATCCACAGGTAGGTTGAAAAAGAGGGAGCGGCCGATCGATGACGCTATAGCGTCATCGAGCACCCACACAATGCGGCTAAGATTCATTTTCCGCCGCCGACAGTGGCGGCCCGCTCTAGCTCTATTTCTCGTTATCTGGCTCTTCTAGTCACAAACATTTTGGTGAGTCTACATTTCTGAATTGTTGAAACACAGCCTGAGTCAAACCCATATTCATAAAACTAATAATCGGCCGCAATACTGTAGGCGATATATGACAGTTGCTTCAACGCTACCGGTGTGGATAGTGGTTTGTTTTTAGGGGTGTAAAATCCGGCAAAGAAATCGTCCCTCAGTTATGTCGATAAATATACTGATTATTTACCTTAAACTAAAAGTTAAGCACAAGCCAAAACCTGATGGAGCACGAGAGATTGTCAATATGCTTATTTAATAGTTTTCTAAATTATTTGAATGATTCTTCATCTTCTTCTTCTTCTTATAGTTTTCCCTTTGGAGAGGAGATAGACCAACATATGAAATGCCTTTCGAACGAGTTTGGACTTTGGAGTTGTTGTGACCCATAGGAATTATTTTTGTGAAGCAGATTTTCACGTTCCAATGTTCATCTCCAATGTTCTAAAATGGTGTCCTTAGAAGTAAATTTGCAATCTTGAGAAGAGGAAAAAGTCACAAAGACTCAAGTCTGGAGAATAAAGGGGCTGCTGTGCCTTGGTGATGTTATTACGTGCCAAAAACTCATTAATTGCAATCGATGTGAGGCAAAGCTCACCGTCGTGATGCAGCATCCAGGTGTTTTGATGTCTTCCCCGATCACTTTCATCACTCCGGTCATCTTCAATCGAATCTCGGTCTTCTGATAATGCCCTAAACCACCTGAAAATTTGGACCCTTCAAAAAGCACTGTTTCCATAGGCAAGTTGAAGTTTTGCAAACGTTTACATTGCACTATGTTTAAGTCTGAAACAATCTATAGCGCAAAGCTAATTGAAATGTTACTTATTTTCAGAATGCATTAGAAAACTTCGGTTTTACTGAAGTACTGTAGACGCAACAGATGTTACCCTTACTCCAAAGAGAAAGTCATCGATATATCGATACATTCCTATACCCCGTATAATACAAAATCACATATTTGTTATTCGGCTTTCTTTGGCACGTGTTATTAGAACTCAGGAGAGATAATATTGTGATCCGCGTTTTTAATTAACTATGAACATCACTGAGGTAATTCTTTACGATAAACGTTATTAGAATCATTTGATGGACCATCAAAAATAGATTCTGATACAGTTAAAACCTGAATTTTCAGTTCAATCAGAGCAGTCAGAGCTAAAAGTCAGTTTCCTTATCGAAAGATGGCGGTGCGATTGCATTTCTATATACTGGGAAATAGAGTAGAGGCTTTTTCAAATGAAGCGTTTTTTTTTAATTCATGAAGAAAACACAGATTTTGTGCTGATTTCAAAAAACTTCTTATTGATAACACTCGTTTACACGGTTTTTATACCCCAGCTGAAAGTTGTTAATTATTGTTTATTTAGGCAAGAGTTATGCAGAAAAAAAAATTCTGTCACGTCTGCATTTAGAAATATTTATTTATAAAAATAATCTTAGTATGAATAATAATAAAAAAATAAAAATGGCTAATTTTTGCCTTCTTTTTATAGTTTTTTGGATCGGTTTCTGGATGGACCCACAGTAATCCCCTAACATGTTTTGATCCCAAAATCCTTGAGTCGTTCTTCGGAAATCTTTAAATCTTGGTGAAAACGTTCTCCCTGTTCATCACTCATACTTCCTAAGTTTTCAGGGAAAAACTCAAATACGAGTGCAGAAAATGAATATTCAATGACATGTTCACTCCCATCTGTTGAAAATTTTTCAATAAATCAGCAACAATATCTTTATAATGTCCACTTTTTTTATTTCCCAAAAATTCTTCGACAACCATTTTAAATAACTTCCAAGCAGATTTTTCATTAACAGATAAAAGGCTTTCAGACTGAGGATCTTTTAATCAAATCTGAAGATCATTTAATTCGGCTTGGTTAATTAATTCGGAAAGTTTCCTAAAAGAGAGAAATCGCCAGAATCACTAGAAATCAATTTAACTTTTACATCACTTTTATTGTCATCTTCTAGTATATTTGGACTCGAATTACCAGGAAAAATTGGATATTAAAGATCCTTCGAATGAAAAATTAGCTTAACAACAGACGGAAGTTCGGCATATACAATACTCGCATTATTTTTTGTATTATAGCCCACTGCCTTCGTGGCACATTGGTGAACCAAATGGAAGGTAACCGTTATCTCCTGATAACCACTGGAGTAAAACGATTCTATAGCTTTCACAAAGCACATGAGGCAGCCACTTTTTATCTTGGTTCGCAACAGGAAATCCAAAATAATGAAGATATGCACTTTTTAACGAATCTACAATGGGTCTTTTTTTTTATTAATATCTGCCAATTGACCACCTCCTGCATTTCCACAGACGTCTACTCTTTTGTCAAAATTTTGAATGGCATTTTGGCATAACCGTGGCTATATCTGTAGATTATTCTTAAAGACCTGGCTTTTCACGTAACCCCAAAGAAAATATTTTAACAGTGTCAAATTACATGATCTTAGTAGCCAAGTAAGATCACGATTTTTTGCAATATCTCGTCCAGGAAATTTTTCTCTCAACAAGTTAATTGTTTCATTAGCAGAATGAGGTGTAGCGCCATCCTATTGGAACCATATATCCTCCAAATCAATTTTATTCAATTGAGCCCAGAAAAATCCAGTTATCATCTCACGATATCAAACTTTATTCACGGTTACAGCTTCAGCAGCAGCATTCTGAAAAAAAATCGGGCCAATTACACCTCCTGACCATAACGCACACCAAATACTGACTCGTTCTTTTAGGATATAAAGGTTTCTCATGAATCAATCGTGGATATTCCTCACCCGAAATGCGGCAATTTTGTTTTTTAACATAGTACCAGTTTCCAAATGTGCTTCATCTGAAAATATGATTTTTTGAGAAAAATCATCGGTCTGTTCTTTGGTCCAATTAACAAATGCACGACATTCTAAATGATCCAGTAATTCCTATATTATTTGAACTTTATATGCCTTCAGAGCTAAATCCTTTCGTAAAATATCCTTTCGTTGTGGATTCACTAAGCCCAAATTATTGCGAACGTTGACTAATGGAAATATCTGGGTCTTCAGCAACAATTTTACGTACCAAATCAATATTCACTTGTAAACAACCACTACGACTGTATATTTCTCTTTTTTTTCTTCCACCAAACCAGTTTCCAGAAAAGAAAATGTTTGAATAATTCGATTGATATTGCTTTCAGATGAACGACTGTGTAAACATAAGTATCACGTAATTTTCTAAAAAAAAATTAATTGAAAGCGCATTTTCATAAAATAATTCCACAATTTTAACGCATTGTTGTATTGTGTACGATTAAATTTTTAAAAATGTCATACATACATCATACTTCTGAAATGAGACTAGATCTAAGCAAATTTACAACGCCATCTGTGCCTCTCTGATGCGACATTCCACTCATGTATTTTGTTTCTGTGCGTGCTTCTGTGCGTGCCTCAATTTCTGTCGGATCCATTTTGCCTTTCCCAGATCAGTTCTGACTCGTGCGATTCATGGTACTGTTGACTTAACCCTTTGTATGTATGTAAGAATTTTGCTGGTGAGTCTTATCGGTGGGAGTCTACTGATATGACCATAAAATTTCAACCTCCTTTTTTTTATGTGCGCCGCTATGTTGGACATTCTCGCTGTAGTCTTGGGACGAAAATTTTCCTCATAATTTTACGTTCTTCTTTTAGTATGTGTGTGGAGTGTAAGTGTCTCGCTTGCGTATAGTACCTCTGGTTTGATTACTATGTTGTAGTGTCTTATTTTTGTGTGTATGAATATGCATTTCTTATTGTAGATATTATGTGTCTTGCTGTATGCTCTCTTCATCTTCTGTGCTATCATCTCTTCTCCTGTGGGTTCGAGGCTTTCGCTCCAGTATTTGAAGTGTGTAACTTTATTTATCTTATCGTAATTAGTGTTCAAATTTTGGACATCTAATTTTGAGCAGAATAATTCGGTTTTTTGACAGGAGGTTTGTAGACCGATTTTCCCTGCACATTCCTTGAGGACTTCGATCTGTTTGAGTGCTCTTTTTTTTCATTATCTGCGAGTATAGCTAGGTCGTCTGCGAAAGCCAGGCATGATATTTCTATGTTGTTTTTGGATTGTTCGAGTCGTATTGGTTTCCAATGTTCTTGATTTTTCAGTTCTTTTTCCCATTCCCTTATGACTTTGTCCAGGACCAGGTTGAAGAGGAGTGGAGATAACCTATCTCCTTGGCGAACTCCGATTTTAATCAAGAAGGGTTCGGTATATATATATATATATATATATATATATATATATATATATATATATATATATATATATATATATATATATATATATATATATATATATATATATATATATATATATATATATATATATATATATATATATATATATATATATATATATATATATATATATATATATATATATATATATATATATATATATATATATATATATATATATATATATATATATTAGTGTGAAACCTGGGATATAAATTTGTTTGCTTCAACTATGAATGTAGATCTTGTTTAAGGGGTTATGATGGAGATAATAAGGTCAGGCGTTTTAAGGTTAAATGGGCACGTTAAACCATACAATGTTAAAAAAGTTTGCAGTAGCGACACTCACCTGGCCGGCTAGATGCCCAGATTTGTTACCAATAAGTTAAGTACGTGGCTGACGAGCCAATGATACCTTGCCGCAATAAGACGGATTATCCAAATTGGTTCATTTAAACCAGTGATTTCCAAACTATAGGATAATTTTTTTAGCGCTTTCGATCTTTAAATTCAAATAAAACTATAACAAAATTAAAACTTTATTTCTTGTGAAATAGCATGCAATGGCATTAATTTTTGAAAATAATTTCAGACAAATGTCTGCCGCAGCTACTTTTGATTAAGCGCATTCTGTTAATACAATTTCCTACCACTTTTTCAAGGAAAAGGAATCTTACGCCCGCAATTGTTCCAGTTATCTTGGCGTCCAAGGCGTCAAAAGTTGCTGCTTATCGGCATAGACCAAATATTTAACATAACGCCAAAGAAAATAATTTAAAGGCATTAAATCATCACATAACTTTGAACGCCAATTAGCAGGTCCATTTCTCGAAATAATTTTCTCAATGAATTGTTGCCTTAATAAATCGACTGTTGCGTTGGCTGTTTGACATGTGGAAACGTCCAGTTGGAACCACATCTTCTCCAGATCAGATCAAGAAATTTAAACTTTTTGAGGTAACATTGATGTAAATAGATATATATGAAGTATTTTATAGTCCTAAATCCGAAAAAGATAAGCTAATTGCTGTAACACGTGCAGTTTTTTTGTTACTGCTTCCTTATTGCTTCCTAGTTTTTTTGTTACTGCTTCCTTATTGCTTCCTTATTTGAGGTCCAATAAATATGTCTATAATTCTTTGTACCTGGCTTTGACAAAGTTTTTCATCAGTCCAAGCTTAATATGCAGAGGCGGAAGAAGCACCTTTTTGGGTTAACAAGGAGGGCATATTTTGTTTGAAGTACCAGGTTTAAAAGAAGTGAGGCTTTAAAATAAATCGTCCGCATATATAATAAAACTTATTCACTGGATGATTACAAAATAAATCACTAGAACTTGCCGTTTTATATAAAATCGACTTAAAGATTTGACTGTACTGTAAACGAGACAGAAACAAACTAAATTATAAAAAACAATAAAACTACTGTTAAAGGTTCGTAGAATACTGTGGAAATACCCCCTCTACGGTCTTGTGGTATTTCCTACATTGTCCAGTCCAAAGTCAGATACAAATAACTTCAATGCTTCCATGAAATAAAAAATAATTTATTCCATGAAAAAAAAATATTCCATGATATAAAAAGTAAAGCAAGTACTGGAAAATGAAACGTGCTAAGCCATTTCTGTTAAAAAAGTGTTTTAATAATTACCTAAATGAAACGCAAAAAGTCGACCTGTATAATCATTGATTATCGCTCTGTAATGATCCCCATTAACGAATTAATAAATTTGAATTTTCATCAACCCTGCTAGCAACAGCGGTGATATTCTTCGAAACGCACAGTCTTTTGGCTTGTATTTGAAATGCGTTCGGAATTTGTCGATAATTCGGCGAACACATCGTTTGGTTGGGCGATTATATGCACCATAAAAATCTCTATAAATATGGCGCACAGAATACTGAGTTTAATAATAAATTTCGATAATTTGTAAGCGTTGCTCTGATGTTAAACTTGCATGATGATTTACCAGACATTCGATGGTGTCATAATGACTGTCATTATGCCATTTACCATAATGATTTGACAGCGACCCCTAATGGAAGTTTGGACACACTAAAAAAATCATCTTTTAAGAGACGCGGACCAGTGCAAAAAGAGGCGCGAAATTTTTAACATAACATATATAAATAAAAAACATACACGTATAAATAAAGTTTCATAACATAACAACATTAAATTTTATAACCTATTTTTAAAGCGTTTTCCGCTCCTTAAGTTATATGTACGAACTAGATGCTTGACAGAGCAGCACTTATGTCAGAAAATATGAGCGAGAGACTTAACAACATCTACAAAAGTTGCGAAAGTTATCAAATACATAAAAAAAGTCTTTTAAAAGTTAGGTTGTTTGCAAAATTGTCTAATGATATGGAAGCTAATTATTCTGTAGAAAATTGATTCAAAGGGTGTTTGAACTCAAAGAGGATGTTGCAATTTTTCTTGGAGAAAATCATAATGCAGAGGCAAATTTGTTTAGGAATGATAACTTTATTCTTTGCCTGTTTGGTGGAAATTAGTGGAAAATTGAGTGTTTTGAATAAATCAGTAAACATTAGTATTTTGAACAAATACATTCACTGGTACGAAAAGACAAAGTGAATGCTTTCATAAAAAACTTGTAGATATACAACCTGCACTCTTAAATGATTTCTGCGCCAAAGTATATACTGAAGCAAACAAAAATCTATTTACTGAAAACCTGGATGGTTTGCTAATGCACTTTTCCCATTATTTTGAAGATCTTGATTTTTCAAAGTTGGCGTAGGTACAGAATTCCTTTGCCGATGAACAAGATGATGAATCTGGATTGACAACTATTGAAAAAGAAAAATTGATAGAATTATCATTGCATTCTTAATTGAAACAAAAATTTCACAGTCAAAATTTAGTTCAGTAAGCCAATTTGGTAGTCGAAAAAGAGCTATGAGTAGGTTTCCCTTCAATGACACTAAGATTTGATAATCTTTGTGCAACTAATAACCAAACGCATCCATCCAATTAAGAACAATTTAAAAATAAATTAATTAATTAATATATATATATATATATATATATATATATATATATATATATATATATATATATATATATATATATATATTAATATATACGAAGACCGTATCCACAGCTAACAATTAATATATATATATATATATATATATATATATATATATATATATATATATATATATATATATATATATATATATATATTTATATATTAATATATACGAACACAGTATTCACAGCTAACAATGTTTTCTAATCTAATTTTTTCGGCTAATCTATGTTTTTGCCGACTTCGCACCGAATGGCGTATATATGTAATGTTTGAGTTTCTTGAACTGCGTCCAATGGTTGGGTATATAATTAATATAACTAATATATGTATTTAATTAATATATGTAACGACAAGTGGGTGCTGGACGAAAGGTCAGGTTATACCAGTTCTGACAAAAATAAGAAAAAAAAATCGATATCACTGTGTTAAGTGATAATAAGCATATTTTTGAAAATCTTGAAATTGGGCACCCTAGGTTATATCTTTAGGTACTGTGATCACAAATTTCCCCATTTTTTAGTGTTATTTTTTCTAACGTAATCCTAACGAACCATGCTATTAATCGCAATCACAAATCAAACAATAAACGTTGTTAATTTAGTAAAAAAGTTGCATTAAGTCGCGGTTTAAAAAATTATGTCAGCTAACTTTGATATTTCATCTTTAAAAAAAAATTATTACACTATCCTGGGCAAGTTATTTGATATGATGGCGCATTTAGTCAAGATTTCAAAATGGTACAACAATTGGCATTTTTCTTTTCACAAAAAATAATATTGCTTATTTTGTTGCAAAAGAACCACATTTCAAAAAACTCATACCATGATAAAAAATACTTTTGTGTGCTGAAACATCAACTTTACCAGCGTAAGAGAGATGGACATATGTGATAGAATGATAAAGATAGTGACGTTGGTCGACGACGAATTAGAGAGAGACAGATTGACATTCAACTTGTAGAGTAAACGAGACTGATGGTGACGTCGATGCTCAATAGTTGCTTATTGTTTTTTTATCATTCAATACGCTATGTTCCTTTATTTATTGCGCATCTTCTCGCAATCGTGTAACTTTCGATCGTGTAATTAGCAATTAATAATAATCGTATAACTAACAAATTTGGCTTGTGATATCCTGGACTTGATATTGAATTTGTGCTAACGACTTTGGCTTGTGTTACCCTGGATTTGATATTGCATTTGTGCTGACGACTGTGGATTTGTTTTCCTGAACTTAATTCGTGTTGTGCACACTGTGTTAGTTAGTATTTAGCAGTATTAACAGGTTTTGCAACTTGCCGTATCTGTACACAGTGGAAGAATATGCAAACAATCATCTTATCTACTATAAATGCGATTGTAATGCCTCTGCCGCAACCAGATTGTATCGCGAGATATACCTCAATGTGGAGCGTCACCCAGATCACCACGTGTTCATCAATGCACATGCCATACTCGCAAGGACGATTGCCTAGTTCTCGTACGGCCGGTGGGAGACCTCGAGGGCACGACGACGACGCGGTTTTAATGAAATCCAAAATGACCTCGACACTTCAGTACGCGCAATTGAATGAAACACTGGAATACCGAAAAGTATTGCTCATTGAATTTTAAAACGATACGAATATCACCCAGGGTATGTATATATTCATACGGCGAATGCTCGTAGCATTCGGCCACGCTCGCGGAACCGTTTGGAAACTACTACTTTAAAGCAATAAAATTTTTCTTGTTCTTTAGTATAAATAAAGTATAACTGGAAAATGTTAAATTATTTGTAAGTTAAAGTTCTTTATGTTAAAGATTATAATTCACGAACCACCCTCCTATATCACACTGAAATTGGATGATTATTTGGACCAGAACAAAAAAAAGTAGAAACGGAATTAATACATTTTTTATAAAAACCGGTGTCGTAAAGTGATATTTCCGTGAAACAGTGGGTCTATCGGTAATGCTTCGTACTGCGTTGCCCATCTGTTTTAAGGTTTTTTTTCCTCCGCTTTTATGGCAAAATGAAATTTTTAAATTTGCCTGGCTTTATGGCTACTGCGCTATGTTATGTTTCAAGAAAAAAACTTTTATATTATTAATTTATATATTGAATTAAATTATATAAAATTCTTCTTAGCTTAGTAACATATGGCGTAAGTACCACGCTAACATTTTAATTATTTATAACTTTTATAAAGAACAAGTATCATGTTGATCGTAAATCATTGCGAAAAATAGAGAAAATATATAAGAAAAACACAAATTTAGTTAGTAGGAATGATATGAGATCTGAGACATTCAAGGTAAAAGGAGAACTAAGACAAGGAGAATGTCTGAGTTCATAACATTTATGGATAAAATAACCAAAGAATGCACACGGAAAAGTAGTGGTGGGTTACAGGAACCTACAGTTAACTAAAATATCGGAAGGAACATGTATTGTCGATGTAGCCCTCATCGCAGGTAATTAAACAGATCTACAAAGTAATTTAAGAGTATGGAACAAAGTGCTAGAAAAGAACGGAATGAAAATCAACAAGAGCAAAACTAAAGTAATGATGATAAGAGACGAAGTGAAAGAACTAAACAGAATTAGGTGGAATTAGTAAAGACCAAGTGAGTATATTTCAATATCTGGCAGTGATATTACAAGAAAATGGAACACAAACAATTAATATTACAAAAAGAAGAAAAAAATACTACTATACCGAACAATGAACAAAAATTTATTCGCAACAAGGAAATAACCAGAAAGGTAAGTATTTAAAACAATATATATATACCTCTGCTAACGTATGGATCTGTATCCTGAACACTGACAAAAGCAGTGAAAAATAAAATACAGGGGATAACAATTAAATACCTGAGAAGAGTAAGAGGAGTGACAAAGATGGATAAAATGAGAAACCTATGTCATTAACGATGACCTACAAATATAATCTACATTGCAGTACATAGAAAAGAGACAGTCGAGTGGGTGGAGATATCTGCAGTGAAAGAGATGAACTAAACCAGTAAGACGAATATGGGAAACAACAATACAAAGAAACATTAAGAGGAGAAGATCAGTGCTAACGTATGGATTTGAATCCTGGATACTGGTGGAAGCAGAAGAAAATAAAATCAGGCGATAGCAATAAAATACCTGAGAAGAGTAAGAGGAGTGACAAAGATGAATAAAATGAGAAACACACAGATAAGAGATGACCTAAAAATATAATTTACATTGCGGCACATAGAACAGACAGTTGAGTTGGTGAGGACATCTGCAGTGAATGAGATAAACTAAACCAGTAAGACGAATATGGGAAACAACAATACAAAGAAACATTAAGAGATCAGTGCTAGCGTATGGATTTGAATCATGGATACTGATGGAAGCAGAAAAAAATAAAATCAGGCGATACCAATAAAATACCTGAGAAGAGTAAGAGGAGTGACAAAGATGAATAAAATGAGAAACACACAGATAAGAGATGACCTAAAAATATAATTTACATTGCAGTACATAGAACAGAGACAGTTGAGTTGATGGGGACATCTGCAGCGAATGACATAAACTAAACCAGTAAGTCGAATAAGGGAAATAAAAATACAAGAATGACTTGGAACAATGTAATAGAAAATGTACTAGACAGAAAGGGATTAGAAGGGACGAACGCGAGAAGGCTGGCAAGGGATAGAAAAGAATGAAGGAAGTTTGTACGATATAGTTTAAAACTCCCTACACCACTATGTGGTAAAAGGGAATAAGTCTGTATATAAAGAACAATACAGAATATATTTTTTTATAATATACATATTTCGTCTTTAAATTTTGTGTTAATTAACTTTTTTAAATTATGCCAATCAAATATGAACGATTAGTAACGATGTAACTTTGAAGCCATATTTGTCATGGTCATATGGTTTAGTTATCATACAGTATGTCCTTGAATTACTGTATGGAAAACTGTTAATTTAATGGAAGTGTTTTATGATACCATTGCAGTATTCTAATCGTTTGTCTGTAGACAATAGGTCTCAAACACTTATAAAGAAACCTGTGTAAATCACTTCTCAAAACTCGACGTAAACTTCATAGAGAAATTTCCAATTGTGTGTAATACTTTATTTATTTTTTTAATGAAAATTCATAATATAACACTTTAACTGCATCCTTATAGAGTATATTTATACATAATAACATTTGCATGTCTGCACTACGCGTCGTCTAACATCATGGATTTTGTTAACTAATTTCATCAGTGGTGATCTGAACGGGCGCACAGTGAATCGCCTAGTACAAGCTAGGTGGACAAAAAACATTTTATTCTACGATTTGATTGTTCTGGTTATAATGAATAATATTTTGTTGTTTTATTGAATTATGTATTTTTTGACAATTTAGAAGCCTGGGGAATATTTATATTAAAACGCTTAAGTACGGAATAAAAATTGTATTTAAAAAAATCGGAATTGTTATAAGAAGAAAATTATTTACTTAATTTAACACAGCATACATTACACAATAACATTTACTCATACTACTTATAATTTACATTAATAACAATAATCAACTATAAACAAAAAAATTAAACAAAATTGTCTAATTTCCACTTATATTTTTCTTTAAAGCATAACGCGTTTGGTTACACTGTAGTTTCTTCGAATGGTTGACAAAGAATGAAATTGTATTGTGACAAATACCAGGTATCCAGACATGTCGTTCATATTTAATTACTTGTTTGCTCCTTGGTGGCGCAGAACGAGCTGGTCGTGTTAACTATACATCGAAGCTTGGTTCATGGAAAAATTAGTTGCCATGGAGCGTTTCACCGGACAACAACGTGGTTTCTGTGTTCGCGCGTATTATCAAAATAATAATTCGCTTATTACGGATCGTCATCTTTATAGGGCCGAGTATAATTTACACGACATAAACGAGGCACCAGGTGTTAATTTGATAAAGAAATGGATAAAAAAGTTTAAAACTACAGGATCAACTGTAAATTTATCGTCTACGGGTCATCCAACATTGAACGTGTGCGAAAGTCGGTTAGAGAACATTCATCCCAATCCATACAGAAACGAAGTAGCCAGGTACACATTAAGAAATCTTCACTGCATGTCATTTTAAAAAAGATCTCTTTCTTCATTCCTATAAATTTAAATTGTGCAAGAAATAAAAGAAACTGGATTTATTATGTGCTTGATATTTGCCAATGAAATGCTGGAAAGATTTAACAACTGTGACAATGGTTTATTCAGTGACGAGGCTAACTTTTATTTAAATGGCCATTTAAACAAACAACACTGCAGGGACTGGGCGGAGGAAAATCTCAAGAAAAAAACACGAAAAACCATTACATAGCCCAAAAGTTGTTGTATGGGCTTCAATGTCAGCTAGAGGCATAATTGGCGCATACTTCTTTGAAGATCCCAGAGATAAAGCGGCAATTCTGCTAGGTATTGTGAGATGTTACGAAGTTTTTTCCACCAATCGCTGCAAGAATTTGAAGGATACGAGGAGAATTGCTTTCAGCAAGACGGCGCTACTTATCATACCTCATGTGATTCTTTACAGCCTGTACAGGAACTATTCACAGAAAAAGTGATATCCCGAAGAGGTGACAAAAATTGGCCCCCAAGAAGTCCAGATTTAACTCCACTTGACTTATTCTGTAGGGTTATGTCAAGAGCAACGTTTATGAAAATAAATCACGTATCATATTGCAACTAAAGGATAATTTTGTTTATGGGATCCACTCAATGCCAGCGCCGGAAAGGTCGCTATCTCGACAGTATTATTTTTGCTAAATACAGTTCCAAACACTGTACTATAATGTTACAATAATGAAATTATTATACCTTAAATCGACTTCTATTAATTCTACCTACAAAATGAACAACAAAATTGGACACCTTGTAGTAGGTACTATAATAATTAAGTAATTTTACATGTTTTTTTTTCTGGAAATTCCCCGAACCCTTATTCAGACTGTTTTTTCGACATATTTAATACCGGAGAATGGTTGGACTTCATTTTTCCAAACATTCTAGTAAATTCAGTTTGTAACACTTATTTTTTATGTGTAAGATTTTAAATTCATTATTAATGTATGTTTTTCTTTATTAAGATGTTCCGCGTTTGTTGAGTCCATTTTATTATTTAGATATCTGCGCTTATGTTATATGATTCTGAGTTTAAATGATCTACCTGTTTGTCCTATATAAAATTTATTACACGAACCACTATTCATTTGGTAGACGCTTGATTTATTGTCTTTCTCCGTTTTTTGTTTATAGTTCTTTAAAATTTTTCCTAAAGAATTGTTGGTTTTAAAGGCTACATTTATATTTTATAAGTTTTTCATATATATGTCCATAATAAGAGTAAGTTTGAAATTCAAATTCTTTAACTTTAATTCTAAGATAGGCTTCCGAATGCTCTCTATTTTTCTGGTTTTTGGAGACTATTAAATATGTCGAAGAAACAGACTGAATAAGGGTTCTGGGACTTCCCAGAAAAAAAAAACATGTAAAATTACTTGATTACTATAGTACCTACTATTTGTCAGAATGCAATTTTATTATTTTTCAACCCCCTGAAGAAGCTACACGAGAAACGCGTTATATTTTAGAGAAAATTATAATTGGAAATTAGACAACTTTGTTTTATTTACACAATTTAGTATGAATTTCTATCAAGAAAATGCCGGAACATACTCAGTTCAAAATTAAATATTTAAATTATACTGAAGACTAATAATGATCATCACATAACTCATCATCAATCTTATATGTGTTGGTAGTGAAGGCGGGACAATTAAATTCAGAACTTTCACCGGTAATTTCTCGGTTGTTTTTCTAGGTAATTCTCTAAGTGAGTTGATTACAGGATCGGACGTTATCAAAAGCATATTTAGCAAATTATATTCGTGGAAATACGTGACTGTTTCCTTGTATGGTATTCGCGGAATCTACGACAATCTTTATTTTGGGCCCTTCGTGATTCATCAGAGAGCTGCCCGATTGGAAGAATACCACGTTCTGATTTCAGAAGAAACTTTTTCAAATTTGATAAAGTGATGTCATAGTTGGAAGATAGCGTTTTTAATAAAATACTAAACTTTTTAATTATATTAATATCCAATCCGGTAATCTCTCGACTCCGAATTTATAAAGAACCTGCAGGCTATGTTCCCATCATTTGTGTTCCCTTAACCAGGTTTTAATTTATCTACAATAAGCCCCATTTGGATTTTAAACTTTTGCTTGATTTCTTCCGAACGCTGATGCACACTAGATTTATCGCACATTATTTATCACCTCTAGCTTGCTATTTTTTTAATATCCAAACGATAACTAATGTGTAACAAACACTCAAAGGAACGAATCCACGCATGCAAAGTAGACAAATCAAAACCGTAATGTTCTTTTTTAAAAACTACCTCCTTTGATTTAACTATTTATCATTTTGGGAGGAGCACCACAGTCGTAACATTTTTGTGGGGAACGTGTCAGTCAAAGAATTGTATACTTTTCCGTCTGTTATTGTGAGTGAAAGGTCGTGTTTCACAGTAATTTGAGCTTCACAAACACTACTACGTGTTGAAAAAAGTTGAAATACTTCTTCCAAAGCTTTGTTAGTTACTGATATACTCGTTTGTTTTCTTTGAAAAAATAAACTTAATTGGTCGGCTATAGAGTGTAGATGATAGCCGCGGATTTTGCCAAATAATATTTTCGCCGTCATTCAAACGGAATGGAACAAATGCAAATACAAACAGAAACTCATCAGTAGCATCGGAGTTTTCAAACATCTGTTTATAAGTGATGTGAGCAGAGCTCCCGTCACGTCCTCATTTGCTAATTAATGCGAATGACGAATTTGAAGGTTCACTTTGCGCTTCAATTAAATATTCAGTGGTTTTATCCAGTATGGCTTGAAGTTTAATTTCGGCGCGCCTTTCTGTCACAGAAATATATTCATCTGAAGGGTGACACAATATTTTGGGGTTACATAGACTATGACAAGACGGAAGCATTTATTTATGTCCCGCCTTCAATGACTACTTTCGCGTCTGTTTACAAGTGTGACTAGTGCCTTTAGAGTCTACGTAATAAGCTAATACCTTGACACTGTTCAACAGCCTACCACCACAAATAACATCACCAAATTTCCTTTTCTTTAAAGATTCCGAACATTTTCTAATCAAAGTATTTACGTTTCTGTGACCGTACAAACGATTTGCTACTTCAGCAGCTATGGTCAACACAATGGCACTTTGAGCTCGATTGCGCTAAGTCTTCAACCCTACGTTTGTTGGTTTTGAAAGACGAGTCTTCAAAGTTCTTTTTAGGCCGACCTTGAGGCCGACTTCCTCCAGATGATGAGAAGGTACATGGCTGATGCATACTTATGTGAAATTTTATACGTGCTCCCTCTAACCAACTTTTATTTTTATTTAAAACACGGTTCATCATCGTATTGGCTGCAGCCTACTTTTTAGAGAATTTGGACGAAAAACTTGAAATTTTTAACTCTAAATACCTGTAATACTAAAGTTTTACATAATAAAATACACTAGACGAGAATTTCGTTCTTCTTTCTTATGTTTCCGTCATTCTACAAATAACTCCATTTTTGAAAGAGAGCACATACGATCTGAAAAAAAATAAATTAAGAAAGATCGGGTATTGATATGGTATTCAATCATATATCATTATACAGCTTAAGATTGTCACTATGCAACAATAAAAAATTAGCCTGGATAATAAAATGTGGATAAAAAAACTGTATACATTTAAGGAATTAAAAACGAAAAATATTACAATTTTTACGTATTTTTTCAAAACTTATTATAACACATATTGTTTCTGATTTGAATCAAATTTTTAAATGAAATAAAAAAAATACTTACCCACTAAAGTAAAATCCATCAAAGCAGCAGTAATAGCCTTCACTTCAAATCTTGTTAGATGTTATTGAAAGCTCTGCAAAATTGCAATTAAATTGTTTACATAAATGGAGTTATCTTCCCACTTCACTTCAACCGCTTATGACTCATCACTCTTGAATGTTTGCCATAATTCTTACCTCGAATTTTGATCTATGGGGGGTTGTTATTGTCATGAAATCATGAATTAATCGATTCTTTGAATTGACTTTTGCCCCCCTAGCTTACACTAGGCGATTCACTGTGCAACGGCTTGAACGGTCACTCCTCTAATGAAAACGGGGGAGTTCATCTAACAAGGGCACCACGGGGGAAGGGAGCCCTACTAGTCTTATCTAGTGCACCTCAGCAAGGCGTAGGAAGCATGGGGACAGTGGTTTCGGCTCGTGTTAGATATTCGATTCTGAGTCCAGGCTGTACCATAGCCGAAAAGCATAAGCCATCGCGCGTATTCTGGTACGTGGAGCGTCAATCCATTGGTGAATTTTCTTTGGAGATGATTGAAAAATATATTATTTAATGGTGAATTCAATTTTATATCTGTCACACAGTTTTTTTTTCAAGCGACAATATGGTTAATATTGTCTAAATGGTTGTCGTGTGTTTATGTATTTTTTTTCTTTTTTTGGGTTTTTCGCCACGATCTAAAACGCAAAAATATCAAGAATATCTGTTCTTATGTAAATAAAAGAATCACTGGGTAAAAAAAAACAAAAAGGGTATTAATTTCTCAGTAACTCTTTTCCTGTAACTAATTTGTCTAACGAACAAAAATTCAAAAAATACAAAATTTCTAAAATAAATACAAACTTTTGAACGTTAACGTTTTGGGCCTTCTCTTTCCGTTTTCAAAGCGAATCTAAAAATAATTAATATTAATTTACTAAGTAAATATATTTTGTATATGTCAATGATATTTATATTGGCAATATTTTTTACTGACAGTGACATACTACAAAAAAACTAATTTAGGTGAGGTTTATTGTGTGATTATTGTATGTTGAAATACTTAAACGTATTTTTTAGAATCAGGAACCATAAGTGATTTAAATCTACTGGCATAGCAGTACAGTTATTTTCAATTAAATTAATTATAGCGGTTTCTTTTAATCTTCTGTATTTAGTTATCAATTCGTTTAATACCGTTTTGGAATTATTCCAATTGATTTTATGTCCCGATTCCCATGCGTGTTGGCAAATTTGAGATTTATTAAAATCACCCTTACTAAGAAGGTTTTTATGTTCTTTTATTCTAACATCTAACGGTCTAGATGATCAAATATGACGATCTAGCAAACCTCACCTATATATTTGTCTTGTTAGTATGTCACTGTCACTAAAAAATATCATTGTCACTGTAAGTATCACTGACATATATTTACTTACTATATTTTAGAGTATAATATAGAAATTAATATAAATTATGTTTAGATTTGTTTTAAAAACGGGAAAAGAAGACCTCTCGAAATATTAACGTTCAAAAGTTGGTACTTATTTTAGAAAATTTTGTATTTTTTAAATTTTTGTTTGTTAGGCAAATTTATTACAGAAAAAGAATCATTGAGAAATTAGTCTCCGTGTTGTTTTTTTTTACCCAGTGATTTTTTATTTACATATATTCTTGATATTTTTTGAGTTTTAAATCGTGGCGAAAAATCCAAAAAAAGAAAAAAATAGAAAGGTTAATAGAGGCTTGAAGAAAGATCTCATTAGTTCATGACTCTCATAAAAATGCAACGTCAAACTTAATTTTCCAGAATTAAATATCAAATATATCAATTCATATTTCTTCGATTGAATTTTGTCCACTCAGGTGATCTATCAAATTTCAAAGCTTGTAACATGAAAGAAAGGGCCTCAATTTTTTCTTTCTCTTTCGCCATACCAAACTTCGTGTCTTAGTTTATCGGATGTACCAGGTTTTCATATGTTCTAAGAAAATAAAATGAATCAGTCAACTGTGAAGAGCAGCATGGTGTATCGGTTAATCCCCCGGGTATAGATTCAGTTTACTTTTATTTACGACTGGAACGAGGACGTTTTGTTTTCTTTATTTTTGTCCTTTCCTTCTTTCCCTCGAAACAATATAAGATTTTTTCTTCGGCTATCAAACTATATTGGAGGTTTTGGAATAAATTTATTCTTGATTTAATTTATTTTCCAATTATTTTTTCCAATAAAATTATTTACATCCTTTAGAAATAACTTCACTGTAAAAATGCTGACCTATTGTTTGGTCTTGAGGCCTTACAAATGCAAGGCTCTTCACCAGTAATGACACACGCGATTCAAAAAAAGAGCGTCATGTTCAATCCTCTACAAAAAGGTCAAAACATGTTTTCGATCTGTTTATTTTTTTGATCCGGCCCCAATCCATTGTTCAAAATCTGATGAACGGTTGTGTGAATCAAATTCAACTCTTCCCTGATCATTCTGATGCACATGATTTCGGATTATGTGAACATTTTTATCATTTCTTGTAGTTGAAGGTCTTCCGCTATAAGGTTCATCATCAATCGAGTCTTAGCCTTCCGAGAAAGCCTTAAACAACCTGAAAACCTAGGCTCTTGATATAACACTCTTTCCATAGGCCTACTTAAGTTTTGTAGAAGTAACTATAGTACTGCGCCCAAGTCTGTAATAAGCCTTGATAGCGCACCATTGCCCGAAACTGTTTTCACTCATTTTTAGAACACAATAGAAAAATCCGGTTCACGAAAGAAATTGCCGGTGACTTTAGAGGGGCTTAAACATGTACTGAAGACGCATCAAATGTTGGTTGACCTTAACTCCAAAGGAGAAGGGTATAGTGTTGCGAAATCGAAAGCTATGCCACCAGTTTCAGCACATTATTTTTACATTTATTTTGAAAAGTTTCAGCCTCAACATAAAGATGGCGTTACTCGTCAAAAATATTCTGGTAATATAATTGCGCATACGTTGAAAGATAACCTTGATATATATATATATATATACATATATATATATATATATATATATATATATATATATATATATATATATATATATATATATATATTTATATATAATCATCTTTGTCTTCTTCCTTTGCAAATCCATTAATGGATGTTTTCGACCACATTGTCCATTCTCTCTCTATCTCTGGCTGTATGAATTAGCGATTGTATATCGTTTATGCCCGTCCATTACCTCACGTTCCGCAACCATGACACCTTTTTACGTCCTAATCCTCTTCTACCTTCCATTTTGCCGATGCTTACATGTAGGAATTTGTTTTTCTATCCTCCCATGATGTGACCAAGGTAGGCAGTCTTCCTTTTCTTTATGATGCTGAGGAGCTCGCGGTTTTTATTGATGCATTTAAGAACACGTTTGTCACCCACATCTCAAAAGCCTCTAGTTTGTTCATAGCATTTACCTTTAAGGTCCAACCCTCTACACCGTAGAGGAGCACCGACCAAATGTAGCACCCTCTCAATCTTAATCGAAGATCAAGGTCGAAGTTGCTATAGATGAGCAGTTTTTTGAAATTCAGGGAAGTACGGCATTTAATTTTATTGTCATATCTCTTCATATCTCTGAATTATCCTCTAAATTCTCTGAATATGTTTGTTTCCCTTGTGATTACCATCAATTTAACCTTTTTTGTATTTATGGTTAATCCCATGTTTCGACTGTTTTTTCCTATTATATTGATCAGTTGTTGTAGATCTTCCATGTTGTCTGCAATCATAATTGTATCATCAGCATGGCGTATGTTGTTTTTCCAGACTCCATTGACCTTAATCCCAATCTTCTCCTCAAGTACCTCCTGGAAGGTAGCTTTCGATTATAGATTAAACAAAGCGGTGACACTATAAGTTGCCGTACACCTCTAAGAACTCTAATCTGTCCTGTGCCGATTGATACCTATATAGGTTCTCTATGCACCGAATGTCTTTTTGGTCCACGTCAAGCCGACGGAGAAGCTTATAAGTTTATGATGTTGAACCTTATCGAAAGCCTTTTTAGGGACTAAAACATAGACATAAATTTTTACGCTGGTCGTAGCAGTTCAATAGTAGAACCTGCATTGCGACCAGTGTTTCTCTTGTGTCCAACCCTTGTCTGAATACAAACTGTGTGTCGTGATCTGTCATCCTCGCACTTCCTTGCGTTGGTTTTCTTTGGCAGGGTGATAAAGGTTGAATATAGCCATTGTTCAGGATATTGGCCAGTTTAAATAATCTATGCAGTACTGTGATGCCCCTCCCGGCTAGTACTTTAATTATCTCTGTCGGAATTTCATCCGGACCAGCTTCTTTATCGTTCTTAGATACTTGTATGATCTTTTCTATTTTTTCGTTAGTATTAGAAGGGCCAGTTAGATTTTATCTCGTAGTTAGTTCTTTACCAGGTTTATTGTCATAAAAGAGCTTCTCGATATAGTCTTCCCATATTTTGTATTTTTCTGCATCTTTCAGAACTATTTGGTTATTTTCATTGACTATAATATCCAATTTTCGCTTTTTATATAGTGCAGCAGTTTTCTTAAGGGTTTTATGAAGATTAAAATCAGCATACCTGCATTCTAGTTGTTCTAATTCACTGCATTCACGTCTGAGTCATACGTTTTTGCAGCCCTGATTTTTGATCTTATTAGTTTTTGTAGGTTTTTATATTTCTATTTTACCTCTTCGAATTTTCTGCGTTCGTCCATTGGTAGCAAGATTTTCTCGGTCATTCATGTTTGCTTTTTATTACTGGTTTTATAACCCAGGACATTTTGTGAGGAGCGTTTTAGAGCATTTGCTATTTCTTCGCATAACCTTATCACGTCACCTTCCTCAATTATGAGGGTTAAATGCTGTACCTGAAGATTTAACTGATTACTTAGTATGGTTTTAATAGTTGGGTCATGTAGTCTGTCTACTGCCATTTATCACTTTGGTTTCTTTTTTCTAGCTCTCGCTAGAGATATTTTCATTGCGGCTATTAGTAGAATATGGTCACCCTCTATGTCTGCTCTTGGATAGCATGCTGTTTTTATTGAAGCAAATTTAGAGTTTATAAGAATGTCTCTATTTGACTGCGGGTTATGTTTCCTTAATGGTCTCCTGGTGACCTCCAGGTGTACACTCTGCGGGGATGATGTTGGAATCAAGTATTGGTGACGGTCATATTTTCTTTTTGGCAAAATTACAAAAAGCCATCTCCTCTCTCATGTCTTGTACCAAGACCAAATGGCCCAATAATGCTTTCGAATCTACCTTTCCCAAGTTTAGCGTTAAGGTCTCCCATGATTACATTAACTTCGTGTTATTTAGTTAACTTCAGCAGGTCTTTCACTTCAGTGTAGAACTCTTCCAATTCTTGGTATGTTACATCAGTTGTTGGTACGTATACCTGAAATTTTCTTTTATCAATGCGGTGCGGACCAGGATACGGGATAAAGTCCATAACTGATTTGGCTATGGTTTTCGAAACCATTACTCCTACTCCTTTTCAGTGATGTCTGTACTGGTTCTCAGAGTAGTAAACCGTACCACCCTCCACAGAGCATGTTCCTGAATCAGGCCATCTAATTTTCGCCACTCCCAAGATGTCAAGTTTAAACCTGCTCATCTTCCGGGTAAGATATCCCAGCGTTGGAAAACAGGCTCCTTGTATTCCATGTTGCAACCTTTATAGGAATCGGTAGATTAAATTTTTCTTCTAAAACATTCAAATTAGTTCCTTTGGGAGATCCGATCGGAGAACTATTTAAACCTCCGGATAATTTTGAGTTGAACGTATTCATGTGGTTCTCTTGGGAAATATTGGGCTATATGGTGTTCCATTGCCTTCCTAGCTTTGCTTCAGCCGCCCCTAACCTTGAGAACACACGCTGTTCGCAGACGCCCATTCAGGGTCAGACGCTGTCTTTGTTGACAAACCGCCTACTCTGAGTCAGACGTTTGTCAGTATGTCTGTTTGGTCCACGGGAGATATTTGATTACCCTTCTACCACCCATGTCTGGGAGGCATTCCTCTATCCGCCACCTGGGGACGCGCTCTCTAGTGGTTTCAGGCTCCCCCTAGAGCCCCCATATATATATATATATATATATATATATATATATATATATATATATATATATATATATATATATATATATATATATATATATATATATATACGAGCCCAAGCAGAAATGTATTCGTACCAGGAGCCTTAAAATTAATTTACATACAGCATTCAAAATATTTAAGATAAATTAACTTATATCCTTCTCAAATTATTGATCAAAGTAAGAATAATGTTGATCTTTATTTTAATACCCTTCAAGTTTCAAATTACATTTTAATAAAAATATTACATTTTAAGTAAAACAGATTATTAATATTTATGTAGCACAAAATTATTCGTATCCAATCCCATATGTAACAAATTAATTCGTAACCCACCAAATAAAGCAACACATTTTTTTGACACGTGTTAAAAATTAAACAGTCTAGGCAAAATAAATGATATTGGTTTGTTACCAGTAATAACTGTCATATCGGTGACCACTATTTATTAAAAAAACATTATTAAAATGTGTATGTGTATACACACACATATATGTGCAAAAATTAAAAAGTATAAAATAACGATAGTGGTCATTTGGATTCGTATTTTAGAAATAACCAGTGGGGGCTTATGGGTTTTTAAAGTAGAAGGACGCAGAAGAAAATATTGCTGCTGATGATTTTTTTTTGCTTTCCTCTTCCCCCTTTTTATTTTTCGTGCTATTGAAACCCTACACAGGAGGTGAACCACGAAAATGAGTTAAAGGAGAGAAACTGAACGGAAATTAAATATGGTATTTTGCTCTGCAAAATTGTTTACTGTGATAAATGCTGGGGGGGGGGGTGCTTCGCTCCAACGCCCTCCCTCACGAGCCGCCACTGGAAATAACACCAAATAAATACAAATACAAGCATCCTACCAACATAATATTTTTGCTGAATTGTAATTAAATCATCAAGCTTTTTGTTTACTTATAGTTACGAAGTAATTATTCGTAATTAATTTTTAAGATTGGTTTAAAAAATAATTAAAATTTCTTATTTAGAAAGGGGTTATTTGATCATCATTGTTCATATATAAGATATTTACAGATATTTCAATTAGTTCGAAAATTATCTCACAAAATAAAAATAAAGGGTACCGCAAAGAAATGAGTGATTTTCAATATCAAATTTTCTGCGCGTGTCGCGAGTAGGAGTAAAGCGTCTATATTTACAGTATTTGCGTTATCATAACAGTATTATAGCAACTCTTGACCTTTGCGTTTCATCGACTGCAAAACTTATTCGTTTCAGAATTTTTTTCCGATTTATTGTGCCACATTTCAATTTCAAAACGGGCTTTAATATACGAGCATATATGTGAATATAAACTGAAAAATCAGTTATAGACGCCATGTCATTCGAGAAGCAACATTTAAGGCACTGCCTTCTTTTTGCATTTCAACTGGGAAACAAAAGGTTGCTAAAGCTCAGGACGTGATTTGTGCGGCTTTAGAAAATAATGTTTTTACAGTACAGTAAGAAGTGTTGTCTGAATGATTGTGGCGTGTTCATATATATTTTTTTTCCTTTATTTGGCTTTTTCGCCACTATCTAAAACTCAAAAAATATCAAAAATACCTGTTCTTATGTAAAGAAAGAATCACTGGGTAAAAACAAAACACCAAACGGAGACAAATTTCTCAGTGATTCTTTTTTGTAATAAATTTGGCTAACGAACAAAATTTTAAAGATATAAAAATGTTTATGTTAAAAAATTTTACAAACTTTTAACGTTAACGTTTCGGAGGGTCCTCTCCCCCCGTTTTCAAAACTAAACTAAAAAATAAATTATATTAATTTGTAATATATAAAGTAACGAATGAAAGTAATTATATTTTTTTTTTGTGTATGTCAACGATACTTACATTGACAACAATAGATTTTTATGACAGTGACATACTACTAAAAAATATTTATAAGTAATGTTTACTGTGTGATTTTTTATTGTACTGATTGTGTATTCAAATATTTCAATGTGTTTAATTGTATTCTTTAGAATCGGGAACCATATTGAATTTAAATTAGGCAATTTCGTTATGAGGATGAGTAATTAGAAACACTACTGGAAGAGAATTCTTGTCGTACATTGGTAATATCCAGACAGGAGAGGTTTTAAAGAGTCGTTGGGTACAGTATGAAGTCACTAGTGAGAATCAGAGCAGACATTTGATTTTATTGTGCCATACTTTCTAGATTTAAAAAAATAATTTCCTACGTAATTTGATCCTCTACGAAAATCTAAAGAGGCGCACACCGTGGGTTACTCCTGGTGTGTTATCAACCAGTATATATATATATATATATATATATATATATATATATATATATATATATATATATATATATATATATATATATATATATATACGTTCTGATCAGCTTGGCACCTTGCATTACGAGTAACTGTAATTTGGTAAAACGTCATTATGGACTGTTATCAGCAGCAATTGATTGGTGTTAATGACGCTCTGGGGGAAAAAGCCATATACCGACAATGAAAGAAAGAAAATCATTTTGCATCAGACAATATACAATACGCTTTCAATTTCTAATATTCTCCAGATTTCTAATATTCTCCAGATTCCATCGGGTTTTTAGCACTTCTGATCGCTACCGCATCACCTGGTTAGGTCCGCTTAAGCCTCAATGACTTTATCACATCATAACAATCAAGTTTTTCCGATTTGGAATTCAACAGTTGCCTGAAAGGTGTCGAATGTGTATAGAAAGTAAGGGAGATTTCTTCGAAGGTGACATTTGAATTACTTCATAAATAAATATAAATAAAAAAACTGTTCATAAATAAATGTCAAATGTGGTCACAAAAGGTCAAGAATTAAGTCAAGGATCTAATACAAAAATTCTGATTGCATTGTAACAAATCAATGGTAATTTTATCGCCAATTAAATATTAACATGCCCTAAAGTCTTTGAAGAAACTGGTCCAGGCAAATACGCTCGCAAACATAGGGAGAGTTAGAGCTGTTGTTCAATGTAGAAGACGGCGTTTTGGTCGTGGTCAAGAAGTTTCATTGAACATTTCGGGTCAAAGTTTATAAAGCATTCATGAAGTTCTATCCATACAAAATACAGATACGTAGGGAAGAAAGGAGGCCAACTTAACCAAAAATACTTTAAGGATAGGATAATATAAGGATACTTTTTTGAATTGAATTAAAAAAAAATACTTTTTTTAGATAATATTGTACAACCGCATCAAGTTGTTTAACCGACCACAGCGTAGAAGCAATTGAATCACTAGTTGGCGTCAATTGAACCGAAACTATTAGAAACAAAAACAAACACTTTTAATTAATAATTTGTTATTTATTATATCTTAAGACTATTCTTACGCACTTATAACAAACATATATTATATTATTTATTTTCTTAAACTTTTTTGCATTGAATTGCCAATAAATTTACAGCTAAACGCATTGTTACCAATGAGCCTTTTTCGTGTGAAGTGAAGGATCCTACTTCCTTATCCCCCTTTGACGCAATAATAGCAACTGATTTTATTAGGTTTAATGAAATTCATTACACGTGCAAGACTTATGGATCTAATAAATATCTTCGGATGTATTTTCTAAGACTAGTAGATATCTTCGGATGTGTTTTCATGATATATTTACACCAATCACTGCCAGCCTGTTTATTATTATTTTATGATGAGAAATACTTTATATTATTTTCAAAAACAAATTGATATGCCAACTTTCTTAAATCAATCGTTGTTAATCCATAATATAATTTAGCCGACGTTAAACAGTAGTCGACTAATAAATGTTCTTGTTGTGAGGATGGTTATAAAAAAAATTAATTTTAATTTAATTTTTGTATATTTATAAGATACTGAAATTAGCAAAAGTCAAAAAATTTATAAAAACATCTAATATACGTTGACTATCATCAATTTGTTGGGTTATAACATTAACTTGGCAACAATGATTTTATATAAACAAAATAATTAACTATTATCTGTTGTTTTTGAATGATAATAATAATCCGATCATTTTTTATTTACCCCAATTATTGAATAATGTTGAGAATCTTTAATGAATAAACTATTCACTACAAAATATCACAACAGCAAATGCTACTTTGTTTAGCTTTATAAGTATTTTTCGTGTGAGGTCAAGATAAGCGGCAAGTCTTATGCTTTCGATGGTTCAACCGTCCATACGATTGATGATTCAATTGATCCTATCTAATTTTATTGCGGTAATTAGTAAATAAAAACTATTACAACTTTTTTTTAGTTTAGGTATTGATTATACATGTTTTTTTTCAAGCGACAAAAGGGTTACTAGTAGCTTGAACAAAGATCTGATTAGTTCGTTTCACATGACTCTCAAAAGCCAGAGTTTAATTTTGCAAAAGTTGTAATAAATTGCGCATAGGGAATATTAAAGATATTCAAAAAAAGAAAGAAAATTAATCCGTAGTCTACAGAAAAATCATTCTTTCTTTCAACCGCCCCTAAAACATTATCTCCCGAGAGAGTATCAAAGTCAAAGTATCTCCCGAGACTGGTTTCTGGACTTAAGCCGAGAGTAGAACAGCAGAACCCACTTTTCATACATACCTGAAACCTAGACATTGCCTGGACGGGTCACGGATGCCTTCGCGCCATCTGACTGGTGCAGACGTTCTCCATACGATGGCGTGAACTGCATTGTATTATAACCTAGGTCCGACATGGCCGATGTATACAGTTGCACCTTTGGTCATTCCTTCAGCTACTTTCGTAGGTTCAGCTCGAACCTGCCTGATGAGGGCTTAAGCCCAGAAACCGTTCTTCGAAGACACTTGCTAAAACCTTGGAATGAGCAATTTTTGGGTAAAGCACGGACGGATTCTCCGTTTTTTGAATAGGTCTACATGTAACTTTATTAGTTGAGTTATTTGAAGAGCAAGGTCTAAGTTGAATCCCCATAAGATACTGCCGGATTCAAGAATTTAAAAATAAATAATCCAAACTCTAGTAGGAATATTATGCCATGTAATAAGTGATGTAGAGTTAAGATTGGAAGAGTGTTTATAAAGAGACCAATGCCACCTTTCATGCATAATCTTTTACATATAAAATGTTTTATATTGTATATATATATATATATATATATATATATATATATATATATATATATATATATATATATATATATATATATATATATATATAGTAGGTTTGAAACAAGGTTTTTCGATTATATCTTTCTTAGTCCCACTATGTACATTCAAACATAAATAAAAAACGAAATATCAATGAATTTTCGGGCTATTCTTGGAATTTCTTTATTTCTACTTTTAAAACGTGTAGACGTTCATAATAATGCGATAATTTTCTGAAATTATTGTAATATTTTCATGGTAATTTCATCAGATGACGGAGTTGGTGTTGTATGAATAAAACATTATTAGGATAATGGAAAAATAAGTATATTACTACATAATTGGGTTATTTGTTTAAGTTAGAATTTAATTTTTTTTAGATTGACGTAATCTTTAATAAACAAAACCTCAAAATGTATTTATTCAGAAAGGATTAAATCAAAAAGTAACTTGCTGTATCTTCTTATAGCCAGCAGCGCCATCTTTATATGAATTCACGCACTTTATACTAGGCTAATTGAAAAGTTCGCGGAGCGAAAATGATAAAATATATTTATAATTATAGAAATGACTTTATTCTTCCGTATATTCTTCATTAACCTGAATACATTTTTTTTCAGCGGTTCTATGGCGGATGCTTCAACAATTCGTAATATAACTCCTTCAATTTAGCCATTGCAAGAACATCTCTGTGAGCCGGTGCATTGTCTTGATTAAAAAAGAATTTTTCTTTGCTAAACCAGGTCTTTTCTCGCGAATTTTTGTATCCAATGGATCCAGAAGATTAGAATAAGACTCTCCTGTTTTTGTTTTAGCAGTTTGAAGGTAATCCATTAACAAAATACATTTTGCATTCCAAAAAATTGATGCCATAATCTTTTTGCTCGATGTTGACTACTTTGGCTGCTTGGGAGCTGAACAACCGTGCTCAGTCCACTCTGCGGTTTGTTGTCGTAGTTCAGAATCATAGTGATAAACCCAAGTCTCATTCATAGTTACAAAGTTTGAAATCCATATTATTTTTTCGAAAAAAAAACCAAAATGTTGGATAGAATGTTTCGCTCTAAATCGTTTTTAATCAGAAATTAACAAATGCGTCATCCATCTTCCACACAGCTTTCTCAAGCCCAATTTCTTAGTCTTAGCAATTTCACTCAAAGTCAATTATCTGTCATCCATAAACATAATATGTTTAGAATTAATTATTTGTTCACTACTCGCACTTATTGGACGTCAAAAACGAGAATCATCATCCAGGCTTGTATAATCACGTGGAAACTCACCTGCCTACTTAAAAACCATTGTTTTTGAAGGAGCAGACCCCCCTAATACATTTACCATTTAATTGTGAATTTTCTTTAACCTTTACACTTGTGTTTTTGTAAAAAAATCTTACAACGAATTTAATCATTGCCTGATTTGCAGTATTTCCCATTTTAAAAAATAACATTGATACGTTTACTTTAAATTACTGTTTTTGTACGAATGAATCGACAGATCGACTTGAAACTTCACATATGTTCATATGAAGGATGGAACTTCAAAATGTAGTAGATTATATAATTCTTTTACTGCTCTATAGGTGGCGCTCTACGAACTTTTCAATTAATCTAGCTATTGCTAGATATTTCTAGAGACCGGACCGGTTAAAAATGAAAAGTGAATAAATCATTTTATGTGATAGCGTACGCCATCACTTGAATTTATGAAGATATCTATATTTCGAAAATGTTTATAAATTCATGTCAATTATTTTTTTGTGAGTACGTTGCATTGTTTCACGTGCAACAACACGTGTTGCAAAATTCACTTAGTATATATGCGATTAGTTTCAAAACCGACTCATTTTTTTGTAAAATATTTTTATTCAGTTTTCGTAAGTTCTCAATGCATAACATTACCCAACAAAGCCGTTTTGACCAAAAGCGACTAAATGCAATACGAAAATGCGCCTAAACTCATGAGTTTAAATCAAAATCGGCTCAATCCAATGTTTACATTCTAAGCACAACTAGCCCTTCTATCGACGGTCGTTCCAGGTAACAGGTGGTTTGTAAATGTTATGTAAAGTTTATCAAACTTCCCGATCGTGTAGTGTGAAAATTGTAATATATTTCTTTTTTTTTTTTATTATAATGGAAATTCATTCTAATATTGAACTTGAGCGACATCAGAAAATGAAGAGAACTGTGAAAAATTAGAAAAAACCATTAATTCTGCTTACAAAATAACGAGAGGATTTTCCAAAAAAAATTTCAATTTAATTATATTAATACTAGTAGTGCTGGACGCGCTGGACGTACTAGTGCTGGACGGATCACGGGTGGTGGATAGTGAAAGTTCCATTAGATATTAATGGACAGCTGCGAATATCTCAAAATAAGCAGCCCCGAACCAAGGCAAAAAAAACTAAATCCACTTAGCGCCTGACTTGTAACAAGCGATTGAGTGGTCAGCATCTGTTCACCAGTGGTGCGGCTGATATTTAAATTCTGGAACTAACCCCTCCAGTTTTAACCTCTGAACCGTCATGGTTCAAATTTTTAATACAAAGTACAAGATGAAGCGTTCTAGTAATTACAAAATTACCCCAGAAGGTAGATAATCCTCTGCCAGCTTTGCTGGTACAACCGGACTTTCGGATTCTGGGGCGTCCAGGCTTAAACGCAAAATCTTTCAGAGGGAGTCGGAGACCTCTGGCCAACGTCTGAAACCGAAAACAAAAACTTTCTTTGGAACGGTAAATATCAATTCTCTCCTGCGCCCAGGAAAACTACACGAATTGGGGCGAACATTAAATCAGCAGAACATCCAAATTTTATCTTTGCAAGAAATCTGATTGATAGATGATAACACCTTGGAATTCGACAACTACAGACTTTTTAAAAGTAAAACGGACAAAAAAATACTCAAAAATACACCACATCTCGGTGTTGCTTTCGCTATCTCAAGAAACATTCTTGGTTCTATAACTAATGTCCAGCCAGTAAATAATCGACTTATGACCCTATCCCTCAAGTGTGCTAACAGAAACTATACATTAATCAATGCACACCGCCCAGTTAACGAAGAAAATAAATCTAATCCTGAAAAAGTAAATAAGTCCTGGGAAATTCTGGAAAAGACCATTTCTAAAATTCCCTCTAACCATGTAAAAATCTTATTGGGTGATTTCAACGCCCAACTAGGGAAAGAAAGAAAGTACAGGAAAACAGTCGGTAGTTTTCCTGATCATAAATGGACTAACCATAATGGTAGAAGATTGGTTGAACTATGTTCGCAGTTTAACCTAAAAATAATGTCAACCGATTTTAAGAAGAAAATAACAAAACAAAAGACCTGGAGGTGCCCAAACACGTACATGGGTGAATTTCAAATTGACCATGTTGCCATTTCGTACGCCAATTATAAAGAGGTTTTGAATGTTCAAGTCAAGAAAGGACCTAACATAGACACGGATCACTACTTGACTAGAATCAAACTAAGCTTAAAACTCAAAAACTTATTCAAAAGAGACTGCTAATACTAAAGTTCGACCCTACGAAAATAAAACCAACCCTAACAGTAGAGCTTGATAAACAACCAGCGCAGAACTGGCAAGAATTGAAACAAAAAATTACTAAAACAGCCTTAAAGTTGGCCCCTTTACAAAAACGATGAAAACAGCCATGGTGGGATGAAGCTTGCGAGCAAGCAGTATTAAGCCGAAGTAAAGCATTCAAAGATTGGAGCAGTCAAAAAACAGCCATAAATTATAACATCTTTTTGGAAGTAAGAAAAGGGACATCGAAACTAATTAGACAAACTAAAAGTAAATATGAAAACAATCAACTTAATGAAATAGAAAAAGATTTCCAAAAAAATAACACCCGAAACTTTTACAAAACATTTAAAACTAAATTAACAGGCTATCAACCCCAAAGTATTTGCTTCATACAATTGCGAAGAACTTGCGAAATATTTTGAACAACTACTAAACTGTCCTGAACCCTTAAACAAATTACCAACACTAAACCCTAAACAAACAAATCCAGATTCATTACCACCGAATGAGGATGAAATAATTAGGCAAATCAAGCGACTTAAAAATAACAAAGCTTCTGGTGAAGATGGAATCACTGCTGAAATTTTGAAATCCGTTGGCCCAGATACAATCAAGGAAATTCAAAATAATCAAGGGATTTAAAAAAAGCATATGATTCTATTGACCGCGAATCTTTATTCCAAATTTTGAAAGAGGAAAAGAGGACTAGAGGACTAGACTAGAAGGACTAGATCTGAAAACGCTGGCAATTATTAAAGCAACATTAACTAACAAAGGTCAAAAGTTAAATTCATGGGTCACATCTCAGAGCCCTTCGAAATTAAAACTGGAGTGAGACAAGGGGATGGACTCTCGTTACTCTTATTTAACTGTGTTCTAGAAAAAGTAATATAGGAGTGGCGTGACAAAAAGTCGGCCCTGAATATTGACCAGCCCATTAAACTGGGGAGAACCAACATCAAAATAGATTGTCTGGCGTTTGCTGATGATCTAGCAATTTTGACTCAAGATATATTAACGGCACAAAAACAGATTGAAATCCTAAAAGAAAATCAGCAGAAAACGTAGGACTCCAAATTTCCTTTGAAAAGACACAATACATGACCTGCAACAGACTAAGAACACCATTTCTAAAAACAAAATATGGTAACATCAGACGAGTCTCTCAGTTCAAATATTGGGGTGAAATAATCATGGAATATGGGTTGGAAAAAGCAGCCAATAAGGGTAGATGTCAAAAAATGGAAATAGCATTAAGACTTACACAAAATATTTACAACAAAAAATGCATATCTAAAAACACGAAATTGTGTCATTACAACACAGTTATTAAACCAGAATGTCTATATGGGGCAGAAACGCTCATTATGAATAGAAAGAGAGACATCGAGGACATTGAAAAGAAGGAAGGAAAAATCATAATAAAAATCTTAGGCCCCAAACAAATAAATGGCACAACATACCGACTTCGAGAAAACCAAGAAATCAAACAATACACTGATATACATAGCGATATGACAAAAAGAAGACTTTACGGACACATAAAACGGATGAATCCGAGTAGATTATTTGTCTAGTGACAAATAGTCGAATTTTATGAAAATAGGAGTAGAGCTAAAGTAAAAATAATTAAATGGATTGCTGCAATTAAAGCGGATCTAAGATCAGCAAATATTACACAATGTGAAATTCAGGATAGAGTCTGTTTCAGACACAAGGTTAACGTTTGGGAGGTTGGCCAGAGGGAAAAATGTAGGAAGACTGGAACAACTTGGTCTGATGAAAGGAACAAAGCTCATAGCGAAAGAATGAAATTAGTATGGGCGCAAAGGAAGGTTAACGACAACAAACGCCTCTAATTGTACTTCGCGTGGTCCACCAGGGCCCATACGTGAATAATAATAATACTAGTAGTAAACAAATTTTATTGTCCCTTTTAGGTGTGCCAGGCCTGGACTGCCCCCACGATTTGTTTATTGCAACCACCGTACAATGAGGCATACCTACTTCTGTAAACATCTAAAAATCCAAGATATCGAGCTATTTTATCGACGGTTTTATGCCAATCAGACGAAATTAGAACATTTTCAATTCATTTTTAAACAATTTCTTCCTAAAATACACCGAAGCTAAACAAACTGCTCGTAAGAGACTTGTAAGTAATAATCAGGTCTAACCAATTTACATTCGAATATTTCATGCCAATTCTTGGCATAAAAAAACCCGCTTGCGCCGAAACTTTTTAAAAACACTACGGTACTGTTAAAACACCGAGTTTTAGGAGTGATTGAGGAATGTATTAAGTGGAAAAAGGCTTTGCAGAAAATAGAGAAAGAACGCAAAAAAATGCTTTATGCAGAGAAGAAAGCGCCAGTCATTACCTTCATTAAAAAGTTCAAATGCCTTAAATCTCAAATTATTGATTGATTTGTCCGTTACTTTGTGATAGTTCATTTTTTAAAAAGGAATAAAACAATTTTTTACTTTGTTATCTATCACTTTTATTTTTAAACAAAATTTGTGTGACTATAGTTTCGTGTTTGAGAATGTAAATTCGTTTTAGTCGTCTTAGTCGAAGTGTTTGAGAATGTAAAATCGTTTTACGAAACTATAGTCACACAAATTTTGTTTAAAAATAAAAGTAAATATAACAAAGTAAAAAATTGCCTTAAATCTCATTACTGTAAGGCAAAAACTTCTGCATGGCTCTATTTACAATCAGATTTATACATAAACCGTATATGGATGTTATGTAATCAACACGCAGATGGAGAGATTCGTGTAAATAAATAACTTTTTCGAAACTTATTTTGCACCAAATTTAAGGAATTTGAGCAATGTATTAAGTGGAAAAAGCTCTGTAGAAAATAGAGAAAGAACGCGAAAAAAAAATGCTTTATGCAGAGGAGAAAGCAACAGTCATTGCCTTTATTAAAAAGTTCAAATCTTATTACTGTAAGGCAAAAACTTCTGCATGACTCTACAATCAGATTTAAACATAAACCGTATATGGATGTTATGTAATTAACACGCAGATGGGGAGATTCAAGTAAATAAATAATTTTTTCTGATGATTCCTGATGAATTTTCTGATTCCCAAATCTGATGAATGCTCTGCCTGCAATTCACTGAAGGAGCGAATTCATAACTCTAACAACTCTGTTTTAAAAAATAAACTTGACAGAGAAAAATGTTTATAGGATGAAATACAAGGCTTTTACAAGGTGAACCAGACTGACGATCTTACAATATTTTATTTATCATTTGATTGTAAAAAAAATCAAACTCTTCCTAGCGTTCAAGATCAGTCGGCCTATTTCTCGAGTCAACTGTACATGTACAACCTTACAATAGTGGAAGATCATTCCAAAATGCCACAAACTGTAGAAAATCTATTAATTTATCATTGGACTGAACATCGACAAAAAAAAAAGGTCAAATGAAGTATATTTTGCTGTATTAATTTTTTTTAAAGTATATTTTGCTGTATTTAATTCTTCTATCGGAACCTTCGGCGTGAAACACTAAACTCGGAGAGATATACCATTAAACACAAAATCACTTTTTGAAAACTTCTCGACGCGCGTTTCGCTAACCATCAGGAGATGATTTAATATCTCTTAATCATATTAAATCATCTCGTGATGATGCTAACATGGTTAGCGAAACGTGCGTCGAGCAGTTCAAAAAAAGTGATTTGGTGTTTAGTGGTAAATCTCTTCGAGTTTTATGTATACGATTTCCTTACTAATTTTGCGAAGATTCTTTACAGGCAATTAAAGTGAGATGCTTTTGTGATAGATGTGATTATTTTCCTTTTAATTTTTTTCCCAGCTAAGCTGGATTTTAAATGAAGTGCGGGCCGTTGCCAAAACACCTTCATTTCTCCAAAAATGTTCGGGTGATGCGAGTGGTATTAAGGATAACAGCCCTCTGCATTGATGTTATGTTGATATGTGATATTTCAACTTGAATTCTTTACATTGTGCTTGATTTCTTTATATTTTTGTACTTTCTCTTTAGCTGTCTTTTGAATGTTATGTGCGTTTAGAACAACTATGTCGATTAGGAATGCTGTTTTCTTCTTTTTATACAATAATATAATATCTGGTCTATTACAGTGCACGGTTTTATCTGTTATTATTATTCGGTCGAAATATATAATCTGAAATTGGCTGATTCTAGTACTGTCTCTGGGGTATATTTATAATAGGGACCTCGCTGTTACAAGACTATTACGACTTAGAGGCTCCTGGTGGAATATAGTCCGTCTGGGAGAGTCTATTACATGCACCTGCTATATATTGTATAATCTCATCTATATTTGTCATTTGATATTCGTGCATCGTTAACAATATATTTTTGGTAGTTCTTATATATTTATTGTTTCTCTTCCTCCTTCAATTTATTCTAATGTAAGTCATTTTTTACTACTGTGCGGATGCTGTTTCCTATAATTTGTTAGTTTAGTTCTAATTATTCTTTGGAGCATTTCGATGTCTGTGTTTGACCAACATATAATTCCAAACGAATATATTAAGACGGGTATAGCAAAATTGTTTATAGCTTTTACTATATTCCTGCTGTCTAGGTCCGTTAGACTGTTATTTGTGGGGTCATATGAAGTCTTTAGTTTACCATGATGAAACCAATACACAAGAATAACTTTTACAAAAAATTCAACAAGCGGCCAATGTTATTAGAAACGAAGAAAATATCTTCTCAAATGTGAAACGTCATTTAACAAAGAGCCTGCGAAAGTGTATTGAGGTAAACGGTAAAGATTTTCAACACCTTTTGCAGTGAATGTCAAAAACTTTAAATTTTAAATAAAGTTCGTTGTATTTTTGACATCTTATTGTTTTTTTCCTCATATTCAAGGCAAACGTTGTCAATTGCATATTTATCAGCCATCGACAAGATGTGCAATGAAATATTCGAACACAAATATCTCGCAAACGGTCTGAGATATCAATATTGACCAAGGGTACCTTTTTTTACGTGGAAATTATGACTCTTCTCTATTTTGAAGTCAACATATTCCCAACTTTATAGGGTAAAAATATATAAACGAGTTAATTCCTCGCAAAGTAGGTAGTAAGCGCCCTCTAGGAACTAGTCTCAAACTCTCAAACTACTAATAAATTCGGATTTATCACCTTTGAAAACCCAACCATCCCGATTTTGAACCTGATATCTTTAACCGTTTTAAAATTATCGCTATTTTTTGAAAATTTAGTTTCACTTTCAACACCCTGCATTTTTTTTAATGACTAACATTTGCCAACACATTTATTGACTAAATCCTCTTATTTTGATCTCTACTATCACCAGTTGCTCTATGGCGGATAAGTTAAGGTACACCCTGTATATAACTGAAGGACATTTTTAACACAAGACAAATTCACTCAATGCCAAAAAAATAACAAGTTAATTTTCTGCTGTAGGCTAAAAGAAAGCAGCTTTGGGTATCACTAATCGAAAAAGCGGTAGCTGAAATACACGACTGTTATGAGGTTTTGGTATCCAGTAGGTCCCTAGAAGGTTTGGCTACGCTTACCGGTGCTCCTGGGCAAATCAATATTTTTACAAGATTCCTTGTTCCCTTTCAATGAGGTAGAACTGAAAACTGATCTTATTTGGGCCCAGTAAGAGCGTTACAAACTACAACTAATTATCACGATGTTTTAGACTGTTATCCTCATGTCATACCATGTTCCTGATGGGTGTCTCTTATGGAGGCGGAAGCATGAAGATAGACAAAGCAGAATACAATTCTTAGCATGCTTACTCGCTGTTGGTTAATGAGTGCATGTTCAACACTCTTTGACTATCGCCCTCCGTGACAAACTTTGTTATTTCTCTATGTTCTTTATGTTCTAGTCCTACATTTATCTAATCCAAAGTTCATATTAATATCAGTTGTAAATTTCTCTACAACCGTAATGAGTTTCTGCAATTTAGGTGGTGATGAGCATATAATTTTAAATCATCCGTATATAGTAGGTTTCATACATTTTGATTTTAAAGTTATATTTGATTTGTGTCCAATATTAATCAGATTAGAAAGATGATTCAGTGCCAGGCAAAACCAGAGAGGGCTCAGCAAATCCCCTTGAAATATGCCACTTGTCATCTTGATTTCCTTAGTATAGGTGGTACTTCCATTTTGCGATGAGTAAATAGTGGTGCGCCACTTTTTTTTATCAATTCCCGAAGTGTATTTATTAAAGCTGGGTGGACTTGAATCTATAATGAGTTGTTCCATTCCTTTCGAGATCCTTATTACTCTTGATTTATAATATCAGGTCTGTCTATATGCTCAGTCAGTACTATAGTGAAACAAGGTGTTAGCAGTTTATATATTCTTGAAGTTATAATTTTATATTATCGTTTTTTATATATCGTTATTACTATTATTGTTATTTCTATGATTAAACGTAGGCTTTCGAGTAATGAATTGAGTTAGGGATCTTAAGGAATCTGAATAGGTACTTCCCTACTGAAGACGTTATATAACTATGCTCTTAGAAAAAAATTATTTGTTTCAGGGGTTCTATAGCAGAGAGACATTCTTGTTCTTGATTGGACTAAATTTGAAAGCTCCAAAAGCTAATCTAAGTGCATTGTTTTGAATAGTTTCTGGGGGTCTCAAATAGATGGAGCAGGCTGGGCTATATTGGAAACATTCATAGTCTAATTTATGTCAAAATAATTATTTATAAGATAAAATAATTATTTATAAGATGAAATTATAATGAAGGTTGGAGGATTGGTTTAGGCCCCTGTTTCTGTTCTGACACCCATTTTATGATATTTAAGCGTCGTAAAGATAATTTAAGAGTCGAGAAAGTTGTTTTTGAAATGTTTTGAAAATTGTCTTAGAGTCGAAAGAGTGTATGAGGACTTTCCTGGAGAGTTAGTTGTTAAAGGTTATTTCCAGAAACTTGCTAGAGAATCTGGTTTGCATAAATAAATTGTGGTTACGCACCAGAAATATAGAAACAGTTGAAACGGACTAAAGGTGACACAACAATACATAAAAGGAGCAATACTAGAATGTACATTGCGATATAGGAAAACATTCGTATGGATTAGTGAGCAAACGAGAATGGAGGATATATTGGAAAACATTGCTAAAATAATATGAAGATGAACAACCAGTGTCTGAAGAAATAGGATCAAAAATATCATCTATTTAGAAGCCATGGAATGGAAATGAGGTGTAGGATGACCAATGATGCGATGGTATAACGATTTTTCTAAATAAATATACTAACATTAAGTTGGTGGCCAATCTTATACAGTTTGAAAAGGTATCTTTATAGGTTTTGGTTTTTGGAATCGCTGATGCCTCTGTATAATAAACCATATTACGTGACATAGTTTCAATAAATGACAAATCTCCAATTTTTTTTTTTTTTGATTTTCTGTCGAAATATAAGACCAACTTTATATAATTCGGGAATCACTCGCGTATGTGTTATTTTTATATAAAGATGAGTAGGATGTGATTTTTTACTATTTGAGCGTAATTTTATATCGAAAATTCTATCAGCAGGGATTTATATATTTCTGTTTTCCCCTTTTTCCATCAAAAATTCGAATTTTTGCACGGAATAAAACAAGATAGAAATCTATTTTTGTACTATATATATATATATATAGTAATGAAAAAGATATTTGATACATGGATTTATCCATGATCTATTGATTTTTCAGCCATACCGATGTATGTTATTACCATAAAGTGTTATGATGTTGATAGTTTCTCAAAGACATCAACTACAGGCAATAATATTTAAGTTTATATGCAACGTTTAAGGACCCTATTCACATTTCCATACATTTATTTCTATCTTTACAGGTATTCTATATTAATAGCTGTCCAAAAACTTTTTCTAACACACACATTTTGAAATCGTCTCAAAAATCGTATCAAAACGTTTTCAGTTCATCACCAGGTTTAGTTTTGGGAATAGACCGAAGTCCTACCGGACCAAATCAAGTGAATATGGAGACTCAAATGACTTACTATTAAACACCAAAATTTTGTAAACTATTTGGAAAAGTTTTTATGGCACATCGCTTCAACAAAATGCTGCGGAAGTATAGTAATATGGAAGTGGTTCCAGCATTTCCGAAATGGAAATCTTACTTAAGACGGGAAATCCGTTTGGTCGCCTCAAAATGAGTCATTTTTTCAGAAGTGTTTTTAAAGGCGATAAAATAATTGTATCACTTTAAAGTTTTATCATCATTTTATTTGATCTTTGAAGAGTATAAAATTATTATTATTTTTTTTTTATAAAATAGCGGCAAATAGTAATTTTTTTTTCGGCCGTCTCTGGCGGGATGTCCAAAAGTGCTGCACTCGTCATCCTTTTTCTATTCATCTGACACTAAAAAAAAACTTCCTGTTTCTGATATATGCACGGGAATGATAAACGTATAGAACTATAAAAACTGTTAAAATTAGTAGTATTTTATTTATTTTAAAAAAGTAGTTTATGTATACGAAATCTTTAAAACCTTACTTACATTCTTCCGACAATGATATGGAGAAAAACCTCCCAAAATTTCAGCCAAATCGATCAATAACTTTTTGAGTTACAGAGCGAGCAGTTTTTGAAAACACAGTTTCGAGATAATCGCATTTAAAATTTCAGTACGATAAAACAATTAGTTTTAGTGACTTACCGATGAATCAGCGATCCCAGGTGTATATAATAGACATTCAGCCTCTTTGAAAAGCTGGTTTTCTTCAACCTGCTGCTGTTTTCGGGCTGTACGAGCTGCTTTTGTATCGAAAAGACTCTTCCGGTTGTCTCGTAACTTTCTCCTCATTAGTGGATTCGGCGAAAACTTTCGCATAGGTGCCAATAATTATAATTGCAATAATTATACACACAAATACACTTGCACTATCACTTGTACTCGGCCTGAAACTTTCTCCGTGTTTATCAGTAAACTGATTTTGTTTTTTGTAGAATTTTTCGAGCAATATTACAATGTTAACAATGTTTAATTATTATACTCAGAAAAGAAAAGTAAAAAATTAGATCTACCTGAAATATTGGAAATATCCTTAAGAAATGGTCATATAGTAACCAAGAATGACCAGCTAAATTTCCAAATACCCCGGTAATAGATAATATCATATTGTAATGAATAGCCCGGTTTTTGCGTGCCGATATTTACAGCTCCGCATCTAAAGTTTGGATGCGCAGTAGCCGAACGGCCTAAGTCCTCAGAGCTGATTCAAAGCAGTGCATTCATCGCGCTAACAACGGTTAAGTACTGTACATTCGCAGAACTATTCGTTCTCTATCCCTGTTAGACGATCTTTCGTCTGCGCATCTCAGAGGCCAAGATGTTGATTAAGCTGTCTGGGTCGCGATATGCGGGCTTCGGCACGCTCGCCTCTATGTGCGATAACTTTTTTTTTTAATCTTTTTTAAAATTTTTTCCTCTTGCCAGTATACTCTCGATATATTATATTTTCGAAATATAAAAAAATCGGACCCGGACGTTCCTGGACGTTCACGAAAGGATGTGGGGGATGAAGAATTGAAAGCACTTTTGGAAGAAAATCTTTGTCGTGCACTGCTAGAGCTCGGGCCTGAATGTGAAGTATCATTGCAAGCCATTTCTAAACGTTTATACAAGCTACGGAAAAATCAAATGGAGGGGATAAAGATTCTACATATTCTCCCAAGTTAGACCAATCTGATTACTACATCTTTCCGAAATTCAAAAAATCTTCGAAATTTGAAAAATTAAGAACATACAAGATTATACACAGAGAGATTTAGCACTAAACACCAATTTGTTTGTTTCAAATTTCTTGATACGTGTTTCGCTAACGAAGTCAGCATCGTTAGATCTGGTGATTTAGTATTTTGTGGTAATTTTATTTGAGTTAGGTGTTTTCAGACCAAAGATTCCAATACAAGAATTGGACGGACAATGTGTTAATTTAGATTGTAAAGTTGCAGTTTGAGGATCAGGACAACATTTTGGTCTTCTAAGGATTTCAATAACTCTTCTGTTGTTGACTTAGATTTGAAAGGTGATTACTTTATGTTTTATGCAGTATTACAAGTATATTTGTCTATATATTGCAGTAAAAGTAAATATGTTGATTTTGAGATTTTTTTTTTGGTCTCGGGTTTTGTCGTCTCCATACGCTGTGGAAAACTCGATAACAGTAACGAGAGAAAATGCAAATATTTGTTTGAAGAGCGACTTAAGAGCAAAAATAAATGTCAAATATCATCCATCAAACGAAATGTTAAAAGCGTATTGGTTTTTGTCATTTTCGACGTGTCGAATATTATTTGTTTCTGTTACGTGCCCAACAGGAGTAAATAAGTATTGACAAACAAGGGGTTTTTTCCTACTGAAAAAATAAATATTGGGATAATTTAAATATTTGCTGATTGAAAGATTCTAATGGGAAATTTTGGATTTTTATTAAACCAAAAATAAGAAACAGTAGAATAAACAAACAGTAAAATACATTTTAAATCACAAATTATCTTATATGTGGTGTGTAAATACAATAATTGGACAGGTGGCGTAGCATCTGCAAATCTGTTGGCTTCCCCTTTGAAGGAAAGGCAGGCCAACATGTTATGCGTCTTCGATATGAATTTAAACTCCCTAAAGTTACTTCGTCATCTTATTTTTATTATATCTTCCATTCTTATTTTTCTTCGCCCAAGAAGCATTCGACTAACTTCTTGCAATCTTTTTTGCTTTGGATTTATCTCTAGCAATCCCTACTGTGTTATGTGTGATTACAGTACCTGGTGCCGGCAGCTGGATCTTTAACTTATCCAAAATATTATCAATCCAAATTCTATCGATGGCCTGAGTAATATCGATGAAGATAGCTGGACACCAATTTTTTGTTTCGAATGATTTGTTTATGATTTCTACTACTCCATGCACTTGTTCGATGGTAGAGTGCTGGTCACGAGGTTCAAACTACTGTTAGAAACAAAGTGATTCTGCTTCAAAATATACTTTTATCTTGCAAGAAACAGCTTCTCTAAGAGCTTGGAGGGTATGTGTAATAAAGTTGATTAGCCTGTAGGATGGTTGGTTCGATAATTGGCTTCCCAGGTTTACGAATTAATATAAATCCATCGATTAGGAAAATAGTTTGTTCTCAATATGATGTTGGATATGTGTATTATAGCAAGGTAAGGCAATTTGCACCGCAACTCGTTTTAATATGGCCCCGATTATCAGATCGTAATACGAAGCTTTCTTAGGGTTTATGTTTTGCTCGACCATGTCTTTGATTTCTCTGGGTTTGTATGGTTTTATGGAAAGTGCTATTTGTTTGGAGACTTCCAGTTGGAAGGAAATCACTCTGTCATAATCCGAGAAGTTTTCTGGTGAAAAGGGTTAAAAAACCTTCACCAGATCTTCTGCGAATGCGTTCGGCTTTTCTTGATCAAAAAGAATTTGCCAGTCTATTAGAATCTTTGATGTGCAATACTAAACTGAACGAGATTTACCACTAAACACCAAATCATCTTTTTAACTTCTGGATACGCGTTTTGCTAACCATGTAACATGTTTAGGAGATGAATTAACCCTATTTATTCGATTGATTTATTTCCTGACGATCCTAACATGGTTAGCAAAACGAGCGTCGGGAACTTAATAAGTGATTTGGTGTTCAGCAGAACTGATCTATTATTTAGCACCAACCTGTTAAAAAATGTCCGATATTCACCCATGTCTAAGAACTTTATAAATTGTGCAAAGCAATTATATGGCATGATAGATTTCGCATTTCAATGTATTTTCTTTTTATGAATCGGGCATATTACCGCCTACTGCCGCTCTTCAGGCATTTGCTTACTATTTAAGATATTGAACATTAATTGATGAATGGCTGGAGCTAATCTTTTGTCCCGTTTTCTATGATGCATTTTCACCTGTTCCACGCACTGTTTGGACTGCGGCTTTGTCTCGGCCATTTAATTGTTATTATTATTACCTTTCTTTTTTGAAAATTAAGAAGGATTTACATAAACCGTAAATGCTGAGCGTTATAGGCATATGCTTGATATGCCTATATGAAATATAAGGAATAATGAAGAACCTGAAAAACAACAAAAGCGCAGGATTCAATGGCATAATATCGGAATTATCTCCGCACGGAGAAGAAACATTATTTCAAAGGTTATATAAACTGATAGAAACGATATGGGAGGAAAAAAATGCCAGTTAGTTGGAGAGAAGCCATAATCTGCTCCATATACAAGAAAGGAGATAAAACAAAATGTTCAAATCATAGGGGAGCCATACTACTCGATGTAACCTATAAGAGCTATAGAAAGCAGACTCAAAATATGTTTCAACGGACAAAGTGGGAGAATATAAAGCAGGTGAAGAAAGATCAAGCAAAAAGGCAGATGTACTACTCATCAGGCTTGGTTCTAAAAATGGGCAAAAATAGTACGTATGAACAGAAACTTAACTTGAAATTATTGTTCATCGATTTCAAACAGGCTTATGACTAGGTCATAAGGAGAGAGTTGTACCAAGCATTGAATGTGCTCCGAAGTCCCGAAGAAGATCATTCAATTGACAAAGATGACTAAGAAAAACGTAGTTTTGGTGGAGGGGTGCCTTTCCTCAGAATAATTCCAAGCAAGAAAGGGATTGATGCAAGGGGATCCTCTGTCTACAGTACATTTTAATACTGTGCTACTCCGAGAAAGTGGAATAAGAGCAGGAGGAACAATTTACAATAGCGAAAGTCAAATATTAGCATACGCAGACGACATGGAACTCATGTCAAGAACAACAACAGAAATAGCGCAAGAATATGGCCTGCACATATAAAATAATGTAGAACATTAATTATATAGAACAGTTATTCGACACATGGTACTATATGGCTTTGAATGTTGAGTAATGAACAAAAAAAAGAAAAATGGAGCGAAGGGCCATATGTTTAGAATGCCAGACAGCAGATGGGCAAAAGAAACACTGTCAAGAATAGAAGAACGAAGAAGAGGACAATCATGAATGAAGTGGTTACAGACCACGAACATTTAAGTTCAGCAAGGGTAAGGAGATCGCGGAATGCAGCCCGGATGGCTGCATCCACGATCTTCTTAACATATGGCCTTTCGATAGATATTATATAGGTATACAGACCTCCGTACCTCATCTGCCCTTACTTATTTTTTTGGAATTATCTTAAATAGAGATATTGCATAAATAAGATTCAAACACTACGTCACCTCAAAGATCTAAATTGGCCAGAAACAGAGGAACAAGTCAAAAAATATTAACTAAGATGATGAAAGATATTGTAACAAAGGAATCAATTGTTAAACACGAAAATGGTTGCCATTTGATAGACATCATTTTTCGAAAATAATTAACTAAAAACTGTAAAAAATGTATTTTAATTTACAGGTTTGATAATAAAACTTTTTATTTTTCTATATATTTTTAAATTTTAAATCACAAACCATTTTTTTTCTGTGGTAAATGCTACATCTCATTCGTTACTTCACGTCACAAAAACGATTCTTTTCAATCAACATATATTTGTAGCGATTAATTTTCCTCAATTTTCAACCCCATCCATGAATGAGTTGCTTTTAAACTTTCGAAACACGCGCTGATCTGCATTGAAATTAAAAACGATTTTAACGATCCCTTCGGAGACTGTTGTTGTTTCGTCTCCCAGTAGACCACGCGGTCGTAATATAGAGGTATGGTTTTTATATCGGAGTGTATAGACTCCCTCAGGGCCAAGTCATTATGTATATTTTCTACTTCAGCGGCCCGAAACAAATGAAAATATGGGACCCCGCGACCTGTAACGTTTAATGGTGGCTTTTTTTTACTTTCAGCTTATGTTTTAATTTTGTTTTGTTCTTCGGTTTTTGCAGCTTGTTATCATATAATGTGGGATCAGGTCGAAAAAAAGTCAAGAAAAAGGCGAGTTTTTTTAATAATGCCAGGGTTCTCAACGACGTCTTTTAATAAATAACAGATTATATTATTTTTTTATGTTAGTTTTAGAATTGCTTTAGTGAGAAAAATGTGTTTTTTTTTGTTTTTATTATTATTATTATTATCCTGGTTATTCTTAATATAGAAGCAATTCAGCTCCTCCCACTTGACATAAAATTTTTCGAACAATGTTGGTATGTCTGCAAAAGCTCTGAACGTTGTCCCAGTATGACGATCGATCTTCAGACAGCAAGATTCTCGAGGTATTTTGAAAATGTTTTTAATTATCAGACCTTCGGCGGATATAAGGAAGGGCCTACCTCTACCTTGCTCAGTTTCCGCTGGTTTCTCAAGTTGTATGCCAGGCTTTCATACTTTCTGGTTTTTTCCATCTGAGTTTTTCTAATTTTGTGAGGAAGCGGCCCTGTGATGTCAATTATAAATGTCCTTTGCTCCTTTTTGTTGATTAAAATATTGTCTGGTCTTATTATAATCAACCGTTCGATCTGTTGTAATTAGTCCATCCCAGGAAAGAATGGTATCAGATTATTCAAGTACGTGAGAAGGTGAGCACTTATAAAATGGCGGAGGTTTCTTATCTAATAACGAATACTTTAGAGCAATTTGTTGGTTTGGTCGCCAGCTCAGTATGCCGTATGGCACTGTGGGAAAGGACTGGGTGAGCATCCACCAATTAAACAACGTGAACATTCACATCAATGTGTATGAAAACAATAATATGAAATATGAACAAAATAATATTAATTCTGCGTATTTTTTATTGGAAAAATATACAATTTAATATAAATTATTCAAATCAACAACCTATTGACAATCAGCTGGTCTAGACAACGGTGTATGTGGTAACTGGAGAAGCAACCAAAGGGGCTGCGACAGCTCTAGCTGCAACTACCGGAGCAGCTGGAACAGCTATTGGAGCGGCTACAGCTCTAGCTACTACGGGAGCAGCGCCAGCTAAAGGAGCTTTCCTTACTACAGCGTTGAATCCGTTGAGTGTTCAATCGGGGATGGTTGGGGATGGAAATTCGTATTAAATTGTATAAATAAAATAAAGTTGTCTAATTTCCACTTATATTTTTCTCTAACACATAACACGTTTAGCTTCTTCGGATGGTTAACAAAGAATCAGGGTGTTTAAATGTTTCCCCCACATTTCCTACACTTGTTGACAATATCCAAGTGCCGTATATACCTCTCGTAGTTTCTTTGTTCTTGCTACCCTATCTTGAATAGATATCGCAAAATCTCCATATCTAGGTACAACAGTCCATCGATCAGCCAATTCACCAATGCTTGAGTTCTTCAATGGTGTCTTCTTCGAGTGATTTCGGATATATTCCATGTAATATATGTTGCTTTCATTCTCGAACGCAATCTGTAAGTGTTGTTCTTGAATTAATGCGATTATGTTTGGTTAGGTTTAGCGGGGTGAAACCCCGGTCCTATTTAGTAACCAAATTGATTAGCGCACTGTTTGAATTAATGAAGCGTTCTCTCATACTATTCTCCTGATTACGATAACGTCCTTTTACGTTAATAAGGGTTATACCCTCCAACTTTCTTGGAATATATAGTCTTTTCGTAAATGAGCGTTTGACCATTTAAAAATGCCAAGAGAATATGTCAGAGTTGGCACTGTCCGTTGATTCGCTAATAAGTTTTCCACTTTCCAGTTTAGTGGTTTCCATTAATCAGTTTCTGCTTTTCGAGTATTCCTAAATATTTGTAGAGATTTTTCTGTACTACTCTTTTCAGTGTGCTAATGGTAGAACATTTGCCCAGTTCGAATGACATTTTGATATCCTTACTAATTATTTCGACCTTTTTTTATCCAAGTGTTTAGTTTTTCTTTAGTATCCCAATATTTTAGGGTCATGCAAGTATAGTAGGCGAGAGAGCTTTGTTGGATTCCTCATGTCAAGTTTATATTTTGTTTAGTAGTGTGGACATAGGATTTTAGGCTAGACAGAACCAAACTGGAGAAAGAAAGGAGATAGAAATTATAAAAAAATTCTCTTTCGATATTTGCACAAAGAGATTTGTTTTCCACTTCCCCATTAGATTCTTTAAGGAATTTGTAATATGGTATTTTTTAGATATTCAGAATAACAGCTAGTGTAACAGCAATTTCTGAATTAAAAACATTTTCATTCCTCCAAAAATTTTCGGCCGATGTGAGTGGTTTAAGAGCAACCTCCCTCTGTATTATTCCAAACAGGTTTTCCACTAGTCCCAGAATGTTGATGATATTTTTTATTATTTCATATTTATTTTGTCAGATTTTATTGTTAAAATGACCAATTTCACAATATTAACCTGGTTCCATATTCATATTCTTCTTCCATATCCCCTATATTTTGAGTTTGAGGTCTCTATACATTGGTAGCTTTTCTTCAGCCGTCTTTTGATTGTTGTGGGTGTCGATCAGAAATATTGTTTTATTGTTTTTGTCTAACAATATAAAGTCTTACATAGGTAGGACATTATATTATACTACTGTAATAGTACATTGCATTGTTTTATCTGTTATTACAAGTATACAAGTATAACACAAAATATACAAGTATAACCTAAAATCGGGTGATTCTCGGTTATACAGCTATTACGACTTGCAAGCTCCTGGTGGACTATACTGGCCACTTGGTTATGACAATAAAGATAGTCAATCTGGAATAGTCTACTGCATGCATCTGCTATATATCGGATAGTCCCAGGCTTTTCGTGGCATTTCTTACATTTATCATTTGATACTCGTGCATCCTTAACAATATATTTGTGGTAGTTCTTAGTGTGCATGACTTGATCCATACTTTATGTATACTTTATGCATACATAAAGTCTTTAGTCTCCAGGAAACAGGCTTCCCCATGTCAACCAGGCATTTAACTCGCCCTTGTCGGCTTCATGATTAATAAGACCATGAAGGTGTTTACCGTTCAGATACATACTTTTCTAATAATGTTTATGGATTCCACAGTTAGTTATTTGTGAAACTTTTAAAAAATACTGGAATTTTAAATGAAACACTTGTAGCTTTTTAATGTTTCAAACTTGTATTATTGATTTTGCTCTACATATGTTTCGCCTTCTAGAGCTTTCTCAAGAGTGAAAGCCCTCTTTTGAGAAAGCCCTAACAAAGCAAAACATATGGTATGTAGAGTAAAATCTATAATAAATGGTTGAAACATTAAAAAGCTACAAGTGTATCATTTAAAATCCTGGTACATTTTATTCTACTCTTCAATAAGTTCAAGTTTGAATGTTCCACTTGTTTGAATGCTCTGATGCTGCGGGCAGTTTGAACTGTTGCGAAGACTAGAATAAATATTGAAATAAGTGTATTGCAATGATTATTTAAAAAAAAAATAAATGAACAAATAAATATTTTGTGTTTTATTTAAATAGTCACCTTACTTCTTGATCATAGTAAAATATAACAACAAATACATTTACGGAGAATCAATGAAGCGGAATAATCCAAACCGAGATAGGGGTAGTAAATCGTACAAAAAGATTTACCGTAGCTGTTCGGTATCTTAATTACAACAACTGAATTAGAATTTATGGAAATAGCATTTTCCTGATGACCATTGTGCATTTAGCGTAGGAAAGAAAAGGAAGGAAAACCAAATAGAACGATAATAGCCCGGATTCATATCGGCCGTTAAGGGAAAACAAGATTGTAAACGATTTAATTTGCAAGAATCGGTGCAAATGCCTTCATGATTAAATTCAAAATTGAAAAAATAAGCTAAAAATGATTTTGCTGCATTTTGTTTGAGCGGATTAAGAAGCAAATTCATTACGAAAGAGATTGCCGTTGCATCCAAGTTTCCATTAACTTTGTTTCGTTATATTACTTTGCGTTAGTTGCTTCTGAATGAAGACTGGAGGCGATATCTTAGTAACTGGAAATTTTTGCATAATATCATGCGATAAGTTTGCAGATCAAGAGAACTAAAATATAATATTAAACATGCAGCGAGATGAAATTTAGATAGAGGCCCATTAGGATTTAATTATTCAATATATTTCCAGAGGAATAGTGTCTGAACTAAGCTAAATAATTATTGTGTCCGAAAAACTAAATAAGTAGCATATTAGTTTGACGATTATATAATTAAAAATATTTTTTAATAATAATTTATTCAGTCCTCACGACAATTTAAAAAAAGATAAATTTTATTGCCTTGTTTTATTTATTCAAATCATTTAAGTTACAAAAAGTGTTAATTAAGCTTTAAACTCGTCATTTGTCATTTTGAATATGCTTAAAACATTTAGGTAATTTGTTGTACAGCTTTACATACAGCAGTACAGTTTTCAACGTAAATATATATATATATATATATATATATATATATATATATATATATATATATATATATATATATATATACGCGCTTAAATAATTAATTAATATTAATTAATAATAATATAATATAGCGCGCTTCGAGGTCGTCACATATGGATGACTGAGCAAAAGTCTGAGCTGTTTCGCCTTTAGAAGCTTGCCGAGCTGAAAAGAAGGAGATATATGAAGCGACTACATGATACATAGTGTGCTTTATATCCAGAAGTAAGTCACATGTCGCAGCAAAACTTTCACGTTCAAATTGCCTCCTTTCATCGACGAAATAACCAGCAGGGGGGCCATTGTAGGATAATACACCCTCGTTCGTTTCTAAACCAGATCAGATTGAGGAGCCTGTGCCAAATTCAATAAGACCTAAACATGCTTTCTTTACACAATTTTCTGCTGCCCTGAATGAATATCCACAACATAGAAGATTAATTACTACCAAAGTTAAGCCGACAGCAGAAAATATCACCTCAATGGATAGGATTATAGCTACGACGTTGACTCCAGATTCTGACATGACCGAAATAAGGGCCGTGGTATATGTCGCGACTTTAGTTCTATGCCGAGCTGAGAAAAACAATCCTAATGCGATGACACAGAGAAGGCGAATTAATCAATTGAGTCTCAAATTAAAGAAAACTAGGCAAGACCCTTCCCGCCTACAGTGGGTGATAGATGTCATTAGGAAGCGAATTTGACCTAGCCCAAAAATAAAACGCATGATGGTGAATGTACGCAAGTACCATCACACGCTGAATTTAACCATCTTAATATTAAGGAAAGCTACGTACAGAATTCGCTCACCTACCATGGCGAGGAAGAAGTTGATTAAACGACAGAGGTGGATTGACGAAAATAACACGTTCTCTAGCAATCCATCGGAGTTGTTTCGCAAAAGTAAGGAAATACGAAATGATCCACTAAAAGCAGCGGAAGTGGAGGAGTATTGGAGGAATATCTATGAGAAAAACGTCCCAGTAAAAGATTCTCCAGTAACACGGTCCTTCAAAAAATACTATGCAAAACATCTCACGCAAAATAAGGATTGCCTTCCTATTACTGAGGAGCACTGCCATTAAGGATAAGCGTATTTTTTCAGCACCAGGAACGGATGGAATCCAAAATTTGTGGTGGTTTACAACATTCATCCACCAAACTAAGCTGATGCCATCATGGTTAGTTGATGGGAGGACTGTGCTCATTCCTAAAAATGAGAATGCTTCACAGCCAAAGAACTACCGGCCGATAACTTGTCTTTATACACTTTACAAAATATTTACAACTGTGCTCTACGAAAGAATTTTTAGCTCAATACGGCCGTTATGGAATGTGGTATATGAACAACGGATCCAGAAGAAGTGTGGGAGGGTGTAAAGACAACTTATTAATTGATCGTTGTGTCTGTCAAGATGCACTATACTACCAGCGCTCACTTTCGATGGCATTAATTGACTATGCCAAGGCTTTTGACACCACGTTACATGAGTTGTTACTAACCAAACTAAAGAACCTGAAATTACATCCAAATATAGTAAAATGTATTGAAAAATGATGAAAAACGATGAAAAACGAAAAACAAACTTTCCGTATCAGCAGACAAAAAGGAAATAATAAAAAGACGGATTAAATTATAACGAGGGGTCTTCCAAGGTGGCTCTCTTAGTCCGCTCTTGTTTTGCATCTCTTTGTTGCCACTCTCGATAGAACAGAAACAACAGCAGGCTCTAAAACTGGACCACCCAATGGAAGACAACACAAAATAACGCACCTGTTGTATATTGATGATCTAAAAATATATGCTTCTGGAAAGAAGGAATTTAATTTAGAATTTACTGATTCAGCAGCATTTAGGCATTCAGGCATGACATTGGGATTGGTTAAGTGTGTTGTGATTCATTTACATCAGAGGAAAAGTCGATGGAACAGGCGCGGACGTCGAGCTTGTTGATGTGGGAGCTGAGGAAGAAGATACATTTTTAGGTATCCAACAACACTCAGTACAAATTGCCGCTACAGTTAAGAACACACTCTCCAATCGATATAAGGCGAAATTGAGCTATATTTGGAGATCTCATCTATCGGGAAAGAATAAAGGTAGGGCCATCAACATGCTGGCTGTCACGCCGCTGCAATACTCGTTCGACGTACTCAAATGAACCGTTGACGACTTGCGTTCTCTTGACCGAACCACTAGAAAGATTATGTATATGAATCGGTGTCTGCATCCCAGATCATCTGCGCAGCGATTATACCTTCCTCGGCAAATAGGAGGAAAGGGGCTGTTGGGCTTGGAGCAAGTCTATGGTAAAGTGACTTTGGAGATATCAGAGAGAATGCTGAGAAGCCAGGACCCCTTATTGAAGTTAGTTAACACACACGAGAAAGAACATAAGGAAGCATTTTAGTTTCATGCAGCACGGAGAGCGACCGAAAGTATAGGACTTTATTATTTAAGCCCTGATCCTCAAAGAAGTGATGCTGTGACACCGGAACATAATAGCGGAAAGATTAATAAAGCCCAGGAGGAAAGGCTTCTTCCGACACCGCCAAGCGCGGAACGCACATTTGCTTTCTTGCGATCTGCTTCTTTGAAGTCCGAAACCGAGGGGTTTATAAAGGTATTTCAGGATAGAGTGGTGAGCACACTAAGGTACAAGAAAAAAATTTTAAAGCAAAACGTCTCCATTGTCTGTCAAGCATGCAAGAGTCAACCAGAGACATTAACACACATTCTGTCAGCTTGCTCTACTCACGCAAAGTCTTTGTACATTTACAGATACAATGCTGCTTTACGTGTGCTTTACTTCCATCTAACAAAACCGTTATGGCATCGAGACAGTCGTGGAGAACATACGATGTAGCATTTACTGAAACTATTCATTTTCTACGACTAGGAAGCTTAACTCAACCAAGTCAGACATAGTGTTGATCGATAACATTACCAGAAAAATGTATGTCATTAATTTTCTTGCCCGGCAGAAGTTAACATCACTACGAAAGAGGCGGAGAAGCGGGATAAATCCAGAGACCTTTTTTTCGAACTTTCTGACCTGTATCTAGGGCTTTCTATAAAATTGTTGATACTTATTATCGCCTCTTTGAGGGACATGAAATCTTCGTTCATCAAGAAGTTAAATGTTATACCAATCTACAGGCCGGTCTCTACAATCTTGGCCTGGAAAATGTAAAAAGCACTTCTGGGGTAGCTCCGTATAGTGAGGGCCCACGAAGCAGCGTTTTGATGAAAGCAGGTTTGCATATCACCATTGTTTCGGACGCAAACGAAAGAGAAACCAGCTAGCTTTGAACACTCAAGAAGGCGAAACAAAATTATATATAATATATAATTAATAATAATCAGTGGCGGTTCGTGAGCGAGAGCGTTGGGGCGCCGCCCCTCCAGCACTTATCACAGTAAACAATTCTTCAGACCAAAACACCATATTTTATTTCCATTACTACTAATTACTCTATTACTACTAATTACTACTATATTACTACTACTAATTTGGTTCTTTAATGCGTGACAAAAGGTCCATAGTTGCTAATTCTGATAATTCCTCCTGCGGATATTTTTATGGTCACAGATTTTCTGAAAAATGACATTCGGTTCAATTCAGCTGAAGCTGAAGATGAAGCTAAAGCATTGATCTAATTTTTAAAAAAATAATAATAATGTAAATGTAAATAAGACACCAAGTAACAAAATATTTCTATTAAATATAATTAAACTATTTGTAGGGTGTCACGTGAAAGTGACGGTGGGAAGGTTATAGGTTTTCTTCAACTTAACCGCAAAAATGGTATTTGTGCTGTAAAAGGACATGTATATCCAGAACATAATGTTCGGGGTAATGCTTATACAGTTACCTTGATAATTAATGAAAAATTAAGAAAAGTTCAAGACACTCAATGTCATTGAGTGAATGATTGTGCAACTTCTGCAGATAATAAATACTCAAACAAAAAAAATTATTTAATGTTATAAATAGTAATATTTTGTATATATTTGTAATATTGATATTATTGGTTTTCAAGAATAACGAAAAATGTTAAATATTGAATAATCAAGAGATATTTTCTAGTTTTGTAATTATTTTTTGAGCGAAAAAACAATATAAATCCTAATTAGAAAAACAACACACATACATACTGTTTAAATCGTTAATTTTATTTCAATAAAAAATACACTGTTAAATCTACATAATAGAACTTCCCCCAACTAGGATATATTTAGTAGATTATTATTAATAATATATTACAGTAGATTATATTACAGTAGATTATAATATGTAAACTACATTGCCGGTCGCGGTGGTCTGGTGGGTTAGTCGCCTGCCTGGCAATCCAAAAGTAGCTGGTTCGATTCCAGTGCTCAGATAGGTGTTATTCTTTAATTCTTCTGTCCGTCTTACTTCCTACCCTACACACACACTTACATACACTCACATATACACACACACCCACACGCATACCCATACATATCCACACCTAAATGTCTGTGATTGTTTCTAGGCAAGAGTGTAAAATCCGACAATGAATTACCCTTCAGTCACGCGAGTTAATGGCTGGGTAAGGCCGGATCCCTTCTGAGAAGTGTTCTACGTTGGTCATTCGCCAGTCGGTACGCTTGAAGGGGGTGCTGTTCTAGGTTTGTCGGTAGCTGATGGCCGTAGTTTGGAACTCACGATAAGCTGTAGGTACAGTCGCTAAATAGCCTAAGATGCTGATGCGCCTCTAACCGTAAACTCTTTCCTGTAAATTACATTAATAATCAATTCAGAATAAAAACAATCACTACCCAAAATTATATACATATTTGTTTGATTGCTTTCATTGAAATTTGCAATACTTTTAAAACCACAACGATTCTTCAAACCACCATATTTATTGCTTTAATGAAGGTTTTCAGTATTTTTAAAACGATGGTGATTTTTCGCCTTATATGTTTTTCAAACTACTACATAGACTCTTAATAATATTTGCAAATATAAATAAATCTGGTTGAGGACTAACTCTAATGCATGACCAGCCAGAGATTTCCCAAAAAGAGAAGGCACCTAAACCATTTTTTTTTAGTTGAAAACTTTTATACTCGAAGTGTGGGACTGTCCTGTTAAGGTCTACCCACTAGAAAACCATTATGTACCACAACATATCCTGGAACCACTGTCAGCCTACCTTCAGTCTTCAATGCCTATAATAAATGTCTAACCTATCTTTAAACACACCTTATCATATAAATATGTTCAATTAGTAGATGAAATGTACCAAAATCCTGACAAACACTAAATATTTTAAATTTTTTGTTTTATTTAGAATAGAAATATACCATTTTCTTTACTTTTTGTTTGGATAGTAGGTTTGCTTTTCTATTTTTCTTTTTTTTTGCATACTCCTCCAGATGTTTATTTTGATTCTATGGAAAACTGCTTTGCCAGTCCTTAATTTAACTAGTTGATGTTGAAGAGATTTACCACTAAACACCAAAACGTTTTTTTTTGAACTGCTCGACGCACGTTTCGCTAACCATGTTAGCATCATCAGGAGATGATTTAATCTGATTAAGTCAAAGGTTAAATCATTTCCTGATGATGCTAACATGGTTAGCAAAACGTGCGTCGAGCAGTTCAAAAAAGCGTTTTGGTGTTTAGTGGTAAATCTCTTCAAGTTTAGTATTTCACCCCAAAGGTTCCAACATAAGAATTGATCTAGTTGATGTTCATCCAACTGATCACACAAATTTTTGTACTCTTCGACCATCTACAAGTTCGACTTCCGAATTGGTAGTCGAATTTTGTTCTTGTCTATTCGTGTCTAATTATTCAATATTATTATTCGTATCCTACAAATTACTACGTTGTTACTACCCTCGGTTGTGTTGTTACATGTAGATTATTTGCGGACACGCAGGAATATACCTTCTTATAAATTTGGCACGTTAATTTGTTTTTCTTACAAGAATTAAATAATATAAATAAAAGTTATAAAAACGAATGCAAAAAACAAAAGAAACTTTAATCTGATTTTATTCTGAACTTACTTTTGAGCCTCCATATTTTATGTAAAGATATATGAGTATAACGTCGAAAACAGCACCGAAAGCGTAAATAAAGCCTTAATAAAGTTAAACCTATAGAACAATGACTAAAATCGATAAAATGTTTTATTTACCTCCAATTCCGATTCTTTCTGAACGTCTTTTCAGAAAGAGCGTAAAAGAAATTTTGGGTATAACTTCAGAATTGCTCCGAGCCGAACCGATAATGGCCTTCGATACAATTGTGAGGTCACAATGGTTTCGTTTTGTTTCGGGATTTGTCGGCGTGTCATCGGTACTAGGTATAAAAATGTATTTTGAATTTGATATAACTTTTTAATAATAAGGAAAAAAACAAAAATAAAAATAGTTTTGCTATTAAACTTATATATGATCCTTTCATTTATGATAAAAAAATGTTCAAAAGTCCAATTACAGTCGGAAACCAAGACAAGGTGTTAAACATTGTTAATAGGTTGGTCGAAAGGTGCAAAAATCAGTCTGCAGAGCCAATTACTTGGAGAGAACCGAAAGTCCATGTTACAGGTTGTTATTTTAACTCATTGATATAATAAGTATTCGACCAAAGTCTTACAATGCAGTAACTTAAATTATCATCGGCTTTACGAAGCATTCAACATAATGATTAACTTCTCTCTTTCAAAACCAGAATTTTAGATTTTGAATGAAGAAAAATCTGAATCCGCTGATGCTTCAAGTGTTCATACAAAATTTCCACAGGAAATCAAAAACTATCCTTTATTTAATGTTCCCGAATATTCAAAATAACCACATCTGATTTCACAGATTTAGTTCGAGATTTTAGAACTATCAAAATCATAGTGAGAACTTTTAACATCCAAATTATGAGAATGAAATCTCTTTCAAGGTAATGTAAACATTATTTCCACCAAAACACTCCTGGAATAGATAAACAATATTAAGGTAAACGGGGCCTTAGTATACTTGCTAATTAGGTTTTTGAATAAAAAATAATTATCGATTTTTTTTTTACTTTATTTTTAAACTTTATCATAAATAACATTGATATATATATGATAATAACATTGAAACTTTAAAAAAGTATTTGTAATCAATTATAAATTAATTCAAATTTATACAATTTAAAATAAAATCACGTGACTATGAAAGCGACACGATTGGCTGCCATGCTTGTAATATTATTTTAAAATGCTTTCTCGTAAGTACTGTTAACGATTTTTACCTGTGTATATACTCAATTCTTCTATTGGAACCTTTGGTGTGAAACACTAAACTTGAAAAGATTTACCACTAAACACCAAAACACTTTTTTGAACTGCTCGACGCACGTTTCGCTAACCATGTTAGCATCATCAGGAGATGATTTAATCTAATCTGTGTATATACTGTCAAAATGATCGAAGGTTAGTGCAAAATAATATCGTTGGTTAATAATTTTAATTCAGTAATGTATGATAAAGAGTTCATAAACACCAGTTCTAGTAATATATCTGCTGTGGATATTTTTATGGTCACAGATTTTCTCAAAAATGACATTCAATTGATGAATGTCATGGTTCAATTCAGCTGAAGTTCGAGGTGCTGAAGCATCAATTTTGAGTTTAAAAAAATAATAATAAAGTAAATGTAAATAAGAAACAAAGTATTTCTATTAAATATAATTAAATTATTTCTAGGGTATCACACGAAAGTTACGGTGACAAGGCTATAGGTTATGTTCAATTAACCACAAAAATTGTATTTGCACGGTGAAAAGACATGTATGTCAGAACATAAAGTTCTGAGTAAAGCTTATAGAGTTACCTTAATTATTAATGAAAATCTAAGAAAAGTTCAACACACTCAATGTCACGATTGGGTAGTTTTAGCGGGTAATAAATACTTTAATAATCTTTTGTGTGTATTTGATGACAGGTGGTTGTAAAAATTTAATGTTGTTTTAGGATTAATCCGTCGTGCTGCTCGAAATCTTGTGAAATATTTAAAAATATTTTTTCGGGAGTTGTTTTTGTAGTATTCGAACAAAATGGTACGAAACAGGCACGATAACTAATTAGATTTGATATTTCAAAAAATGTATCAATAAAATGATGATAATAACAAGAATAAGTTGATTCAAAACTAAAATACTTGCATCAGCTACAGTCTGTAATATTGAGGAGAAATAAACATTGTGACGTCAGACGCTCACGGATTTTTTGGGAACTGTCGGCGCGTCATCGGTACTACTTTTAAAAATTTATTTTCAATTTGATATAACTTTTTAATTACAAGGAACAAAATATAAATAAAAAATGTTATAAAACTTATATATGATCTATCCATTTATGACTTTTTTTTTTCTCAGACCCCCAATCATTCCTGAACAATAATAAGGAAATCTCCATAAATAAAATATCATCGTAAAACATTAACAACAATATTCTAAGGTGAGGTTATAGTTAATAATAATAATACATCTGTCGCTATAATTTGTTTGAATGTAACAACTTATAGCAGAAAATATGGGTGATTTTCTTTTTTTAGATCAAACTTAACATAAGATAACCCATGTTTTGTACAGGACACCAAAAATAAACTAATTTTTATTTACTACTGTAATTATATATTAAACTAGGTCACTAAATATTTCAATTAACCTCTATCGATCTCGAGAGTGGCAGGGTTTCAACTTTAATGTTAAACCACTAAATTTATAACAACTAAGAGCTAGTAAACTATTGCTCGCCAAAAAAAAACTCTAAACTGAGTTTATCCCTCAAACTAACTCCAGTTTAATTAATGTTCCTTTTAAGTGACATTACCTTCAAACAGCAAATTAATCCCCTCCACAGCCGACATTCTCCCTCTGCATTATCCCTCACTAGTTCCGTCGCGTTTGCCCGGGCCGGTTATTTTTAGCCCTAGTTTATAATTATTGCGCTTTCCGACTAAACTTTTCTAATTTATAAGGATTGCAGATGCCTGGCTGGGTGCCTTCCACCACCCTTGCGACGACCGCTCCTTCCAAGGCTGCAAGCTCGCAACGAAAAAAGTAGCCTTTTATTTTTCCATTAAAGTTGTTCTAGACGCTTAGCTCGGAGTACGTCGCCTGTCATACTAATGGATAGAGTGAATTCTGGTCGCAAAGGGAGAGAACGAAGATAACTTTATGGAGATACGTGAGTCGGTTATCGGTCGATTCGGGAGCTTTGGTGATCTCGTTATATTGATGAGAAAACTCAATATACATTATAGTATTTAGAAAGAGTTGATTTTTTGCTTGAAAAATGTATTTAATTTAAGAACATTTAATATATTATATAATTTAATATATGAATTGAGTTATCTTGTTTCAAAACCTCTCAAAATCTATTTTTGGGCTAAAATGAGTTATACACTTTATCTGGCAGAAAAAATATGTTTTCTATGAAACTATTCAATATTTGTTTCCAAAGTGCCCTAATTCTATGTAAAATACTATAGAAAAACTCGCCTGAGAATGAAATCCCACTAAATTCATTTTTAATGCGTTACAAATAGCGCCTAATTCGTTTCAACTAATCATAACCATATTTGCTTATTATGCTTTTTGAAAGTTGTACTATTAATATTATTGATTTTTGCTTAAATATTTCCAGCAAGAAAACGATCTCGAAATCACCAAGACTGGAAACGATGTTTTAGTAAACTAAAAAGGTATCTCCACTTTAACATTATTTCAACTTTTTATTGACATATATATATATATATATATATATATATATATATATATATATATATATATATATATATATATATATATATATATATATACATATATATATATATATTAAAAAGCTAAGAAGGTTCACCCGTGCTCCACGCTTCTCAAGCAAGCGTCTCCGAAGATCGGTTTCTGGCCTTAAGCCGTCATCAGTTGGGCTCAAGCTGGACATCTGAAGAGCGGATGAAGGAACGACTAAAACCATTACCATATATTGGCTACGTCAAATGGAGGTTGCAATCACATGCAGCCACACCATCCTGCTGTAAATGGTCTCAGCAGTCAGACTGAAACCGTTTATGACCCGTTGCTATTTTTGCTATTTTGTTGCATTTTGCTATTGCTATTGCGTTGCTATTTTGACCCGTTTGCTATTATATATATATATATATATATATATATATATATATATATATATATATATATATATATATATCTCATTTCAAGGTGATCGGCTGTTAATTTGCCTAATACCCATTGGAGTCTCATTACTGCAGGGCGAAAATTACTTATCGCTTCTACCTAGCCAGTAATCTATATATCAGAAATAAGTGAAAGATGTTTCTTTAAAATGAAGAAAGAGAATTACTTTTGTTTTATTTTCAAAACATGCTTCATCAGTACCGGCTTTGGATCCCCTCCGTTGTTTACACTAAGTGCCTTGAACTTAGAGAAAAAATCAAGTATGAAAAAGCATGCATCTACTAAATGCATCACTAACACAACACTAACAACGGAGTATCGTATACATAAGCTCAGAGCTAAAGCATTTTTCCAAAAACTAGTAGAGAAATGGAAATGGCCTTCTGACAATTTTTTTTTTGATTATCAGAAAAAATTGACACTACCCGATCAAAGCACCTATTATAGCAGACAATTATACATTTGCAACTTTATTACTGTGACTGACCACTCACATGCTTTCTTCTTAAAAAGATAAAGTAAAAATTTTTACATGGGCGAAAGATGAACATGCAAAAGGTGCCAATGAAATTGCGAACTGCGTGTTTTTCACATTAAATAACAGCAACTTAGAGGGAGTATATATAATGCGGTTGGTAGCCAATGGGTGCGGCGGCCAAAATAAAAACACTATTTTGTTGTCTATGTGCTTGAAATGCTTAAGCAGTCAAACCAGCCCTATTAAAACAATCGAGTTAGTATTTTATGTGATTGGACCCCCCCCCCCCCCCACCGTTATAAGAAATTGTAATGCCAGAAGTATACATTAAAATTTTCAAAGAATATGGTACGATTTTAAAACTTGGCAAAGATGTCTCCGATAGTGACTGGAAAGGTGCTGGTCAACAAATTCTTAAGCCAGTATCATAATGGCATTTGAAATTCAGATAGTGCAAAAGGTTCATTATACGACGCGGCAACAATAACGCCGTTAATATTCGAGTTGAGTTATTTTACCGTTCAAATGCAGAAATATTCAAAGCAGTCTTTCAAAAAACCAGGACTGCTTTCAATATCTCTCCAAAACAAATTTCTACCAGAATGAAACCGAAAGATCTGAAGATGAGGGACTTAAACAACCTATTATGCAAGCACTATGGAAATGAGTGCAGAAATCTAAAATATCTGGAATATTATATACATTTGTTGGAAAAATTTCACGATAATAATATTCTCAGTGATTCGGAAGAAACCAATGTAGATGAAGATCATTGTTTTTGTGAACAAACCGAAGGTATACCCGAGTTGAGAGTTTAAGACATTTTTATGTGCCATTTCTAAGAAAAAAGCTTGTTATTTTTTCAATAAAGTTTCCTTTTTTTGTTCAATGAAATTTTATTCACTTCTGTTACTTTCATCTTCAAATCACACCAGATCCATTATATTTGGTTTCAAATTGCACTTAATACACTGTTTGGTAGCAAACGTCACCAAACACAAGTTTTAAATAAGAATTGTGACTTTATTTTTATTTCAAAAGACATGGTTGTTGAATTTTTGAAATGTTTAATCCGTATAGCAATAAACAATTTAGTTTTAATTAAATAACGCCAAAATCATGCCAACAGTTTCTTTACGACTATTTCAAAATTATAAAAATGCATTTAAGAGAATTTGAAATCATACAACTCAATTAATATATTAAACTCAAATAAATTTATTATTAAACACCAAATCATTAAACTTGAAGAGATTTACCACTAAACACCAAATCACTTTTTTTAACTGCTTGACGCACGTTTCGCTAGCCATATTAGCATCATCAGGAGATGATTTAATCTAATTCTAAAACTAAACTATCTTCTATTTATATGAAAAACCCTACCTAACAAAGGGTGTAAAAATCATAAACTGTGAAGTTTACTAAGCCTTACATTAATAATTGAAAAAGTTGACTAAACGGGATAGGTTCTTTATCTCTGTTCATGATTTTCTTTCATTTTTCTATTTGAATGCTTTCATATGCATCCGAAGCCCTATTATTATTAACACTTTTAATTAGTCTTAAATTATTAATATCTATACTGTAGTCGTGTTCGATTGCATGTTAAGCAACACAATATTTTTCATTTCTCCCATATCTAATGTGGGCAATATGTTCTTTATATCTTGTCAATATGGATCTTTTTGTTTGCCGAATATACTTTCGATCACAGTATTGACAACTAATTTCGTAAATCCCCGACTTTTCATGTTGCCCTACTTTATCCCTTCGATTACCCAGAACTTCTCTTAATTTATTTTATGGTTTGTACACAACCTTAATGTCCACTTTTTTCAAAATTTTGTTTAGCCCTCTTGTCAATTGGGCATCAAATAGTATTACCATGAATTTCTTTGTGTTCTGATACTTTGGACAAGTCGAAAATTCTTTCAATAATCTTCTGAACTTATGTTTTGTAATTAATTTATCTACAATGTTCTTATTAAAACTATTCACTTCAGATACCTCCCTAATTAATATTTTAATTCTTTGTTATAATTATCTTTATTTAAAGGAAAATTAATTAATCTATTTAGCATAAAATTTAAACTAGCCATCTTATTTTGGAAACTATGCTTTGAATCGTTAGGAATGTATCTCGAAGTGGTGGTATTTTTTCTGAAAATATCAAAATCTAACTTATTTTTATTGTTTCTATTAGTAGAAACAATAAATAATTAATAAAACAGAAATATTTAGTTAGCTAAAACATCCAGAAATGGTAAACTATCGTTGTTTTCGAGTTCATGCGTGAATATTATATTTTGGGATTTACTCTTTAAGTTCTTAATAAGATCATCTAAATTTTCATTTTTGAATCGAAAATGGTAAAAACGTCATCCACATACCTTAACCATACCTTCGGAAAGTAACTGAATTCATCTTTTGCCTCGGTTTCAAATTTACTCATTTTACTAATACTAATTTTACTAATATTTATGTTGATACTCGAGTGTATGTTAGCCAACTCAAGATTTTATTCCACCTATATGTAATACGAGCAATATACTTTTTACATATAGTTAATATGGATTTTTAGTTTGCACAATATATAATCTTGACAACTAATTGCATAAATCCCTGATTTTCTATGTTGATCTACTCTATCCTTTGGTTTACCCAAGACTTTTTTTTAAAACTTTGTCTAGCCCTCGAACGGGCGTAGTCAAGGGGGGGGGGGGGGGTAACCCCCCCCCCCGAAATAAAGCCAAATATTACCTAATTTTATACGGAAAAAATACGAGGAGTGAAGAGAGTTAAATTATTACATTTGAATTGAATATATATCCGAACTAGTGGACGTTGCGCACAGTAACGCCATCTCTTGTCATTTCATTTCATGTAAGTATATTTTTGTTGTTTTATTTACTTCAAACTAAACCCCCCCCCCCAAACTAAATCCTGGCTACGCCCGTGAGCCCTCGTGTTAATTGGATATCAAACGGTATTACGATGAATTTATTTTTGTTCTGTTCTTTTTGAAAAGTCGAAGATTCTTTCAATAATTGTCTAAACTTATATATTCTACTTAATCTATCTACAATATTCTTATTAAAACCATTCACTTCGGACACCTCATTAATTTATTTTAATTCTTTGTTATAATTATTTTTGTTTAATGGAAAATTAATTAACTTATCTACCATAAAAGCCAATCTTATTATGGAAGCTATGTTTCGCATCATTAGGAATTTATCTCGAAGTGGTGATGTTTTTTTCTAAAAATGTCAAAATCTCACCTATTTTTATTGTTTCTACGGACTAAAACATCCAAAAATGCAAATTTTTCATTTTTCTCGCTTTAAATGCACTCTTCGGATTTTACATTATCCATATTTCTCTTCGCTTCGGCTTCAAATTTGCTTATGAATAAGTTAGTTAAGAACGGTGACCATTAACGTACCGTCTTGCTGTTCGTAAAACCTCTATCAAGCTTAAAACAATAATATTTGATACATAATCTTGTTAGGGAGATGTACTCTGACACAATCTTGCTACTGAAATCGTTTAACTCGAGACATTATAGATATTTCAAGGTATGCAAAATCGGTACACTCAAAAAAGTGACTGGGTTAGTGGTAAATCTCTTCATGTTTAGTGTTTCACACTCAAGGTTTCAATAGGAGAATTGAAATCAAATATCATTCAATTGCTTTCGATAACGTATTTTTCGTCATGTTTCACCCACACAATGTATAAAACAATTCACACAATTATCACTGTTTTTATTGACTCAAAGGGTATCTAAACATTGTCATTTTTTAACTTTTTCGACTTTTTTATAAAAAATTATCAGATTTCCTCATCTCATGAATTTTAGTAAAAAGCTATAAAAAAATCTTGTAGTGTTCAATAGGGGAAAATCGTTCAAAGATTTTTTAGCACTTGTTTTTCAGGACATTATATGAATTTTGAAAAATGGCTCTAGAAGAATCCTTACAAAAAACTCAAAATATTGTTTTATTAAGGCTTTGAGATAAAATATCTCAGTAGCGGGCGATTTGTAATAAAATTTTCTTTTGAATAGTGTCAAAATTTATATTACTATATATTTTTTCTTTGAGCTAAAATAGTGTCAAAATATCTCCAGTTTCTCAATGGGAAATTTATTTGAGCTTTATTTTGAGGGATTTTTATTTGAATGCAAAATTAATTAAAAAAAAACCAAAAAAAAGTTGTTGGAAAAATATTACTTCAATTGGCGATTTGCCATAAAATGTCCCTTTTTTTAACCCCCCCCCCCCCTGACTACGCCCGTTCGAGTACGGGCGTAATAATATATATATATATATATATATATATATATATATATATATATATATATATATATATATATATATATATATTATATATATATATATATATATATATATATATATATATATATATATATATATATATATATATATTATTATTATTATTTACGTATGGGCCCTGGTCGACCACGCGAAGTACAGTTAGAGGCGTTTGTTCTTGTTAGTCTTCCTTTGCGCCCATACTAATTTCATTCTTTCGCTATGAGCTTTTTTCCTTTCGACCAAGTTGTTCCAGTCTTCCTACATTTTTCTCTCTGGCCAATCTTCCAAACGTTAACCTTGTGTCTGAAACAGCCTCTATCCTGAATTTCACTTTGTGTAATTTTTGCTGATCTTAGGTCCTCTGTAATTGCAGCAATCCATTCAATTATTTCTACTTTAGCTCTACTCCTATTTTCATAAAATTGAACTATTTGTCTAGTTAGCGGATTCATCCGTTTTATGTGTCCGTAAAACTTAAATCTTTTTCTCATGTCGTTATGTATATCTGCGTATTGTTTGATTTCTTGGTTTTCTCGAAGTTGTGCTATTTATTTGTTTGGGGCCTAAATTTTTTCTCGTCCTCGATATCTCTCCTTCTATTCAAAATGAGCGTTTCTGCCCCACATAGACATTCTGGTTTAATAACTGTGTTGTAATATAATGTTTTTAGATATGCATTTTTTGTTGTAAATATTTTGTGTAGGTTTTGACATCTACCCTTTTTGGCCGCTTTTTAATGATTATTTCACCCAAATATTTGAATCAGTTATAATTTCGAAAGGCTCTGAGATGTCACCCATGAATTTAACTTTTTACCTTGTGTTAGTTAATGTTGCTTTAATAATTGCCAGGGTTTTCAGATCTAGTCTTTGTTCTTTCAAGATTTGGAATAAAGATTCGCGGTCAATAGAATCATATGCTTTTTTGAAATCCACAAATGTACAGACGAGTTTTTTATTGTACAGTTTTTGATGTCTTAGGATCAACTTTAGATTCAAGATCTGTTCAGGACAGGATCTGCCCGGTCGAAAACCTGCTTGATATTCACCAATTTTAGGTTCCAACTGTCCCTGTGCTCTGTCTAGTAGACATTGAAATAGAATTAACAAACTGAGAGAAGAGATGTTGATATTAGAGGAGTAGTTGTTTACATCCGTTCTATCTCCTTTATTGTATCGTGGATGGATTAGAGCATATTTTCAATCTTCCAGAATCTGTTCAATTCGCCAAACTTCTTGCAGAATTTTGGTTATTTCCTTGATTGTACCTGAACCAGTGGATTTCAAAAGTTCAGCAGTGATTCGATCTTCTCCAGAAGCTTTGTTATTTTCAAGTCGCTTGATTTACCTAATTATTTTATTTAACTGAGGTAGCCGGTACTTGATGGAAATTCATTTTAAATTAAAAACCAATATTAATATCTAAATTTTCACTATATTTAAAACTTGTACGTATGACAATTGTTTCGACACACAGTGCCTTTTTAAAATGCACACTTGTGTATTTGAAAAAGAATATAGTTTTCAAATACACAGTGTGTATTTGAAAAAGACACTGTGTGTCGAAACAATTGTCATACGTACAAGTTTTAAATATAGTGGAAATTTAGATCTTAATCTTGGTTTTTTATTCTAATTATTTCATCTTCATTCTGCGGTAACGAATCTGGGTTTGTTTGTTTAGGGTTTAGTGTTGGTAATCTGTTTCAGTTAAGTCTGTTTCATTAATATATATATATATATATATATATATATATATATATATATATATATATATATATATATATATATATATATATATATATATATATATGTATATATAAAAATATCCGAAACTTTCCCGGGGTTTACGAAAACTAAGAGTTTTGTTTTTTCTCCTTAATGTTACATTTTATTAAAAAATTCTAAATGTTGATTTCTGAATTAGTCAGATGGATTCTAAAACTTAATTAAGAAGCTATTAAAGAAACTCTATGTCATAAATCCGCTGTCTTATTTAAGTTTTCCGTTAGGTATTCATGTTTTTCCCACTCTCCCCTACCATCCATCTCGGCGTTAATTTGCGTAGGCATAGGCCTTTCAAGGTTTCTTATTATTATTTGCGATTCCGAAGAACTTGGTGGCGCTCTATTGACGTGCCTGTGCAATCCGTCCGTAATCTACGGTGTACGGCTGCAGTCAGTGTAACTTTAGTAACCTTTAAGTTAAAAAAAAAAATTAAGTTATACTGTATAAACTATAAATAATTTGGCAAAAGTGGCGCGCATTTCAAATTTCAAACTTATAGTGATTAGGAAAATTAACTCTGCAACTGGAAAGGTTGCTTTATTTATATTTTTCTAGCTATATTTTTAGTGCCTTCAATCGCATTCGATAGTTATGTTTTCGATGCGATTTTTTCGATTACGTCATTCAAACGTCGATTGTTTATATTCTACCAACTCATCTTCCATCAAACGAACATAATCGAAACAGTCCAAACAAAAGCCCATTCGCTACGTTCCGGGAGTAACAATATCAGTTTCATCTCGAAATCAGCGGCGGGTTTTCTAAATCGCCGCGAGAGCGACAACGACGGCAGTGGCGGCAACGGAGTGAAACGGGCAAACGGGAAAACCCAGAGGGATGAGGACGGCGGTGGGAAAAGGGACGGCCTTTCTATAAATAGACGCGTCCCCGAGATACACGAATCCCGTTTTGCGCGGAGCAAAACGCCATTCTCAAGGATAGAGTTAATTCATGACGCAGGAAGCGTTTTGATGCTCCGTCTTCTCGGCTGGTCCTGCGGCCCTCCGGTTCGATGCCGCCGGAATGGGGTAGAGGGCGCGCGCGGAACAGAATAGGCAGCATAGCGGACCCGCTCGGTCGCTTTTTCATTCATAAATCGCCAAAATCGATGACGTCAATGTGTGGCCTAGGCCCACAGTGGTGCTGCTGCTGCTGGTTTAAGCATGAGAGAGAAGGGAGAGAAACAGGCCTTAGAAAAAGTAGGTTATCCACTTAGGGAATCAGGAACGGCGGGATACTTTACGTTAGCTGTTCGAAATAAAACATAATATAAAATATATTTGACAAATTGAAAGTAATTGGGTTAGAAGTAACTCAACATTGAAATATTTTTTGCAAAAATAACAGAATTTTCTTTCATTTCAAAATAATTTCCTAATTAGATTCTAAATTAAATCATTCAGCTTAGTTTTGGAAATATACGCCCAGCTCTAGGGAAAAGGTGATTGATGTGAAGTTAAATATAAGACATTACAAAGGTCGTTCCAAGAGTTATCTGACAGATTTTTAAATTTAAAAAAATCTATATAGTTTCAATCTAATATATATATATATATATATATATATATATATATATATATATATATATATATATATATATATATATATATATATATGTATATATTTGTGTGTGTGTGTGTGTGTGTGTGTGTATGTATGTGCTCAAAAAATAATAAATAAGTGGGCTCGTGGAGAGTTCTTTAAAAAAAGTCTCTCATAAATTTTCGATAAATTTACTTTTTCAAAAGTTATTCGAAGCTAAAGTTTATTTAACAATCTATTTTAAATAATATAGTTAAACTATCAATTTTATCGAAAAATGTTATTCGAACTTTTTTGTAGATCCTTCAATTTCCTATAAATTTTCATTAATATATTTTTCAAAACTCCGTAAAGATCGTGAGATAAAGTAGTTCTTTTTATTTAAAAAGGTTAAAATATTTTGAAACCTATTTTCAGCTTAATAAGATTTTTTTCAGAAAGTATTTATAATTAATACTAATTATTTTGCAAATACATTTGGAAAGATTATTTCTTAATTCCCGGAGAATATGTATTTACTATATTTCGAAAACATCTCGATTCGTAAAAATAACTGATTTCGACTGAATCATCAAATCAAAATTTATTAGCAGCAAAAAATATTCTAGTTAAAAAAATAAGTATAGTAAATCTGAATTTGTCAGTTTGAATAAGCGCAAGCTTTTCTAAAAGTTAGTCAAATATAATAAGTGATTTTCATTGAATTGAATAATTTTATAATCAATTATAAACAATAGAAAATCCGATTATTTAGAAAAATTCAATTTCAATTCAAATAATTCACGATCCTTACAGAGTTTCGAAAAAATTATGAGGGAAATTTATAAGAATTGGAATGGTCTACAAAAAAGTTTGAATAACATTTTTCGATAAAATTGATAATTTCATCGTAAAAATATAAAAATTTATTATGCATTCAACTTTAGCTTCGAATAACTTTTGAAAAAGTAGCTTCATCGAAAATGTATAAGAAATTTTTTTTTAAGAACAATTTCCTACGAATATATGTAATAGTCTTTCTACAGTAATGTTCCACTGAAGAGCTAATTCCAAAGTTTAAAAAAAATTCCTGTTATTTAAATGGGAAATTGAAATTTGCGATGCGCCACCTCCTAATATTAATGTTAAAAGCTCTAACTTTCACAGTTTAATATATATATATATATATATATATATATATATATATATATATATATATATAATATATATATATATATGTTTATATATATATATATATATATATATATATATATATATATATTATATATATATATATATATATATATCCATGAATTGAAATTTGGCAATCTTCATTATTCTAAAAAAAAAGAATACTAAATCAGCCATTTTTATGTGTTAAGATAAAAAATACTTCTCAATAGGGACCTGCAGATATTTTGGCTGTATTCAAAAGGAAATTTTATTACAAATGACCAGCTGCTGAAATATTTATTCCACAATTTTATTTTTAGGTGTTTAAGTTAATTTTACGTTTGAAAAAAATCTTCCAAATTGAAAACTAGTTATATTTTAGCACTATTTAAAAGAACATTTTAGTGTAAATCGCCCGCTGCTGCGATATTGTACATTAAGATCTGTATAAAAGTATATATTCCGTTCTATTTAGACATCCTTCTAAGGATAATTTTTCAAAATTTATAAACTGCCCTGAAAAATAACTTCTAAGAAGTTCATAAACTTTTTAACGATATTCACTATAAAAATAAATTAAAACCATTGGATGGCATTAAAACCAAATGGATTTTTACGAAAATCCATGGAATGAGGAAATCTGACGATTTTCCTGATGCATAGTACGAACAAAAATTGAAAAAAAAAATGATAATTTTTGCTTGAGCACCTGTTTAAAGAACATTTTTCTGTCATAAATGGAAAGATCATATCTGCAAATGCAAATGCTCCGCAAATCTTACTTTTTAGTAATTTTGTTGAGATTCGATCCTCGAATCTATTTCCTCCCTGTATTCAAATTTACTATTTTCGCCATCGCGACGATGAGTTGATAGCTTTGGTTTATTATAATGACATTCATGCATTGATAAATCTGTTAAATTTTGATTACAGTTCACTGGCAATATGACTTTATTGTCAATGTGAGTTCAGTTACAAGTCCATTGACTCATCAAAAACTAGTTTGAAAGCAGTTTGAAACAAACTTACGAAAAGAAAATATGAAATTCCGTCTGGAAAAGATTGAATACAATAAATACTTCTGGAAAATATGTGGAGGTTTTAAAGTCATTACTATTTTGCTTGGACATCCGATCTCCGGAAATGCTTGTTGACGTTTGATGACAACTGAAGGAAAAGGCGAATTCTACGTGGAAGATTTCCTTGTTTGTGGAATATTTTTAATAATCTCCACGTGCCCTACCAAAAACAAATTAAAAAATGAAGTGGAAAAAATAATTTCTGATTTTATATTAATTTAACATCCATAATGTCTGGTTCTAATGCATATGATTCTAACATCCATAATGTCATTTGCGGTAACGAAATTGGTCGTGGGTTGCCGAAGCGCACCGGTTAAAGAACACGTGCTTTGGGCACAGACAAGTTTGTGCCGCTACTGTTTTCTTTACTATCGCGTGAGAAAAGCAAAGACAGCAACGCATCGTTTCGCTAGTAACCCGGAGATTAAACGCATTTATAACGTCATATCTTGGGCGCTGTTCCATTCTCAGTCATTCTAAGCGCTAACGTCAGTCATGAACGAAGCTTATCGAACCTTTCCAAACAAAGAAAATATCCATTGAAATTCTCATAAGAGAATGTTTGCTAGTCATTTTCTTTTCTTTAGAAGTTTAATAAGCAATTTCTCTCACAGTTTCGTAATCCTCAAAGTACATTTTGCATTTAACATATTTGAATTGCTCGTAAAACATTTTTATTCGGACCTTTTCTTGTGTGGAAGTAAATTTAAGGTTATGTTACTTTGCCTTTTGTGAGTGTCAATTTAAGTTTTTCTTCCAGGTATATATATTTATATATATATATATATATATATATATATATATATATATATATATATATATAATCATCATCATCATCATCAGCCCGTATCGATCCACTGCAGGATGAAGGCCTCTTCAGCATGCTTCCAACCTTCACGGTCCTGGGCTTTCCTCTGCCACTCGGGTCCAATATACTTAACGATGTCATCAATCCATCGTGCTTTCGGTCTTCTTCGCGGACGTTTGCGATCAAGCAGTATCCACTCCAGAATTGCCTTGGTCCATCTGTCGTCCCATCGCCTTGCTATATGGCCTGCCCATCTCCATTTCAACTGTTTTACTCTTCCAATGATGTCACAGACTTTTGTTTGTTCCCTGATCCATGCGCAGGACTTTCTGTCTCGTCCTGTAATGCCAAGCATACATCTTTCCATTCCCCTCTGTGCCACCCGAAGTTTTTGAATTGATTGCGATGTGAGTGTCCAGGTTTCACTTCCGTATGTCATAACGGGTAGAACGCACTGATCGAATACTTTTCTTTTCAGGCAAAGTGGGAGTCTGCTCTTAAACACTATGTTGAGCCTACCACATGCCTGCCAGCCACATTTAACACGCCGTTCCACCTCCCGGGCGGTATTCCCCTCCATGGAAATCCTCTGCCCAAGATATATAAAGCTGTCCACAATCTCAAAATCCCTTCCTAAAACTGAAATTCTTCTGTCCTGAGCGAAGTTATTGAATATAACCTGACTCTTTTTCAGGTTTATTTTCAAGCCAAATGGTTCGCCAGCCCTTTGCAGTTCTTGTATGCGTTTTTGCAGCTCCTCTGGGTCTTGTGAAATGAGAATAATATCATCTGCAAATCTAAGATGGTTTAAGTTTGCACCATTGATCTTTACCCCATCCTGTTCCCAATCCAGTTTACGGAATACTTCTTCAAGGCCAGCCGAGAAAAGAATAGGCGATATTGCGTCACCCTGCCGTACACCTCGTTCTATATTAATTCCCACTTCAAGATCATCAAGGTGAATTGTGGCTGTAGCTCCATCATATATCGATTCTAATAGGTTTACATAGGCTCTCTCTACACCTTGGCTAAGCAGTGCATCCATCATCGCATGCTTTGAGATGGAATCAAATGCTTTTTCGTAGTCGATAAAAGCCAAGCACAGTGGCATGGTGTATTCGTTGTGCCTTTCTATGACCTGCTGTACAACCTGGATGTGATCCATTGTACTGAATCCACTTCTAAATCCTGCTTGTTCTCTTGGTTGTGCGTCATTCAGTTTTTTTAATATTCTTTTAGAAATTATCTTAGTGAAAACTTTGTACATCACTGATAGGAAGCTTATTGGACGGTAGTTCTTTAAATCTTCCTGTGCTCCTTTTTTATGTAAAAGGATCACTTCTGCATTTTTCCATAAGTCAGGTGCTTTTTGTTCTTTGAGGCATTTTGAGTATAATTTTGCCAGTGTTTTATGTAACGTCCGACCCCCAGCTTTTAGCATTTCGACAGTTACACTATCCTTTCCTGGAGCCTTGCCGTTCTTCATCAATTCTATAGCATTTGTTACTTCCTCCACTAGGATATCTGGTACCATATATTGTTCTTCCGTGGGTATTGCTGTCCCTGACTGTCTCTGATCTTCATATAACTGGGAATAAAACCTTCTGACAATCTCTAACATTTGGGTACGCGTCCTGCACACTGTGCCATCCTCACGCTTTAAATCATATATTTGCGTTCTTTTGTTTCTCAGCTTCTGTTTAGCTTTGTTAATTCCTTTGTTTTCTTCCAGGGTTTTTTGCACTAGCTGCATATTGAATCGGCGCGTGTCCTCTCTGATACGTTTTCTTATAGTTTTGCAGAGCTCAGTGTACTTGACCCTGCCAAAAGGACTACCTGCATTTCTCATTGCTCACCGTTTCTTCATTAAATCAATGGTCTCACTGAAGATTTTTGTTTGTTTGAGACATTTTTCCTCTGGTACTATTGAAGCAGCCGTTTGAAGTACATTGTTGGCGATTTCTTTATATTGAACTGATATTTCCACCTCCTCTGGATCTTGTAACGCAGCAAACCGGTTTGACAAAGCAATCTCAAAATCACTTCCTCTGTCCAGCAGTTTTCCAGAATATATATATATATATATATATATATATATATATATATATATATATATATATATATATATATATGTATATATATATATATTTATATATATATTTATATATATATATATATATATATATATATATATATATATATATATATATAAATATATATATATATATATATATATATATATATATATATATATATATAATAAATATATATATATATATATATATATATATATATATATAAATATATATATATATATATATATATATATATATATATATATATATATATATATATATATATATATATATATATATATATATATATATATAGTGTTTATCCAGAACAATTTAACATCAACATTTAGTGAATCTGTGGAATTGCTGACTGTTTTGTGTACCGTCAATATGAAGACTGTGGAAGTCGAAAGATGTTTCTTTACCCTCAAACGAATCAAAAAATCAAAACATTTCTATGAAACACCATGGACCAGGAAGGGCTGTGCGCGTTAGCAATGCTAGCTATTGAAAATCTTCTGAAATTAATTTCAAATTTTAATGATCAAGCCATCGACCACTTTGCTGCTCAGAAATTTAGCAGGATGGACTACAACTACAAACAGATTCAATGGTCATGGTCCTATGGCGAGTTTAGCAAAATTTTATTATCTAGGTACCTATTTGAAAATTTTATGTCTGACAGTTACACTCGTATTTTTACACAGCAAAGTGTGTGTATGATACTAAAAAATGTAAAATTTTTGATTGCAACGCATTTCCCTATCACCATTACAAAATATGGTTATACATGCCCCACCTGTTTTTTCTCCCACGAACCGCCGCTGCTCTTCATGAATATTTTAAATAAAAATAACGTTAAAATGAATCACGAATATTTCTCACCCATTTTTTGAAAAAATTTTTAGAAAAAATGGTTTAAGAGAAATTGCTATTTAACACGTTTATTTCTAACTCCAAAATATCTACCATTAACAAATAATTTTCTGTCGACCGCTCATTCCAGTTCGAATTATAATCATTATTTATGCCTTTCAGATAATTCGCTAATAGATATAATTCGTATTACACGAACAAACAGTTTTGCAGAAATCCGAAATGGAAATTAATGGAACAGCGATTTAATTATGTTTTAATTAATTACAATAATAGGATTGTGATTACAACAATAATCGAGAGAATTATTTTGATAATTATTTGAGAGGAAGGAAGGATGGGGAAGATAAAGTGGCAGTTATCTTGTGACAAATATTGTGGTCCGTTTCTACCGCCAAAGTTCTCGAAAGTTGGGCACTTAAGTAATTCTTAGACCGAAAGTTTGACAAGATTAACGAGATCCTTGTTTTACGATCTGTCAATTGCCGTTCTAATATAAATACGTCTAAGAAGTTTTTTTTATTTATCCAAATATGTGTCGTGGCAACTTTGTTGTTCATACCGACATGTAATAACCGAATACATTTTTTTGCATATGTTTATGGTGTTGTGAATAAAAATTCTGATTGAAAAAATCTCATCCTTAACAGAGAAAATTAAATTTGTTACCATCTTTTGGAAATTACACTCCAACTCCTCTAGAAAACATATTCCAGAGAAATTTCACTGACCTTTCACCATGGTGATCTCTTGGAATCATTTTAAGAATAGAAACTTCAAAACAGTATATGACATAAGAGATCAGAAACTAAACCCAAAGGTAAATATCGATATATATATATTAATATCTAATCAATAACAGTAATAGAAGGAAAATCTTCAATTCTTCTATTCGAATTTTTGATGTTAAACACTAAACTCAAAGAGATTTAGAACTAAACATCAAATCACCCTTTTAAATTTCTCGACGCTCGTTTCGCTAACCATGTTAACATCATTAGGAAATGAGTCAAGCTGTTAAATCTCTTGGAGTTTAGGAAAACCTTGACAAGAACTTGCAAGATTCAGGAATAGACTAGAAGATATAGGCATATAGATATATAGATATATAGATATATAGATATATAGATATATAGATATATAGATATATAGATATATATATATATATATATATATATATATATATATATATATATATATATATATATATATATATATATATATACACGGGTGGGCCCTGGTGGACCACGCGAAGTACAATTAGAGGCGTTTGTTGTTATTAGCCTTCCTTTGAGCCCATACTAATTTCATTCTTTCGCTATGAGCTTTTTTCCTTTCGTCAGACCAAGTTGTTCCAGTCTTCCTACATTTTTCTCTCTGGCCAACCTTCCAAACGTTAACCTTGTGTCTGAAACAGCCTCTATCCTGAATTTCACTTTGTGTAATATTTGATGATCTAAGATCCTTTTTAATTGCCGCAATCCATTTAATTATTTCTACTTCAGCTCTACTCCTATTTTCATAAAATTCGACTATTTGTCTAGTTAGCCTAGTCGGATTCATCCGTTTGATATGTCCGTAAAACATAAGTCTTCTTTTTCTCATATCGCTATGTATATCTGTGTATTGTTTGATTTCTTGGTTTTCTCGAAGTCGGTATGTTGTGCTATTTATTTGTTTGGGGCCTAGGATTTTTCTTATGATTTTTCTTTCCTTCTTTTCAATATCCTCGATGTCCCTCTTTCTATTCAAAATGAGTGTTTCTGCAGCATATAGACATTCTGGCTTAATAACCGTGTTGTAATGTCTCAGTTTTGTGTTTTTAGATAGGCATTTTTGTTGTAAATATTTTGTGTAAGTCTTAATGCCGTTTCCATTTGTTGACATCTACCCTTATTGGCCGCTTTTTCCAACCCATTTTCCATGATTATTTCACCCAAATGTTTGAATTGAGAGATATCGTCTGATGTTACCATATTTTGTTTTTAGAAATGGTGTTCTTAGTCTGTTGCATATATATATATATATATATATATATATATATATATATATATATATATATATATATATATATATATATATATATATATGCATATGCATATGTATATGTATATATATATATATATATATATATATATATATATATATATATATATATATATATATATATATATATATATATATATATGCAGTGTTACGGCTATATTTGCTTACCAGGTTTGGTTGTATTGTGTTGGAATTTCAGTTACTGGTAGTTTGGTTGATTGGCAGTACTCTAGCGGAGAGCTACAAAATTACTTCGCGGGCTTGATTTTGAAAGGAACCATTTTTGGTCTTCTCCTATCTCTTCTCCTTCCGACCACCTTCGAGAGCAGTCGACAGTGCAGCAATAGGCCTTGACCCAGTGCAGAATTTCCGCTGATTAGAATCTTGGAGTTCGGGATATTTTGGGAATAGTGCCGAGTTTATTTGTCAGCTTTGCTGGATTTTTATTGCTAACACACTGCGAGCTGCCCCCGAAACCCATCGAGGTATATTTTGGACCATCGTAGTTAGAGAACCCTCGTGGCCGTACGATTATTTGTCGTCCGACGAATAATTCTTTTTTAACCCAGATAGGGGTAAGAATAATTTAACCTAATTAAAATATTTGTCACAATATTTATAAAACCTCTTTCTAGTGTTTTTTGGTAGTGGATTGATTCCCTAATTTCATATTTTCCTGTACACGTGGTTAATCCGGGTGAATCTTTGGCTTCTTTCCACGCATGTCTTTGGGTGTCCTCGAAGTCCTCACGACCCACAGGAGCAGACCCACGGGATATCGGAAACCGTAAGGAGTAGACAGACCAACATTCCGTGGTCGACGATTTCGTGGATTGACTGACCAAAGATAAGTTATCATCTTACTAGTCATATTATATTAGGGTTATTACTGTTTCTTATCTATAGACATCTTTACTAAAGTGCTTGTATTTTACTAACATAGTTAATTTCTGATTATAACCAAAAATCCCTCTCCTATTCTTTGGCTTCCACGATATATTTTTTTAAATGATGATAATAAATGTCTAAGTACCGAATAATGTTTTCTTTTATCGCCTGAGAATCTCATGTTCTCTGAGCAGTAATTAGCCCTGGGAAATATTCACCATATTAATATATATTGTATTTTTTTGAAGGGTACTTTTTTTTAAAGCCCCAAAACGCGTAACAGCAGGTTTTTGATTTCTTTGGATTGCGTCCAATGAGACAACAGTACTCAGGAGTTATACACCCCCGACCGTTGGGTTCCACAATCTCATGTGGAGCGCTCAACAACCTACGTCTCCACCAAATTGAACATTCGTTTAATTGCTTGACTGGGAGGAAGCCTCACTCATCCCTCACATTGGAAGATACATGTTTCGTCTGTTGGTGGTTAGACTCATGAGGGTACCGACATATGCTCTCTCGTCAAGAATAGAGAATCCCTCTCCACAATCAAAACCCAGACTTTCGCCAACTTATAATTGGCTTATAATTGCAGTGTTTTGATTTCTTTGAATTGCGTCCAATGAAACAACAGTAGTCAGGAGTTATACACCCACGACCGTTGGGTTCCGCAATCTCATGTGGACGCTCAACAAACTGCATCTTCGCCTATATTGACTGGGACTAGCTTGACTATCTTGACTGAAAGGAAGCCCCACCGATCCCTCACATTGCGGTCGGGGTCGGTAGTCGGTAGTCTAACTCCGGGGTCGGGGTCGGTAGAGAGAGCATATGTCTGTACCCTGATGAGTCTCACCACCAACAGACGAAAAATGTGTCCTCCAATGGGAGGGATGGGTGTTGCTTCCTCCCAGTCAAGGAACTAACGAATGCTCATTTTGGTGGAGACGCGGGTTGTTGAGCGTTCCACATGAGATTGTGGAACCCAACGGTCGGGGGTATAACTCCTGACAACTGTTGTCTCATTGGACGCAATCCAAAGAAATAAAAAAACTACAATTATAGGCCATCCGACGAGAAGTCAGCGAAAGTGTGGGTTGTTTGATTGTGGAGAGAGACTCCCTACTGACCTGACTCCTACCCTGATTCGTCTAATCATCAACAGACGAAACATGTGTCCTCCAATGTGAGGGATGGGCGGGGCTTCCTCCCAGTCAAGCAACTACTAACGAATGTTCATATATATATACATATATATATATATATATATATATATATATATATATATATATATATATATATATATATATATATATCATTCAATCAGAAGCATTCGTACAGTGAGGACGTATTTCCTGCGCTCCCATTGGTTAATGTGTTCTGATACTATCCAAGTGCAGCTACACGTGGCATCTAATAAAGAATATTCTGGAATTAGGTTGTTTCTTTAGAAACGGCCTATTTTCCCAAAGTTTTTAGTGCGGATTATATCGCTTTAGTGCGATACGAGTGAAGTGGAGAGTGTTGGGATTATTTTCGACAGGTTTTCCTCGACGATCCTGGCCGGTAAGTGATAGGATAGTCTTTGGGCATAAATCAAGCAAAAATAATATCTTAAGGCATTTAAATTTTCATTACAGCGCCTTATGCGCTGCTTTTGTGTATTTATATTGCATTTTATATTTTACTGTGTTCATTGTTTGGCATAAATGGCATTCGTGTTACCGGGTCCGTCCAACGGACCCGATGACGTCATCATGGCCCTTCAGGCTGAATTAGCGCAGGCCCGTAGCGACAATCACGGGTTAAATGAGACTATTTTCGAGCTAAAGGAGCTCGTTAAGCAACTCAGAGACCAGGTGGCTTCGCTTAACGCGAAAGTCGACAAAATGGAAAGGACAGAGACCGCCCGCACCAACGGGACGGAAAATTCTCCCCAAAAAGAGACCGCCACCACCAAAGGGTCGGCAAAAATATTAAAAAAGGATACTGGCCGCACCAACGGGCCGGCGCCTAAACAAGACAAAGAGGCGGCCTGCGACAAACAACAGGAGGTAAAGACAACAACCGCTGGCGATGGGAAACTGAGCGAGGCCGATTTCCCGCCATTGAAATCGCCAAAAAGCGTCAAACCAATGAATAAAATTCCTGGTGTGACCAGAATGGAACAGGAAGGAAGTGGAGCTGAAGTTGTTTCCACCGGCGGAGACTCTTCTGACTCTGATTATGAGGTCAGCACCGGCAGGAAAAGGCGCTGCACCAAGCGAAATAGGCCATCCTCCGAGGAAGAGAGGCAGCCAGAACAAGCAATGAAGAAAAGACCCGTCGGAGAGGCGGGCCCTAGCGCAAAACCAACCCCGGTAGCCAAAGAGGCCACCACCAAGAAAATACCGGCAGCGAAGACTGAAAAAGTCCCGCCGGTGATACTACGCAGCAAAGCGCAGTACATGAAGGTAATGACCTTCATCTTAAAAGAGAAAATCGGCACTGACAAGGCGCTGAATCGCCCTGAAGGGGTCAAAATTCAGCCTAGATCGTCAACCGATTATAGGAAATTGACGGCGTTCTTGGATGGGGAAAAAATTCCCTATCACACGTTCTGCTCAAAAGACGAGAAGCAGCTCCATGTCTTGCTCCGCAACATCGTGGAAACGGTCACGGAGGACGAGGTCAGAGAAGAGCTCGTCGAACTAGGGTTCACTCCATCCAAAGTCCAGAGATGGAGAAATAACAAGGGACCACTAGCCATGGTACACGTCATCCTCCCCAAGACACAAAAGGGGATATATAATCTAAAGTATCTGGTGCACCAGAAAATTAAAGTCGAGACTGTAAAATCTAACGGTGAGACCTCGCAGTGTTTCAACTGCCAGGTCTATGGGCACACGGCCAAGAAGTGCCACGCCCCACCAAAATGCATGAGGTGCTCGATGAATCACGCCTCAAAAGACTGCAAAAAGCCGAGGAACACTCCGGCTAAATGCGTTAACTGCGGTGGTCCCCACCCAGCAAACGCGAAAACTTGCCCCAGGAAACCTCCGAACAGGTTGGAGGGCAAGAAAACACAGGAAGCCGCTCCGGTAAAAACTCCGCCGAAGATTCCACCCCCTACATTCGTCTGGGGGACTCAAACAAACAGGAAAACCCCGGTCGAGGCGACGGTCGCCCCGACACAGGCCACTCTCCCAAAAATCCAGTTGCCGGACTTCTCCGCAATGATGGAGAACATGATGCGTCAGATGGCTGCCATGGTACAGCAGCAACTGAACGCAGCTTTAGCCATGTATCAAACCGCCAATGAACAATAAAGATTCATTGCGCGTTATGACTTGGAATTCCAACTCCCTGAGCGGGAAAAAGTTGGAATTAACGGCGTTTCTAGAAGACCACGGCATCGACGTAGCCCTGATTCAGGAAACTTTCCTCAAGCCGAGCCAACGGTTCGGCGTGAGGAACTTTTGCTGCTATAGGGAGGATCGCCTCGGCGGAGCGAAGGGTGGTCTGATGATTCTCGTCAGGAGAGGAATCAGACACAACCTTTTGCCCCCGACGGGCCTTACTTCCTCAGAGGTGATGTCGGTCCAAGTGGCTCTAGAAGGTAGTCCAGTAAACCTATCTTCATGGTACCAGAGAACCTGCAACAACTTCGATTCAGGTGAAGTGAGCAGGTTCCTGACTAACAACACTCCATTCATCATTGGAGGGGACTATAACGCTCATAACCAAGTGTGGGGTTCGAGATGGATAAACAAGAGGGGCGCTGACCTGTTATCTATGGCGGATAGATACGGGCTGAACCTGCTTGTCCCGGACGAACCATCCCGTCTCGACAGCTTCTTAGATTTCTTCATCGTGAGAAATCTAACGAATCATTGCACCGTCCAGGTTGTTCACGAGCTTACGTCGGATCATTACCCGGTCATTCTAACCATAGGTACCAAGGTGGACACCTTCCCACCGCGAAAGGTATCTAACATCAGTTGGAGCAAATTCCAAGAGCATTTGCAAAACAGCGGGCCCAATCCGCGCATTGATAACGTTCAGCAGCTAGAGGATGCGGTCGAGAAACTAACTAAAGATATATTAGAAGCCACGAAAGTGGCGACTAGCTTCAAGACGGACCCTTCTCGGACCACCTTAGACATTCCGTCCGAGGTAAAAGAGAAGATCCGTCTGAAAAACCGACTATACAGACGCTATCGACTGACTGGCGACCCTGAGCTCGGGCGACGTGCAAACGAAGCCAAAAGGGAGTCCCTACGGGCTCTCGAAGAGTTCAGGATCGACAGATGGGACGATTTTCTAGCGTCAATCGACAGGGCCGATCGATCGATTTGGAAAACGGCCAATCTCTTGGTGGGAAAGGCGAGAGCGCCGATTCCTCCCCTGAGGACGGGTGATACTCACGCCGTCACGGGGGCGGAAAAAGCGGAGCTCTTCGCCGTGACCTACCAAAAGCAGATGACCTCTCTTCGGCCTTCAGCCGAAAAGAGGACTAAAGTTGAACAGTTCAGGAAAGAAATTCTATCTTACCAAGGAACTCCTAATCCCGGCTACTTGATCAGCCAAATAGTCTCGCCGAAGATAATACACGATATTATCCGAGGCCTGAAATCTAGAAAAGTTCCTGGTCGCGACCGTATCTCTCCGATGCAGCTGAAACGGCTACCAAACAAGCAGATAGCTCAGTTGGCAAATATTGTCAACGCGTCTTTCAGACTTCAGCACTTTCCAGCCATATGGAAACAGGCTCAAATCATAGTAATCCTGAAAAAAGGAAAAAGCCCAAGAGAGCCAAGTAGCTACAGACCCATTAGCTTGCTTAGCGCACTCGGCAAGGTCGTCGAGAGGGCGATTTTACGCGCTCTCAACTTCGTTCTTGCCGACAAGAACATACTGCCGGACGAACAGCTCGGTTTCCGAAGGGGGCATGCGGCCGTCCACCAGGCGGCACGGCTCGCGACGGAAATCAGGCAGGGTTTCGGTGGTAGGCGCCACACGGGAGCAGTCTTCTTAGACCTCTCGCAAGCCTTCGACAGAGTCTGGCATCTCGGACTCATAGTCAAGATGCTCAGGCTGGGTATACCAACAGACCTAGTCAAGCTATTGGCATCGTTCCTGACTGGACGCACCTTCCAAGTGCTCGTCGATGGTACTTTGTCTTCAGTCCAGCGAATCGAAGCGGGAGTACCGCAAGGATCCCCTCTTGCCCCAGTAATCTTCAACGTCTACATGGCGGACTTTCCTAAAATTCCGCATGTAAAGACTGCATTCTATGCTGACGATACCGCTTTTTATACGTCAGCCACCGGAACCTGGCTGATCACAACCAGGCTCCAAAGGCAGACGTTAAAAGCCCTAAAATGGCTAGCCTATTGGAGGCTAGCAATAAATCGCAGCAAAACCCAGGCTGTCCTCTTCACAAGAAGACAGCCGATAATCAGACAGAATATCCGCATCTACGGAGTCCCCATCAAATGGGCCAGATCGGCACACTACCTGGGCCTTGAGTTCGACAAGGCCCTCACGTGGGTGCCGCACCTAAAGAAGGTAACCGGGAAAGCAAGAGCCATGGCTCGTCTGCTTTACCCCCTAATGAACGGCAAAAGTAAGCTCTCGCTGAACATCCGAATAACCTTGTATAAAATCATGGTCCGATCCGTCCTCACCTACGGATCTCAGGCCTGGTTTCCGTACCTCCCCCCAACGTCGATTGCAATTCTGCAATCGTTCCAGTCACGTGTTCTTCGCACGTTAGTAGGTGCCCCATGGTTTGTAAGGAATGCGCAAATCCATCGGGAAACTGACATACCAGTGATTCAGACATTCCTGTCCAGACTTCTGGACAAATTCCTAGCGACGGCGTCCCTTTCGGACAATCCGCTAATCAGAGCCACGGCAGCTTCATTGCCGGCCGTTGCCCCAGTATGACCATCCTCTTCGGTCATCACCTCCATGCCTAAAGGACGGCAGCTAAAACCCTTCGAACAAGCGACATTGTCGTGACGTTCGAAAAATCACTGAATACAAGTCAGGGCCTTCGGGTCAACTTAACCTCCAGGACAAGAAGAAGAAGAGATATATATATATATATATATATATATATATATATATATATATATATATATATATATATATATATATATATATATATATTTGGTAGGCTCAAGGTATATATATATATATATATATATATATATATATATATATATATATATATATATATATATATATATATATATATATATGGTAGGCTCTGGTAGGCTCAAATATTTGGTAGGGCATTTGTTAGGCTCAACATAGTCTTTAAGAGCAGACTCCCACTTTGCCTGAAAAGAAAAGTATTCGATCAGTGCGTTCTACGTTATGACGACATACGGAAGTGAAACCTGGACACTCACATCGCAATCAATTCAAAAACTTCGGGTGGCACAGAGGGGAATGGAAAGATGTATGCTTGGCATTACAAGACGAGACAGAAAGTCCTGCGCATGGATCAGGGAACAAACAAAAGTCTGTGACATCATTGGAAGAGTAAAACAGTTGAAATGGAGATGGGCAGGCCATATAGCGAGGCGATGGGACGACAGATGGACCAGGGCAATCCTGGAGTGAATACCGCTTGATTGCAAACGTCCGCGAAGAAGACCGAAAGCACGATGGATTGATGACATCGTTAAGTATATTGGACCCGAGTGGCAGAGGAAAGCCCAGGACCGTGTAGGTTGGAAGCATGCTGAAGAGGCCTTCATCCTGCAGTGGATCGATGCGGGCTGATGACGATGATGATGATATATATATATATATATATATATATATATATATATATATATATATATATATATATATATATATGTAAAGTAAATAGGACCACATCACTACAAGAATTAAACGTAAACGTAGCCCACAAGTGACTTAAGAGACAAGAAAGGTATCAATAAAAGGATACGACAAAAAAAGATCTTTCATTACGGAAGAGGCAGTTAAGGACTGAGAACTGGAATTGAATAAAAATCAAAATATAATAAAAATCTTAAAAAATATCTGTTTGTGGATATTTTTGGAGAAATGGTTCACGCATTTAACATTTATGTTACATATAAATCATGAAAAAATTCATACTCTGAATATAATTAAATTATTATATGGAAAAATGACGCGGGCAGGAAAACGTGTCCGTAAAAAATCCAGTTTCTCTCATAATTTGACACGTAACGCAATATTGTTGAATGAATACACTAATAAGGTGCGTATTATCCAATTGAGACCAGAAAATGTTTCTTTACAATTTCATATTGCAGAAGCATTCGCCATTAATATTTGCCGATTTACCACCGTCATTTCCATGAAAAAATGGCACTATAAACCCTTCAGTCCCCAATGCACACTACATTGTTATTCGAAGAGAATTACACTTCCCCAAGTTCTACAATTTTGTTTGTTCACATAACCTTTGAGGTGGAAATGAAGCTTCATCGAAAAATATAATTTTATAGCAAAATTGTTTTCATGCAAGGATAGAAATTTTCATAGTAATTTACAAAATTCTAACACGTTTTTCCGTCGTAAAACGATCCATAAGTAAATTGGCGGGTCTCTAGTTGACACATACGAGATATAAAATGTCTAGAGTAAGTGATTGAAAAACGTCGCTAAATTTCAATCCCGAAATACTTATTAAAACACCTTTTATAAACAATTTTCGATTTTTCTGAGAGAATCGTCAATATAATATCACGTTGTGTACGTTTTAATTTCGGCAGATTCATCCTCTCTGGTCATCCATGCACCAGACCAGCTGAATGGCGCCGCTTATCTAGCATATTCCCAAATGTCAAGGCCGCGACGAGTGGATTGGATGCGGAGCGGCAAAAATTGAAAATTATCCATGTATATAAAATTTATGTTTCTCCGCTCTCTTACAGATTTGTTTGTCGTGGTCTCAGTTTTCAAAATAAATTTTTGCCTTCGAGTAAAACGATCGGCGGGAGGGTGAGAGGAGGCGGTATCGTTTGTTGAAAGCGTGGGCGATTTCCAGACTTGGTGCCAGACTGGTCCAGTGAATGGAGAAGAGTCAGCTGACTGGTTACGATAAGTCGTTGTTGTTTGTCTTGCCTGGAAATATTGTGTCAACGGCGTGGGAATCGGGGAACGTTAAGGACACCCACTCGTTATGGGAATTTTAAACATGAGTCAGACCGTATTATGACCCAAAGTTTTAAAACTGCCCGGAAAGCTATATTTCCAATATATAAAGCGCACTATAATGTAGTTTTATCAGAATAAAACAGTAAATATGTTTGCCCCATATATCATTTTAATAAATTTTCCAATCATACCAAAACGCATTGAAATTATACGACACGCGTTTCGTGAAATAATTTTCCCTGTCCGTAAGTACTGTAAACAAAATGAAATTGGCATTTTGTCTTTATTTAAACTATTTTGATTATATATATATATATATATATATATATATATATATATATATATATATATATATATATATATATATATATATATATATATATATATATAGCTATATCAATACTGTTTATCTTCATTCTTAATTCAATAACCCTCTGTGGGCTTCGACAGTTACATTTTTTTTCTTCCATCTGGACCTATCTGCTGCTACCGTTTTTCAATTTGGTAGAGCGATGTTTGTGACATCGCACTTCACACTGTCCTCCCATCTGAGCTTTTCCGGTCTTCTTCTACTATCTGGCATCATAGACAGTATTCTGCTAGAAATTCTATTAGTATTCCTCCTCCTCCAAAGCGGGCATAGAGGTCGTATATTTCGTGATAGCAGCGGCGTCTCCATACTGCATCTTTGCAAACCTCCGTAAATGTTGCTCTTAATAGCTTTTTTTCGGCGATTGAAAACAGATTTGCATCGGTTTTAGTTAAGACAATAAAGCGCATATTTCTGAGGCGTATGTGAGAATGTCGTCAAAATCAGGGTTTTGTTTAGTCGAATTTTTGTACTGCGGTCTATGTTGCAACTTCTTGCGAACTGTTTATGCAAGCCAAAATAACATCTGTTTGTCGGTATAAGATACGTCGTTTGATTTCATCACATTCTCCGTTTTCGGAATTGAAAATTAATGGTATATTCGAGGTAGGTGAACTGATGAGAGGCTTCGAAGTAGTAGTCTCCTACCGAGAACTTTTGGCATATATTTCGAATGGGTATATTCTTGAAGATACTATTAATTTAGTTTTATTTTCATGAATGTTGAGACCTGTCTTTTTGTTCTATACTTCTCTGACCTATATGAATTATATAATTAATAATTATATTATACCTTTCTTTTCTTTTCTTTTCTTTTCCGGAAATATTTTACGAATTTTCCTAACCATTTAATATTATTTTTTTGTTTTCTTCGTGGGCTTTCGGTCATTTATAAAATACATTTTTTTTTAAATTTTGTTTACATTTCGGTTTTATTTAATTAACCATCTTTAGAACAAGTACAAATATATATTATTGATTAATTTGTCCGTTACGTTCATGTTTTAAAAAAGGAATAAAACAATTTTTTACTTTGTTATCTATCACTTTTATTTTTAAACAAAATATGTGTGACTATAGTTTCGTAAAACGACTTTACATTCACAAACACTACTTTAAAAACTTTTTTAAAACAGTTTAACTTAAGCTTAAACGTACTGCTGAAAACATCGATACTGTGAACCAAAGTGTGAATGAAAAATCCAGAGCAATCAATTACACTTCGTTCTCAAGAACTTGGCCTTTTTATGACACCACATGGAATATTATTTAAAATGATTTGTATTTCAAAGCGAATATAATTCACTTAACCCTAAGAACTCTAACCAAATAACCATTTATAGCATAGAAATTTTGCTGATTGGGTTTTAAAGCAACTTGCAACAGATCCATTATTGCATAAACAAATCATCTTTAGCGATGAAGCTCATTTTTGGTTAAATGGCTGCGTACATAAACAAAATTGTCGCATTTGGAGTGAAGAAAATCTACATGCTGCTCTTAAAACAGCTTTATATCCACAAAAATAAATAATTTTGGTGTGGATTATGATCTGGAGGTGTAATTGGACCGTACTTATTCGAAAACGAAAATGGAAAGCCGTTACTGTTAATGGAGAACGCCACAGAAATATGATTACTCATTTTTTTTGGCATGAATTGGATGATTTTGATCTGGACGACATGTTGTTTCAACAAGATGATGCAATACGACATACATATCGTGACAAAACCAATTTATTGACAGAAAAGTTCAATGGCCGTGCAATTCTCAAGAAATGCCTGTTATGTTACCTGGACGCCAAGACCATGAGATATAATTCCACTGGACTTCCTCTCCGGGGTTAAGTTAAATTATGGTTTACGCCAATAAATTACAAATACTCAATGACCTTAAAACCAATATTATTCGTGTCATTGGTGAAACAAATGCCAATTTATGCGGCAAAGTGATCAAAAATTGGTATTTCAGAAGCCAATATAAAGACTGTCATTTACATAAAATACTTTTTAAATAATAATGTCACGAACCAATATTTGAAGCCAAAAAAAATCACGTTGATATCTTATACTGTTTTATTTTTATTCCAAACTAGCTGACTCGACAGACGTCCTGCCTAAATTTCAATAAATTTTGTTTGGGATCGTTTTGTGAGTTGGGTTTTTAAATAAAAAATAATTATCAATTTTTTATTTTATTTTAAAACTATATCATAAATAATATTGATAATCGATGCAAAAAAACTTTTTAAAAACTTGTTCCAATTAATTATAAATGAACTAAAATGTATAACATTTAAAAAAATCACGTGACTATGAACGCGCCGCGATGAATACTAAAGTGTCTTTACGTCAGTAATGTCTCTATTCGTCGGCTTCTAAACATGAAGTTTGAAGTGGTAAAGCATCTATGTAAGTTTTTTTTTTAAATAATAATCATGTAAATGTAATAAAGAAACAAAATATTTCTATTAAATATAAAAATGGTATAATGCGGTTCAAAATATATCGTTGACCGAATGGCTGCAATAAACTGGTAACAAACGTGTCGTAAAGAAACCCGGCAAAGTTGCAAAAAACGTAAACGGGGCCGGGCCCAATAAAGTAACAGGTAAAGAGATAAAATTCATTTTATATCTGTGTAGTAGTTTCGAAATATTTTAGTTTAGTTCGCATTCTTTTCTTAAACAGTGCAGTTCTATAATTTCGATCGTATTTTTATTATTCCAAATGTGCTGAAAATGTGGCATTCTTGGCAAGATAATAATCATTGTGCTTCCGGTAGTGCTAATTCTAAAAGAAAACATTTATCGTCCGATGCTAAGCAAATTGTTAAAAATGTGTATGCTTCTTTATTGAATAGGGAGCTTAATGTAAATGCAGCCGGAGAAGAAACATCTTCATTAACGAAAACGCCGTTGTCTATAATTAAAGATATTGTGACGAAGCCAATTAAAGCCAAAAAAGTTTGTAATGATTCAGGTAAAAGTAAATGTACGAAAGCGACACAACGAAAGCGACAAAAAACGAAAGCGACAAAAAGCGACAAAAACTTGATTCGAAGCAAAATTTATGCGATGTATGAAGAGCAGATTACCTACATTGCATTCATTGCAACAGCGACTAAGGAAAGATGAAACCATCTTTGCAGTAGAACTAGCCTCCGGAGAATATTGTCTTTAATGGGTTTTGCATATCGGACCATTAATAAAAGACCAATGTTAATGGAATCACAACGATTGCGACGAAGGCAGTTTGACTGCCTAAACTCTATAAAAATACAGATTAGAAAAGCGTCCCAATATCCGCCTTAATAAAACATGGTTAGATACACATGAGACGCCAGTAAAAGGATGGGTAGATACATCAAGAACATGCCAAACCAAAGCCCCAGCAAACAGGGGAAGATAAATTACAATTTTACATAGTTCCGAGGATGGATGGGTTCCAAATTGTTTATTGTTGTCCTCCAAAAATATTAAACATTCATCTTTGAACTACCATGACGACAACACAGGAGAACTTTTTGAAGATTGGTTTATAAATAGCCTTTTGCCCAATGTGCCTAAGGAAAGCGTAATTGTTATGGACAATGGTAGTTATCATAACTTCCAAAAAAAATAAAGTTCCGAATGCAAATAACATTAAATATGCTATATGTTAAAAAACGATATATACTTCGAAAATACATATAAAAAATTTGATCTTCTAGAAATATTAAAGATACATACATAGACATATGGTTTTACATTGAGCATATGTGGCATCAGGTAAAATTCAATGTTAGAGCAGAAAACATTTATCCGACTCTAGGTGCAAGTGTTGCAACATTAATTAGGAAGGTTATAGATAGTATTCTCAAAGAAAGTTGGATACATCGATTAATTATGTTTATTAAAATAGAAGATTCCTATGTATCATTTACTAATAATATAAAAACACTTATTATTAATGTAGATCAAAGTAACAGTGAGAGGAAACCGAATTAAATGTATAATAAAATTTAAGTTATAATGTTTATTTTACTAATAGATAAATGTATTTATTTATTTATTTTTGTTGTGCTAATAAATTCAAAATACACAAACTAATAAACAATGTTTTAGTCATACATAATAATAATAATTTAACAATATTTTATTTTTTCCAAAATTATTCATAAGTTAAACCACCCTGACTCTAGCGCCTTTGAAGAAACTAGGAATATTTTATTGAAATTTATTGGGGCAATTAACATTTTGCCGAAAGGCAACGAAATATATTGAGCCGGACTATATTTGCACTGTAAAAGGGCGTGTATGTCCAGAACATAAAGTTCGATGTAAAGCATATACTGTTACCTTGATTATTAATGAAAAATTAAGAAAAGTTCAAGATACTCAATGTCAGGATTGTGCAGCTTCAGCATATAATAAATACTCAAACAAAAACAATTATATAAAGTTATAAAACAAAAGTAATGAAACATGTTAAATATTGAATAACCAAAAGATATTTTCTAGTTTTGTAATTATTTTTTGTGCGAAAAAACAATATAAATCATAATTAGAAAAACAAAACACATATGTACTGTTTTAATCGCTAATTTTATTTCAATAACAAATACACTGTTAAATATATATACATATATATATATATATATATATATATATATATATATATATATATATATATATATATATATATATATATATATATATATATATAACAAAACTTCCCCCAACTAGGATAATATATTACAGTAGATTATAGTATGTAAACTACATTAATAATCAATTCAGAATAAAAACAATCACTACCCAAAATTATATACATATTTGTTTGATTGCTTTCTTTGAAGTTTGCAATACTTTTAAAACTACACCGATCCTTCAAACCACCACACTAAACCCTATTGCTTTAATTAAGGTTTTCAGTATTTTTAAAACGATAGCTATTTTTCGCCTTACATGTTTTACAAACTACCACATTAGACTCTTAATAATATTTGCAAATATAAAGAAATCTGGCTGCCAACTAACTCTAATGCATGACCAGCTAGAGATTTCCCAAATAACAGAAGGCACTTACACCATTTTTTTTTGAGTTGAAAAGTTTTATAGTCGAAGTGCGAGACTCTCCTGTTAAGGTATATCCACTAGAAAACCAATATCTACCACAACATATCCTAGAACGACTGTCAGCCTACCATCAGTCTTCAATGCCTCTAATAAATTTCGAACCTATGTTTAAACATACCTTATCAAATAGATATGTTCAATTAATAGTGAAATATACCAAAATCCTGAAAAACACTAAATATTTTAACTGTTTTGTTTTATTTGGAATAGAAATATACCTTTTTCTTTTCTTTTTGTTTGGATAATAGGTTTGTTTTTCTATTTTTCTTTTTTTTTTACTTACTCCATCGGATGTTAGTTTTGATTCCATGGAAAACTGCTTTGCCAGTCCTTAATTTAACTATTTGATGTTCATCCAACTGATCACACAAATTTCTGTACTCTTGGACCTTCTACAAATTAGAATATCCTGTAAAACTTTCATAAGTATAAGACTTTTCATATACGATTACCTTTGTTCTTGTGTATTCTTATCTAATTGTTGAATATTATTATTGTATTGTGTTGTAAGGCTTTCTCATTGTTACTACCATCAGCTACAAACACATTCTTTGTGGACATTCAGAAATATTCCTTCTTATAAATTTGGCATGTTAATTTATTTTCCTTAAATGAATTAAATAATATAAATAAAAGTTATAAAAATAAATGCAAAAAACAAAAGGAACCTTAATCTAATGTTATTTTGAACTTACCTTTGAGCCTCCATATCTTTAAAGACATATGAGTAGAACGTCGAAAACAGCACCGAAAGCCTAAATAACAATTAAAAGCAAGTATATTTTCATATCGATCGCAAACCAACAAATGCAGTCAAAGATATAGGTTGAACCTATAGAACAATGACTAAGATCGATAAATTGTTTTATTTACCTCTGAGACTCCGATTCATTCCAAACGTTTTTTCAGAAGGAGCGCGAAAGAAAATTTCGGTATAACTTCCGAAATGCTCCGAGCCGAACCGATATTGGCGATATTGGTCTTCGGTTCAATTGTCAAGTCACAATGGTTCCAGTTTTTTTCGGGAATAGTCGGCGTGTCATCGGTACTAGGTTTAAAAATTTATTTTCAATTTAATATTACTTTTTAATTATAAGGAAAAAAATAAACTAGTTTTGTTATAAAACTTATATATGATCTTTCCATTTATGACAAAAAAAGATTGTTCAAAAACCAAATTTGTGAATTGTTATTGAAAATGTATAAACAAAGTAAAAATAAGAAAAAAAGTATTTCTGAGTGATCATTGTATCTATTAACGATTGTGGCCATGGATATTCAATTTGGGGAGGAGTACCTTCAGAAGTATGCCAATGGGAAATTTTACATGCGAGATGAATTCTATCGACAGTACACCCCTGAAATGCTGGGAATGTGTGATGTGCCTGAAATGTGATCGACTTGGAACTATGCGGATTTGTTCCAAAATTTAAGTTTGAGAAATTAAAATTGTTTAATTAAATTTGAGATCACAATGAATCTCAAGGTATTTTAATTACATTTTGATTTAGATTTCGATTGCAAGATCGATGTTCAAGTAAACAATCACTACAGCTGATCGTTCCGCCGATGTAGAACGATATCATGGGATTTCAAATTTTCACCAACGATGATGGCATCATCAATTGTTGGTGCATTGAAACGTCTTGCGTGTTCTTCCGCAGGTGTCTTATCGGCTCTGATACAATTTTGTGATTATCAGATGGTATGCGGTCTAGTGCGGTTTTGAACAATGCAATCAATTCGTTGTGTTGATCAAAACAATTTTGCAATTGTTCCACTTTTGATCTTTTGACCGAACTGTTGTGTGCACAAGGCTGATCTACTTCTTGAGGTGAATTGCCCATGAAATAAATCTGCAGACATTTATAGTCTGCATCCGCCGGTGGCAATAGCGAACCTGCTCGATGTATATTTGACCTTGAACCACCTTGAATCCCTAAATGTTTATTTATATATATATATATATATATATATATATATATATATATATATATATATATATATATATATATATATATATATAATCATAATCATGTTGTGTGGAAGTGTCGAATAGTGTGAAAGATGATTGTGTTGTAATTACCATAAAAGTTGGCATAAAATTGTCCCGAACCACATTTATTACGCCAAATGAAGTCATTTGGAAGCAACCGTTGTATTTCTGGATTTGTATCAGGATGTGTGGAATCTGTTCCTGTTCCAGAAACCAATGAGCGCAATTGATCTGGTGTCGGTACCAATGGCACCAATTTGACTTTGCCACTTGCGCAACACAATCCAGGGGTTTCATTTCTGTATTTCGATCCCTTACAATGTGGACACATAACGCTCATCGATCCATTGGCAACGGTTTGATCTACACTGTAACTGTCATGTAGTAACAAAATGCAGCTCGATGAGTATTCAACGCAATATTTGTTTGTCTTCTTGTACGATTAATCAAATTCATTTTCGCGCTATTGGTTTCTACTGATCGATGATGTCTCATTCGATGCATATCATCTTCATTTGCATTTCCTCTTTCTTCTTATGCACGTACTGAACGTGTTTGGAATAATCGAATCGCTTCAATTTCATTTCGCTCTTCGCGTTGCTCTACAGTTCGTTAGATCGAAAATGTGTTTGGTTTGTAGCATTGCGAGTTCTGCGACCTAAATTATTCCGTCTTATTGGCGGCATTCCAATGCTATTAAATTGTGTCAATTCTATTCAATTATGTCGATTGCGCTACAATGTGCGGTGCGATGAATCACAATTCAATCACATTCATGTTGTTACTGTATAAACATTTTTCACTTCAAAACTCACCGTATTTTGTAGGCAAATCTGTATTTTTTTTTTTAGATAAAACGACAAAACTTAATTCATTTCATCAAAAAAATGCGATCAACTTACAACAGAATCAAAATTCAAGTGAAAATAAACTAGTGAATCAATTTTTCGTCACTATGTAACCGATTGGCTTAATTCACAATTAGAAAATCAGCTCTCAAACGACACATGCGCACGCAGCGAAATACATTAGAATAGAAATAAAATAACTACATTTATTGAACAACACAAAAGTAAAAAACAAATGTTATTTTATTTTAATATGTTATTAATATGTTATTTTATTTAATTATTTTATTTTATTTTAACTTTATGGTCTGCATAGGACCACTCTAGTCAAGTTATGGTTCAGGTCATTTTTTCTCTTCTCAGCCCAATACTTCTTCATCCACTCTGATCGCAATTTCCTTTCCTCCTCCGGAATCACTCTTCCTGTCCTCTGTCTGTTGATCCTTGCCTGTAGTGCTGTGTGTTTGTCCTGCAATATCTTAAGTGCATCTGACTTGCACTTTAAATCTTCCATTGTGATGTGCAACTCTCTCATGTCTTCCTTAAGTTCTGTGATCCATCTAATATTGCTCTTACTATTCCAAAATTTCTCTATTATTCTCCTACTGATTCTACTTTCCGGTGTCCTTACTAGATGCCCCAAGAAAGATATTCGCTTCTTTCTCATAGTGCTCGTCACTGGTTCTATTTCCTTATAGATGGTTTCATTGGAAGCCAGTCTCCAAACTCCATTTACTTGATAATTTTTATTCAAACAAGTTCTCACTATTCTCCTCTCTGTCTTTAGTATTCCATCTATTGCAACGGTGTTTGTTGTTTTGAATATTGTTTCACATGCATATGTAATTTGAGGTTGAGTGACCGTTTTGTAGTGTTTTAATTTGGTTGCTATTGAGAGACATCTTTTGTTGTATGTGTTCTTGGTCACATGCTGTGCTCTAACCAGTCTATCTATTCTACTTTGCCATGCTGGTTTTTCATTCAAATTGTATGTGATTATTTCACCTAAATATTTAAATCTTTCCACAATTTTTATCTCTTGGCTACCCAGTTCAATTTTGTTTACTAATGGAAGTTGAGTTGACATGATTTTTGTTTTTTCAAATGAAATTTTCAAACCAATATTCTGAGCTATTTCCTGTAAAGATTTTATTTGTTGTTTTGTTTCCTGAATGTTATTGGCCAGAAGAGCTAGGTCCTCAGCAAACCCTAGACAATTCAAATGTATGTTGTCCTTTTTGGTTCCAATTTTTATATTTTTTGGGTTGTTCTTGTACCATTCTCTCATTATATACTCCAGTGCACAGTTAAAAAGAAGAGGTGATAATCCGTCACCCTGTCTCAAACCAGTTTTTACCAAGAATGGTTCAGAAAGTTCTCCCCTGAACTTAATTTTAGAAATTGTATTAGTTAGAGTAAGTTCTATCAATTTGATCAGTTTTGGGTGAAGTCCAAAATGTCTTAAAATTTTTAATAATGATGGTCTGTGGATGGAGTCGTATGCTTTCCTGAAATCTATAAACGTTATCCAAAGGGGGTTGTTTCGTTTTCTATAATATGCCATGACTAGCTTCAAAGTAATTATTTGTTCTGTGCAGCTTCTCCAGGGTCTGAAGCCTCCTTGGTATTCACCTAGCTCTTGATCTAGTTGTTGTTTAATCCAATTATATAGTATCTTAGAGAAAATCTTATATGTGCCGTCTAGTAAGGAAATACCTCTGTAGTTGTCTGGATTACTTCTATCACTTTTCTTATGAAGTGGGTTGATTATAGCTGTTGTCCATTGTTCCGGGAACTTTTCTGATATCCAAACCTTATTTAATATCATATGGAGGGAGGTCTGGGTTGTACTTCCGGCGTATTTCCACATCTCTGCAAAAACCTGGTCTTCACCACATGCTTTGTAGTTTTTCATTTCCTTAAGTGCTGTTTCAACTTCTTTTGCTGTAGGTGGGTTTATATTTTCCGGTTTAGTTTTTATAGGGGTCTGTGTATCAATAGATAAAAGTTCCTCAGGTTTATCACAGTTCAAGAGCTTGTTAAATGCTTCTGCCATGATCTCTGCATTTTCCTTATTATTATGTGCTGTTTTTCCATCCATATTTTTCAACAATAATGTAGGGGGGTTGTATTTTTGCAATTGTTTATCAAAGGCCTTGTAATAATCTCTCGAATTTGTTTTATAATAATTTTCCTCTATTGAGTTTATTAAATCTTTTTGATACTGTCGCTTAATTTTTTTAATGATTTTGGTGAATTCTTTTCTGACATTCTTGAGGTTAGTGGCGTTTTCTTCTGTTTTGTGAGTTTGAAATTTCAACCAAGCTTGATGTCTCTCCTCATGCATTTTGTCACAATCAGAGTTCCACCAGGCATGTCTCTTCCGCGGATTTAATGGGGCTAGATCTTTTGCATTCTGTTTAAGAATTGGTATTAGTTCTTCTAAATTGTCTGTTAGTCTTGTGGCTCCTGTTCTTTTCTGGTATTGGTCATTCTGGATTAACTGATGAGGGTCGTATGTCCTTTTCTCTCCCTCTGTGTTTTGTCTCTTCCTTCTTAAAGGGGTAAATTTAATCTTGATTTTTATTAAGTAATGATCTGAGCCGGTGTCCGTTCCTCTTAGAACTTTGACATTGTGGATTTCCTTGTGAAAGAACTTGTCCATGCATACGTGATCCAGCTGCCATTCCCCCCTTGTCCAGTCAGGATGTTTCCAAGTTTTGAGTTTATTTGGTTTTCTTTTAAAATATGTAGACTTGGAGATGAGTCCATGCGTTCTACAAATTTCGATGATTCTTTGGCCATTTCTATTAGTATATCTATGAGGAGCCCACTTTCCAACTACATCTCGATACTTCCTTTCTTTTCCCAATTGAGCGTTAAAGTCCCCTATAAGGATCTTGACATGATTCATATTTACTTTATTCATTGTCTGATCAAGGAGATCCCAGAAATTATCTACTTCTTGCATAGTTTTTGTTAGGAAGTTTTTTTCATTAGTGGGGGCATGGGCATTTATGATGGTGTAAAATTTGTTTGTGGTTTGTAAAGTTATAGTTGCAATTCTCGGTGAAATGGCTTTAAACTCAATTATGGAATCTATGATTTTCAAATTTACTATAAATCCTGTACCAAATTGGGGGCATTGCTTCATGACTCTTTGTCCTGGCCTCCCATTGTAAATTCTATATCCTTGTGATTCAAACGGATCTTCTGTTGAATTTCTCATTTCTTGGAGCCCTGCTAGTAAAATGTTTTGCCTGTCCAATTCATCTGTGAAGTTCTTGAGTTTTCCGGTTTTCAGTAGAGAATTTATGTTATGTGTTGCGATGTAGTTAATATGTTTATGTTTGATTCTGAATACATGTGACTTCGAATGCTCCGATTCATTCTTGCCTTCTAGGTGACTACCCACCGAATCCGATGTAGTCTTCTCCTTCCTCGAGGGGTCGGACGGTGGAAATTTTTTCCTAAAAGACCTTTCCATATCTGACTGTCGAAGGTTATCAACCTTAAGTGGAGCAAGCTCCAAGTTACAACTACGGTTGTTAACCATAGAGGATATTTATTCAGCCGCCACTAACATGTGAAACAGACGCTGTTGGGTACCGCCACTAACATGTGGAACCGTCGTACCCTTTGGTGCTAGTTTTGGTCCGCCCTGGGTATTTTATTTCCCCAGTACCCACCATATCTGGCGAGCATTCCACTATCCGCCACCTGTGGAGGCGCCCGGTAGGAGACTAGCAAACTCCCGCGGGTAACTACATTTATTGAACAACACAAAAGTAAAAAACAAATGTTATTTTATTTTAATATGTTATTAATATGTTATTTTATTTAATATATAATGAAATGCGTTTTCCCAAATGTTTCTCCAGATCTTCCAGGTTTGTTTTTCAATGTAAAAGATTCAATTGAGTTACTTAAATCTCGGGAGCATAACGAACAAAACAAAAAAAGAATCAACCAAATTTGTCGTTGCTATGGTCGGTTATGATCGAGAGTGTATACAAAAATAATTATTTTTTGCAGTTTGTCCAAATTTTCCGACTTTCCTTTGTAACTGTATCGACCTTTTTTTCTGAAAACTTTTTCAAGGTCATAACGAATACAACAAAAAAAAAAGAATTACGCATATCCATCGTTCGAATCGTGAGTTATGGTCTTGAGTTCATACAAAAATCCCATTGAAAGAAGCACTTTCAGTTTTTCCCGAATTTTTTCCCCAATTTTTCGGGCAACTTTTCCATTTTTTCTTTCCCTAAAAACCTTATTCAGAGTATTATGAATATTAATAAAAATAGCCAAATCAGTCCAGCTGTTCACAAGTGATGCTCTTACCAAGGAACAGCATTTAATTTTTATTTAAAAAAATTAAAAATATATATAGCTCTTATTTGATAGCGCTGTATATAAAATATATAATATAGTATAGAACTAAACTGAAAAATACAAGTAAATTTCAAATTTGAATCTGTATTTTCATTATTAGACTAAAAACTTTTGATCTGCCGTCATTATTATATTTCATAAATGCCTAAACAAAGCCGAGCATTTGTTATTATCTCATCTGTTGCTAAGCAGATAGAACAATAACAAGGTTAACAATACGTTCGCTAAAAAATTAAAGTTCAGTTTTTGCCCGAGGCAAAATTCGTAATTTCGAAATAACGATACGAAAGCCTGTATACCACGTATACCCAATGCTGTTTTAACCTTTCAGGAGACCGAAAGTAAATAGACGAGATGTTTATGAAAATAAAATCACAATGAAACATAAATTAATTTGTTTTCGGTTTGCATCTGATAAGGACTATTTTCAGAGTTTCTATGGAGTGGTTTTTAAAATAATATAAACATTGATTTGCCAAATAATATACGAAGTACGAGGATATTTTCCATTATTCTGGGTCTTGCATTTTAACGTGTCAAATATTCTTAATTTAATTTATACTGTGTTTTGGTTTAGTTTTGTTTTTGGTTAAATTTTTGCTTTTATATATATATATATATATATATATATATATATATATATATATATATATATATATATATATATATATATATATTTATATATATATATATATATATATATATATATATATATATATATATATATATATATATATATATATATATATATATATATTTGTGTGTGTGTGTGTTTGTGTGTGTGTGTGTGTTTGTGTGTGTATGTGCTGAAAAAAAAATAAATAAGTGGGCTCGTGGAGAAAGATATTAAAAACAAAGAATATATATATATATATATATATATCTATATATATATATATATATATATATATATATATATATATATATATATATATATATATATATATATATATGTATTAATCATGTCATGTTATGTGGCAACTTTGTTTTTTTTTAACCGTGTTATCGGTTCAATTTACGAAACCGGTGTCCAAAAATGAACTACCCAATTCCTAAATTGAATCATATACTAAAAATACCTTTTCCCCACCGGTAAGTAGGTATCTGATTGAAATAAAATGCAGTTGAATATACATATTTTATTTTAACTAAATGTCGCTTTGGTAGTATAAAAATAAACAAATAAAATATAAACTCTAAACAAGTAAAAAAAACAAAAAACCAATTAAGGAACATTAGTTTCAACTTTTAAGGATTAAGAGCTGGTCGGTCTAAGCGGTACGTAAACAAAATTCGTAAATAAACTCTTCGTTTTCTTCAATACCGGCACACTCTTCATGTGACCACCTACAACATGCCTGGCATCTAGCCCAACCTTCATTTGGTTTAGAATTAAAGTAGCTGTCACTGCAGTATAAACACAACTCGTTACTGTTTGCATCACCCGTGCTATCTTCTGAATCACTTGAGCTTGGTGAAGGATTTCTCATTTGTATTTTTGGTTTCTTTTCATTGCCGGAAAATAAATTCATAGTTGCTTTTTCTACTGGCGTCTTTCTTCGCTTTACTGTTTCTGGTTTTTGCTTGCTTGTTCCCTTTATTTTTTTCTTTAAAATCTCCTTTGTATGGGGTACTAGTAAGCAGTACGGCAGAAGCTGTTGTTTTATTCTTACGTTTTTGAACAATTTTACTTGTTTCAGGAACAGGTGCTAGCTTATTTAGACTTTGATTAAGTTTCTCTGGAGTGATTTCTCCAAATACTTTTCTGAAATGAACCGTAACTAAAATCGAACAATCACAATCAATGTGAAGCACCATTACAAGAACTGGTGGGTTGATTGTGAAGTGAGATATCCTCTGTGTCAACCTCAAGTTCGGTAGTTGGCTCTGAAGAGATATTACCATTCTCTGGGTTTTCATGCACCTGAGGTGTTACGGCAATTGATGGGGCAAATAAGTAGTCCCCGAACTTATTACGATTGACGGCCAAATTCCAGCTCCTTTAAAGGCGTTTTCCGCAATACCGACAGTAGCAGCTTTTCCATATACCCTACTCAATAATTCGGGCAAGTTATAAACTGTTATCGGTTGTCCAACGTGTGCTTGTAGTCACAAATTTTGCTCGTGGGTATAATAGTTTTACATTTAACGGCTGTAAACGATAGATAGTATGACCAGGTAGTTGCAAAAGATGAATGGAACGCTGACGAGCAAAATCTAAAGCTATAAGATTTTTGCTGTGTGTGGAATTGCCATCTAATAACAGAATTACTGGCTTATTTGGACTTGACGGAACCACATGGTGAAAATGTTTCAGCCACTTAAGGAAAAGGTCGCTATTTATGTATCCAGTGTCAGATATTTCAACGATACTTCCTGTTTCAGCTCCTCGTGCAAGTTTAGGGGCAAATTTCTTTCGTTTAAAGATAATCATAGGCGGAATATAAAGACCTGCGGCATTGCAGCAACAAATCATTGTGGTGTTTAAACCTCTTCACCCGCTAGCAATTCCACTCACTTGGCGCTTACCTATTTGAGTTACCACTTTTTGCATTTTTTTCTGGAATGTCGTCTAGCCAGATTCATCTACGTTAAATATTGCATTTGCGGTAATATGGTGTTTGTTAACAAGTTATTCAAAAATATCGAAAAATTGCATTACCTTTCCTTTTTCAAAGCCTTGTGCTCGTGCTAGTGATACTAATGAAGTGGACGTACTGATAAGTTCGGTTGTCTGCTCATAAATGCATAAAACCATTTCTTACCAGCAACTTTGTTCGCTTTATTAAATAAATGCCGTAGTTGGTGTTTTTCCAATTATTGGTGATATATGGTGAAATCCAATTATTTTTGTTACGCCAAATCTCGCAAAACTTAAGACAATTACAGAAAAATTGTCCATTAAATGTGTAATGAAGTAGTTGTGAATTTTAGTAAATAAATGTATATATGTGTATCTTCTGCTTATTAATTCAATAACCAAGATCCATTTCGCGAACCTGCGAATCCTGTGGAAATATGATTATATCTCTCAATGTGCAGACGAGGTTGCTAACAGAGGATTTCCCGCACAACCTCATTTAATTAAAATTAATAATTCAATATTTAAAATGGGTGAGAATATTGCTAACAGTGTATCTCTAATACGTACAATATATACTTGCCAGAACTAATACTAAATAATTCAATTTAGAAAAACTCAAGAAAAACTACAAAAAATATTCGTAAAACACAAACACGTGCATAGTGTTGAATGCCGACTGCCGATTCCTTTGAAAATTCGGTAGAGGGAGATAATTCTCGATAGGCTTTGTACTCTCATTGCAAGATGGCTCCAGGTTGCAAAATGTAAAAAATACGTGAGTGGTTCAATTTAGGCAACTCTCCCCTATATATATATATATATATATATATATATATATATATATATATATATATATATATATATATATATATATATATATATATATTAAACTGAATGAGCAAGCAGGATTCAAAGATGGATTCAGTACAATTAATCACATTCAGATTATACATTAAGCCATAGAAATCAAGCATATAAATTCAGAACGAATACACCATGTCACTGTGCTTAACTTTTATTGAATACGAAAAAGCATTTGACTTAATCAAGCAGACCATAATAGATCCATTACTTGGCCAGGGAGTCGACAAAGCTTATGTAAATGCGATGTATACGATGCATATGTATATGATGAAGCTACACCGAGAATTTACCTTGATGATCTTGACGTTGGGCCTAATGTAGAGCGAGGTGTACGGCAGGGTGACGCAATATTGGCTATTCTTTTCTCGGCCTGCCTTGAAGAAGCATTCCGTAATCGGGATTGGAAAGAGGACGGTATAAAGATCAACGATGCAAACTTAAACCATCTTAGATTTGCAGCTGATATCGTTCTCCTTTCTCAAGTCCCAGAGGAGCTGCAAAGACGCACACACGAGCTGCAAAGGGCTGGCGAAGCATTTGGCTTAAAAATAAACCTGAAAAAGAGTCAGGTTATGTTCAATACATTTACCGAGGACAGAAAAATTTCAGTTTCAGGAAAGGATTTGGAGATTGTGGACCACTTTATATATCTTGGGCAGAGGATTTCAATGGAAGTGGATACCGTCCGGGAGGTGGAACGGCGCGTTAAATGTGGCTGGCAGGCATTTGGCAAGCTAAACATAATGTTTAAGAGCAAACTCCCACTTTGTCTAAAAAAAAAGCCTTCGGTCACTGCGTACCACCCATAATAACATACGGAAGTGAAACCTGGACAGGATAACATCAATTAGCACGATCTGGTGTTGGGTGTTGTGGTTGATGGTCTTGTCCCAGTGGCGGTTCATAGGTATTTAAAGTGGGAGGGCGTAGAAAAAAATACAATTTTTATATTATTTTTCAACTTGACCAAAATTGAACACGGGCGTGGGACGACCGTTACATTTTTAATTCAACTTTCTCCTCTAAACTTAAATTAGTCATTATTAACTAACTGTTTTAAATTCGGACCTCTTCATTTAAAGTTTGCAATTAAAAGTTGATTATTTTTATTTAAAAAGTACTACTCAGTGTGGCGAACGAAATACGCGACGCAAACGAAACCGAGACATATCAAACGCTACATACCCGTCAAATGAGCGTTTAAAACTAATTTTCAATACGCTCGATCGTAGGGAATTTACCTCCAAATCACATGTTTTATAAAGCAGTTAAACCCACGAATTCTGGCAACCAACAAAACATGTAACGTCAACGACGAGGTAAGATGACGATGCGTACGGTCGCTGGACGTAAACGTCCAACCAACGATGTAAAAATTGAGACGAGAGGATGTAATTTTTATCCGCATTATTTGGTGTGATGGGTCGACAGACGTTCTTCTACATTTGAAGATTTTTATTATTAATAATATCTTAAAATGAGTTAAAGGAAAGTTATTGAACGGAATTTAAATATGCTATTTTACTCTGAAAAATTGTTTACTGTGATCAATACTGGAGTACTGGCGCCCCAACACCCACCCTCACAAGCCGCCACTGTCTTGTCCGTCTGCGGGCGAAAATCGCAGAGAATTTTAATTTTTTCATTTTCGACGATCTTTTCCAGCCTGAGCTCATAGAACTTTTCTACACTTGTAATACAAAACTTCTGGCACAATGACCAGTAAATTATTTGTTAACATTATCATACTGTATATTGTACACTCGCATATCAGATGTTGCACAGTTTCTTCTCTGTTGTTACACAGATGGCACATACTGTTATCCTGAGTCTGTTGAATCTTGGCTTGTAAGTTGTTTGTTGGGAGAACCTGGTCAGGGATCGCGATATATATATATATATATATATATATATATATATATATATATATATATATATATATATATATATATATATATATATATATATATATATATATATATATTGGGAAAGGCTTCCGCGGTCGGTAATATTAGAATTACTAGGTCCTCGGGTAGAACCGCGTTTTGGATTTATAAAATCTCGACGTTTCTGATTCCAATTTGAAGCCATTTTCAAGAGAATCTAGTTAATTTACTCCGAGGCCTCAATCTTCCTACTCCCCAGAGTTCATAACCAGAAAAGAACGTAGACGGCACGACCTCTGTATTAATAGGTGAGGTTGTACGTGGAGTGCTCACTTTTCGGATGGGCAATTTGGAAATAAGCGGTTTTTATGTATTTGGAACTCTAAGACCGTCGTCCCGCTTGTTTAAGCAGTCTGGACGTTTTTCAATCGCAATTGCTTTGTGAATTATGCGGGGTTTGTAGGAATATATAGGTGCGATTACTTTGGCCTTGCCGATATCTATTTTGTAACCCGTTTAAAGATGATGTTCTGCTAATGTCGAGGAGAGACCAGATTTTTGGACGGCGAGAGAATGCTCGTATATGCGATTTTGGATACGTCTATTACAAAACAAGGAATCTCATAGACACCATGTAATTCTTGCGGAATATTATCCTTCACTGGTCTGAGGAAACTGGATATATTTCTTTCTGTTGTAAATATCCTTATTTGTGCAACATTATCATGCCGTATATTGTACACTCGCATATCAGATGTTGCACAGTTTCCTCTCTGTTGATACACAGACGGCACATACTGTTATCCTGAGTCTGTTGAATCTTGGCTTTTGTTGTTGTTGGGAGAGCCTGGTCAGGGACTGCGATATATATATATATATATATATATATATATATATATATATATATATATATATATATATATATATATATATATATATATATATCATCATCATCATCATCATCATCATCAGCCCGTATGGATCCACTGCAGGATGAAGGCCTCTTCAGCATGCTTCCAACCCTCACGGTCCTGGGCTTTCCTCTGCCACTCGGGTCCAATATACTTAACGATGTCATCAGTCCATCGTGCTTTCGGTCTTCTTCGCGGACGTTTGCGATCAAGCGGTATCCACTCCAGGATTGCCTTCGTCCATCTGTCGTCCCATCGCCTCGCTATATAACCTGCCCATCTCCATTTCAATTGTTTTACTCTTCCAATGATGTCACAGACTTTTGTTTGTTCCCTGATCCATGCACAGGACTTTCTGTCTCGTCTTGTAATGCCAAGCATACATCTTTCCATTACCCTCTGTGTCACCGGAAGTTTTTGAATTGATTGCGATGTGAGTGTCGAGGTTTCACTTCCGTATGTCATAACGGGTAGAACGCACTGATCGAATACTTTTCTTTTCAGGCAAAGTGGGAGTCTGCTCTTAAACACTATGTTGAGCCTACCAAATACCTGCCAGCCACATTTAACACGCCGTTCCACCTCCCGGGCGGTATTCCCCTCCATTGAAATCCTCTGCCTAAGATATATAAAGCTGTCCACAATCGCTAAATCCCTTCCTAAAACTGAAATTCTTCTGTCCTGAGCGAAGTTATTGAACATAACCTGACTCTTTTCCAGGTTTATTTTGAAGCCAAATGGTTCACCAGCCCTTTGCAGTTCTTGTATGCATCTTTGCAGCTCCTCTGGGTCTTGTGAAATGAGAATAATATCATCTGCAAATCTAAGATGGTTTAAGTTTGCACCATTGATCTTTACACCATCCTGTTCCCAATCCAGTTTACGGAATACTTCTTCAAGGCCAGCCGAGAAAAGAATAGGCGATATTGCGTCACCCTGACGTACACCTCGTTCTATATTAATTCCCACTTCAAGATCATCAAGGTGAATTGTGGCTGTAGCTCCATCATATATCGATTCTAATAGGTTTACATAGGCTCTCTCTACACCTTGGCTAAGCAGTGCATCCATTATCGCATGCTTTGAGATGGAATCAAATGCTTTTTCGTAGTCGATAAAAGCCAAGCACAGTGGCATGGTGTATTCGTTATGCCTTTCTATGACCTGCTGTACAACCTGGATGTGATCCATTGTACTGAATCCACTTCTGAATCCTGCTTGTTCTCTTGGTTATATATATATATATATATATATATATATATATATATATATATATATATATATATATATATATATATATATATATATAACGATTTTACATTCTTAAACACTACTTTAAAACTATTTAAAGTTTTAAAGTAGTGTTTGAGAATGTAAAATCATTTTACGAAACTATAGTCACAGAAATTTTGTTTAAAAATAAAAGTGATAGATAACAAAGTAAAAAAAAATTGTTTTATTCCTTTTTAAAAAATGAACTATCACAAAGTAACGGACAAATCAATCAATAACAAAAGAAAAAGTTCTCAAACGAATGGATGGACGTCTGGAAGAATAATCCTATCATTGTAGTTTAATTTTCTATTAATAATATAATGCGATAAATGTTTTTAGGTTTTTAACCATTTAAAATATAGAGTTATTATTTATATTATAAAATTTCAGGAGTTTAAACATAGTTGTGATTTGTAAGGGATGTTTTAGTTATTCGTCACATGTTTTTTTTTGGAATGATGTTTGAGGAGTATACCTGTTAGTTGATGCTCTCCGAGGAAAGTAGGCATATTTTCTTGTTTGTATTGCATTTGTTATCAACACTTATCGCCCAACGAATCTATAACCCCCTGTAATTGAGTTTATTGTAAAAATTACTAAAAAACTAAAAGATGTAATTCTCTAAAAACCGTGTAATTACAGAAGCTTAATAATTTGTTACTTTAGTATGGCCATTATTTTTAATTACCGATTGAGATCTTCTTGACATGGAGTCGATTAGATGTCAATATGCTTTTACCGGTATGGTAAGGAAAATAAAACCAAGCTGTCTGAATTCATGGTCACAATGTTTTTTGTTTGCTTTTCTTACCAACGAGATGCGTTTTAAACCTCTCCAAAGTTTCTCAATCGGATTTAGAGCTGGGGACTGTGAATTGTGTGGCTACTCTAACATTTTAATTTGTTTCCTCTCGAACCTTTGCTTCACCACATGGACCATATGTTTGGGATACGCTCAACATACTATACAATTAATTGGGATCAACTAGTTTTACTAGTTTTACTAGTTTTTCTTGGATAAACTTTAGCAACTACATTTGGTGACTGTTTCAATATATTCGTAATAAATGCCTACGATTTATTTTGGCTTCTCCATTGTAAAATTAAACGCCTTTTTCCATTAATGCAGTAACTAGACTAGCTCATAATTATTTTAATATAATGGGAAATGGGCTAAATTTTGCTGTATCAACAAAATAAATGCATATTTATTAGAATTGGTACGCGATAACGTGTATAAAATAAGTAAACTCCTACTTTTTTGACCACTGAAGTACAAACCATTAGTGGAAAATTAATTTTTTAAGAAGATAAGCAATAATAAAATGCTCTGGTAGTATTGTAAACAAAATGTTTGTTGATGTTTTAAACTGAAGTTACTCGTACGTTACTACAGCGAAAGCTGTAGTTATTTGATATTATTTGTGTAAGCCTTGTTATAGCATTACCCACCTACCGTATACTTACAATAACTTATTAACTTTGATTATCGGGTAGATATCGCGTATATACTTAAAACCATACACCGCAAACGGTCTAACGATTTCATATTTTGGCTCCATCAGCCTCGGATACACGAGATAGATAAAGTTCATGCCAAAAATTAATTACTGCCCGGGATGAATAATTGAAAAGATATATTAGTAACTTTAATTACTCTCAGAATAACATACGATAGGTAGTTTGCGTATCATAGTATCGAACATAATGCCCATAAGCTTTATGTATATGTTTTGCTTCGTTTAGGTTTCATTAAATTTTAATATGGTAGTGGTGTTTATATTTATTATAACCTATTAAAACTTAAATTATAGTAGTTATAGAAAACTTGAATTAATATATATATATATATATATATATATATATATATATATATATATATATATATATATATATATATATATATATATATATATATACATATCCCCTTTGTGGATCAGACCTCGACGTGGTAAAGAGGTTTGAGTAGGGCAATGAAGCTTTGAGCTATGCCATCTAGAGCCTATGCTCCTGGGAGGGTCACCCCTGGCGGACAGGTCAAGGCAGAGGCCTCACACTAACATGATCCAAAATCTGCCAACCCGCATTGGACCAGCGTGGCGGATTCCGGTCAATGCCTTCAATATGAAAATACAACCTCAAACACGGCCCTCATTTCTCGGAGGCCTAGGGGTAACTGCCTACGGCAGCGGGAAGACTTGTTCCAAAGCAGAGGGTGCTAAAAATTACCGGGTTAAATCAGGCTGTCATTGAACTTTTGACATTGCTACTCTGAATATACGGACAATGAAAACAGATGCCCGACTGCAAGAACTATTGATCGAACTTGATAACATAAATTGTATATTATTGGGCTATGTGAAACACATAGAAAGGGGGAAGAGCGAATCCAACTGATCACGTACTTTACACTAGAGGTACGGAGAATGGACGTTGTGGTGGAATTGGATTCCTCGTCAATTGAAAGCTGAAAGACAGTATAGTCAAATTTGAAAGTATATCTGACCGACTAGCCCAATGCGTCATTCAGCTCAATAAAAAGTTTAGACTTTAAATCGTCCAAGCTTATGCTCCAACTATAAGCCATGGGAATGAGGAAATTGAGAAATTGTATGATGATGTGACCCAACTTTTATAAAGAGAGAAATGTAGGTACAAAATCCTGATGAGTGATTTTAATGCCAGAATTGGAACCATCAAGAACTGGTGAAAATGCAACTGGACCATATGGAACTTGTGAGCGGGGCAATAGAGGTGATGGATTAATTGATTTTGCTGATGGACAAAAACTTTATATAATGAATTCGTTATATGAAAAAAATATCGACAGAAAATGGATATGTAAATGTCCATCTGGACTCACAAGTGAAATTGACTACATCATGACCAACGATAAAACAATATTTACCAATTGTACTGTCCTTAACAATTTTAATGTTGGAAGTGACCACCGAATGGTACGAGCAAAAGTTAGGATTAACTTTCGAAGAGACCACGAAAGAATTGTAAGGTCAAAGAAAACCAAATTCTGGGAAATTGCTGGAGATGGCTAGAGATTTTGAGATTGCTTTGTCGAACCGCTTTGCTATGTTACAAGATCCGGAGGAGATGGAAATATCAGTTCAATGTGAAGAAATCACCAACAATGTACTTCAAACGGGGACTTCAATAGCACCAGAAGAAAAAGGTCTCAAACAACCAAAAATCTCCAGTGGGACCATTGATTTAATGAAGAAACGACGGACAATGAGAAATGCAATGAAAAGGACCACAGGAAGATTTAAAGAACTACCGTCCAATAAGCCTCCTATCAGTAATGTACAAAGTTTTTACTAAGATAATATCTAAAAGAATATTAAAAAAACTGAATGACGCACAACCAAGAGAACAAGCATGATTCAGAAGTAGATTCAGTACTATTGATCACATCCATGTTGTACAGCAGGCCATATAAAGGCACAACGAATTCACCATATCACTATACTTGGCTTTTATCGACTACGAAAAAACATTTGACTCCATCTCAAATAATGCCGTAATGGATGCATTGCTTAGCCAGGGGGTAGATAAAGCATATGTAAACCTATTAGGATCGATATATGATGGAGCTAGAGCGACAATTCACCTTGATGATTCTTGAGTATTATTGACTATTCTTTTCTCGGCTGACCTTGAAGAAATATTCTGTAAACTGAACAGGAACAGATTTGCAGATAATATCGTTCTCCTTTCACAGGACCCAGAGGAGCTGCAAAGACGTATACAAGAACCAAGAAAGGCTGGCGAACCATTTGGCTTAAAAATAAGCCTGATAAAAAGTCAGGTTATGTTCAATAAATTCGCTCAGGGTAGACGAATTTCAGTTTTAGGAAGGGATTTGGAGATTGTGGACCGCTTTATATAACTTGAGCCGCCCGGAAGGTGGAACGACTTGTTAAATGTGGCTGGCAGGCATTTGGCAGGCTCAACATAGTGTTTAAGAGCTCCCTTAAGACTCCCGCTTTGCCTGAAAAGAAAAGTATTTGATCAGTGCGTTCTACCCGTTATGACATACAGAAGTGAAACCTGGACACTCACATCGCAATCAATTTAAAAACTTCGGGTAGCACAGAGAGGAATGGAAATATGTATGCTTGGCATTACAAGACGTCACAGAAAGTCCTGCGCATGGATCAGGAAACAAACGAAGGTCTGTGACATCATTGGAAGAGTAAAGCAATTAAAATGGAGAGGGGCAGGCCGTATAGCGAGGAGATGGGATGACAGATGGACCAAGGCAATCTTGGAGTGGATACCGCTTGATCGCAAACGTCCGCGAAGAAGACCGAAAGCACGATGGATTGATGATATCGTTAAGTATGACCAGAGTGGCAGAGGAAAACCGAAAGTTGGGAACCTGCTGAAGAGACCTGCATCCTGCAGTGGATCGACACATGCTAATGATAATGATGATATGATATATATATATATATATATATATATATATATATATATATATATATATATATATATATATCCTTTTTGCATTCTGCTATTAATTCTAAACATATTTTATAAAACTTATCCTATACGTAAACCCAATGGTTTTACCGATATCCGCCATTTTGTAAAAAATATCAGAGTTACGACTCTGCAGTATCATATATCATTTATTTTCTGATGTAGGATTATCATATTTAGTAGGGGTATTAGTGAAACTATGATTTAATTTCTGATGTACACAAAATCTGTCTACTTATACAGGGTGTCCAGGATAACTGAGATAAATGAAAAAACTATAACAAATATTCAATATAAGTGCGGAAAATAGTGTCGTTCAAAATACGGCCATTTTCACCAGCAAACTTTTCGAGATATTCTCTTCAACTATTTCTCTAATACGATCACGTACGTCGTCTTCAATTCTTCCAGTGTGTGAGGTTTACCTTGATACAGGCATAATTTTAAGTATCACAATATATAAAAATTACATATGGAAAGGTCCGATGACCGAGGAGGCCATCCCTGATTTTTCTCCTGGCTATTTCCTTCTTGTTCCTTAAACATTAGTCCATTCCCCTATAAAACTCCTGCCCTTGGCACCTATACAGCCCTTGGCACCTATACAGTGAGACAGCTATTAATGACGGGAAAACTGTGCTTAGTGTGTTTATAGATTTAAAGCGAGCATTCGAAACTATTGACTGATATACTGTGTAAATAATTATTAAATTATAGTATAAGATTAAAGCCTTGAAATCGATCAAGAGTTGCTTAACAGACGTCCTTGCGTTTTTGATATATGTAAACGATATTTCTACAATACTGCAAGTGCTTTATTTATCTTTTTGCGGATGATACTTTCATATATTTGTCTGGATATAATTGGACTTGTCATTGGACATTGGAATCATTGGGTTTGTTTTCTGTTAGGCAGACCATTATTACCACATTATTTGCATACTTTTTTGGTGGAAAAAGCAAACATGCATTCTTATGATGTCTCTTTTAAGATTAATTATGATGTACCAATTGAGAGAACTACTGGTCTCTAGAAAACATTGTTTTCGAAGGTGTTTGCCTCTTTAATATTTTTTGTACATTATCATTGTTATTGTTAACTACCTATGCATGATAAATACAATATATTTTGGTTCATCTGCGCATATATCCAAGGCGACTTTTCATCATCCAGCAACCTTTATCATATGAATCATATCCTGAAAAAGTAACCACAAAAAAATGTCCGCCAATATATGTCTAATTGCTGTAATGTGGCTGAACAATAAACGTCCTTATTCATCTACTTTATCACACATTTTGCTGATGTTTAAAAATGTTTATTCTCAAAGCTCTGAAATCAGATTTCTTTGAATATCTCTTTATGTGCACTCACGTTGAGATCAAAGAAAATGAGCTGACGAGTCATCAAGCCAAACATGCTTCCAGTCAGAATACTCATCGTGGCTCTGTCTTAAAACATCGAGGTGCTTTATGTCATCTGAGAAGAATTGTGAGAAATTTGGTTCAGGTTGATTGGACAATGAACGTCCCTATTCATCATTCTAAAATGCTCATTCTCATGGCTTTCAAATCAAATTCCAATATATCCCCATGTGTACTCATGTGGGAATAAAAGAAAATGAGCTGATGGATCATCAAGCCAAACATACTTCCAATCAGAATGCTTATCCTGGCCCCCTTTTAAAATATCGAGTGTTTTATGTCACCTAAGAAGAATTGTGAGAAATTTGGTTTAGGCTGATTGGGACCTGCTCCAGGATGCTAACAAACTATATTCGGTTAAATTCAAATACTTTGAGAATTCAGTAGATCGCATCGCCTTCAGATTGGAATTGCTGGGTTTTCTATGGACATCTTCTCCGAGGAGATGCTAAATTTCGATGAGATTGTCAACTGCCCAAACCTCTACCCCCACCAATAGCACTACAACTTTCCACATGATAAAATTTAAGCCTTGCAAGGAATATCACCCCATTTCTTACTCTGCTTACTAATGTACCTATTTAATTTTTCTATGATATGTCTTTAGTTTATACACTATTCATCTATAAATATAACCAGTATATTTATTTTTTCTCATTGATGTCATTATGGCTTGTAGCCTCTGTTTTATTATCTAAAATCCTGACTGTGTAAATGTGGAACATATACATTTCCTTGCCCACCCTATTGATACATCTATTTTGTGTCTGTCTGCATTCTAAATGTCTAACTTTTCAATAATTCCGTGTAAGTTGTACAACTTATCTATAATATACCAATAATGTACTTGCTTTGTCAGCACTATTTTCTCGGCAATTATGTAGTCTTTATGACGCCCAACTTTGGACACAGGCCTCCCTCAAATCATGCCTCGTGTATGTGCTTTGTGCCACATGTTTACAGGATGTCGATTCGTTGCAAGTCATAGCACCATCTCACCTGGAGTCGACGTCTCGTTCTTCTCCCCATGATATATGTTGCTGTATTAGGTTATTCCACCTGTTCTCTTTCAGTTTTACATTGTGACCAGCGAAACTTAACTTAAGTTGAGCCACTTACTTTTCCAGAGCCTTGATTTTTATTTTACTTCGTATCCAATTATGTAGTTTAGTTTAGTTAGGTATTAAAACAGTTTTACTACTAATTGCTAACATAGATCCTTAGATTTTCCATAAATCTTTTTGTTTTTGCAATTTTGTTTATGTTAGCCTTGTAAGTATCCATGTCTAGGACATATCTAAAGAATCATACACTCTGATCTTAACATATTCAAACAACTTTAAATATTTAAAAAACAAGAAAAACATTTTTTCCTGTGATCCGCGTAAAATTCTTAATGCTTCAGTCGTCATCTCCCGAGATCGGTTTCTGGCCTTAAGCCATCGACAGTCGGACTTCTAGTTGTACGTTCGAAAGCAACTGAAGGATTGACCAGGATCCTAATCATATTAATCGGCCAAATCGGATGAAAGCAGCATTGAAATGCAGCTCACGCCATTCGGTAGTTCGTAATAGTACTACTGTCTGAAACCGTTCGAACCCAAACCCAGGCCCTATATTCAGGTACCAGATATGTATAAAAATACACATTGGTCAAGTGGAGAATATTAAAAATTTATGAAGCCGTCATCATCGGGCTTCGAGTTGTATGTTCGAAAGCAACTGAAGGATTGACCAGGGTGCTGATCATATTAATCGGCCAAATCGGATGAAAGTAGCATTGAAATGTAGCTCACGCAATCCGATAGTTCGTAACAGTACTACTGTCTAAAACCGTTCGGACCCAAACCCTGGTCCTATATTTAGGTTCCAGATATGCATGAAAATATATAGAGGGCAAGTGCAGAATATTAAAAATATTCAAAAAACAAGAAAAACATTTTTTCCTGTGATCCGCGTAAAATTCTTAATGCTTCAGTCGTCATCTCCCGAGATCGGTTTCTGGCCTTAAGCCATCGACAGTCGGACTTCTAGTTGTACGTTCGAAAGCAACTGAAGGATTGACCAGGATCCTAATCATATTAATCGGCCAAACCGGATGAAAGCAGCGTTGAAATGCAGCTCACGCCATTCGGTAGTTCGTAATAGTACTACTGTCTGAAACCGTTCGAACCCAAACCCAGGCCCTATATTCAGGTACCAGATATGTATAAAAATACACATTGGTCAAGTGGAGAATATTAAAAATTTATGAAGCCGTCATCATCGGGCTTCGAGTTGTATGTTCGAAAGCAACTGAAGGATTGACCAGGGTGCTGATCATATTAATCGGCCAAATCGGATGAAAGTAGCATTGAAATGTAGCTCACGCAATCCGATAGTTCGTAACAGTACTACTGTCTAAAACCGTTCGGACCCAAACCCTGGTCCTATATTTAGGTTCCAGATATGCATGAAAATATATAGAGGGCAAGTGCAGAATATTAAAAATATTCAAAAAACAAGGAAAACATTTTTCGTCATCAGTCGCCATCAAACGCCAACAAACATCTCCCGAGACCGGTTTCTGGCCTTAAGAATTTTACGTGGAGCACAGGAAAAAAATGTTTTCCTTGTTTTTTGAATATTTTTAATATTTTCCACTTGCCCACTGTGTATTTTCAAACTTAAAATATATTTAAGGTAATTCTACATCTTGTTAGAAACGAAATTAACAAAATTTTACTTTACATGTTAGGGGGAATTAATATTTCGCGTTTCGATTTTGAGTTACGCTCCTGAGTTAGGTAACTATTTATATTCATGCTGTTCGGTTTCCACAGAATATATTGGCAAAGTTTTGCGATATATAATTTTATTTGGTGCCAGACTAAAGTTTAAATAGTTAGCTTTAATCAAACTGTTGAAATATATCTATTTCAAAGTAAAATAACGGTCTTAATTTCGTTTATAATTATAAATGGATGACCCATGACTTTCATTACTGATGTAGGCAAAAACTGTTGAGTAACTGAGTATAAATAATGTAAGTGCATGAAAACTATATAGTTTCAGGCAATCAAAAGTTTGAGCATATACAAGCAAGAGAAAAAGATTTCGGGGATATAAATTTCTGGCAATTGTGAAATATGAAATGTTTAAAAGGCAAGATGGAAAGAGGCACATAAAAGATTATGATGTTTTACTAAAATATTATTTGGCATTTTCAAGAGATTGAAGATGAAGATTTTGAAGGGTTTTTCACTTGATGGCAAATGGTGTTTTGGTGAAACGTCGTGATCTTCCACAAAATGAACGGATTGAAACTCGCAATCATTTATCCATACCAACTATATGTGGCCCTACGTGGTCATGAAGCAAAATGATTTCTTTTCTTCCCCTGACAATATAAGGCTTTTTTTTTATCAACAGAGTTACTAACCCGAATCAGTTGCTTATTTGATCAGATTGAAGAAACTTATAATGCACGATACCAAGCTGATGAGACCGCATACTCAGCAATATGTTTCCGGATGATCGTAGAGAATTCCCTTTTTATCATAGGTCACAATCTTTTGCAGGAAGTTTTCTTTCTTAAATCCATGTGCGTCTCAATACATTTAATGGACTCAAAACTTGGTCAATGGTCAATGGTCTTCCACAAAGTAGTAATTTTAGTATCGGAAACAATATAAAGTCACACGGCTCCATATCCATGATATTCATTGATATTCATTGATATTTTACTCAATAGTTCATAATGCGTGTATTCATTTCCTGGATGAATGGAGATTCACTCGGATTATGTTAAAAATAATAATTTGTATTACTTCCGCTTCCGCTTTTTCATCCTCGTTTATAGGCTAGCGTTACGCTCTTGCAGATTTCTAACAAAACGGATCTGGGTTTTCTTGTTTTCTGGTAGAGGTACAGCAGGTTTCCGGGACTTAGAAGAGGTTTCAAGAGGTCTCCCTTCACTGAGATTCCTCGACTTGGTCTTGCTTCGCAACCTTGGAGGGTCGCTGTGAACGGGCCCCCGCAGTTACTGCACGTTGCCTAGGGGTTGCGTCCTTTTTACACATTCTTTATAAGTGTTCACCTGCGTATTTTACGCAGACTGGATTGGCGTTACACTTTTTGGATAAATGGTCGAATTTTTGAAAGTTAAAACACTGCACTACTCGGTCATTCGATCTCTGAGGCTGGATTTTAACATCCTGGTTAAGGAATGTTTTGATGTTGCAATTGTCTCTATCTTCCCTAGGGACAACAACTTAGATTATTGTCATCGGGGCAGCGTCTTTGCCTCCGGTTTTCCACCTTTCGACATGGACTGGTTGAAAGCCCATCGAGTGGAGTGGAGTTGGTTATTTGGAAATTGGAATCGTTTCCAAGACTCCTCTGATAAGATTGCGTTCCTCAAGAGTGCAAAATGTGTGAAACTTATAGTCCCTTTCTTCGAACAACTTTGTCGCTGCACGATAATCGGCTGAGGTCTGGGGTTGAAGAAGAACCCGGTCTGGCTTTGTGATTGATTTCGAGAAGAAAATTCTGCGCTCCTTGCAGATCATCAAGAACAATCGGCGGGAGTTTGGATGCTTTCTTGGGCTCAGAAAAACCTGAATCCTGGCCTGCTGATGTTGGTGGGTCCACCTTCTTTGATGGATCTAGCTTCCTGAAGATTGGGGTCCTGGGAATTTGGGGTTACCGACGCTGGCTTCTTGAGAACTGGACAGTAATCTCTTGCCGACGCGAAACTCCTCTAAGGATTCCTCAGTTTCGGAGTCACCATTTTGTCCGTCGCGGTACTCGCGTCGTCGTCCGAGTCTGTTTCTGTTGCTGGCTTTGGCTCCTTATTTTTGATTTTCACTTTGATTGATTTTCACTTCCACCAGACGCTTTGATAAAAGCACTGGAGGATTTCCTTGCCAGGCTCTTTTGACGTCTCTAGTTCTCACTGTCCATTTGCTTCAGATCGTTTATCAGACTGATCAACTTCTGGCGTAGCCGGTCGTCTCCACTCATCGGCCGCCAGCGCGTTCATCTCAAGGGCGTATCTCAACTGACCCTCCAGGTCAGTGACACGCTTATCCTTATATATTATGGTGCATTGGAGAGGCTTATAGGTCTACTCCTTGATGGCAAACCCCTTTGGGTTTGCCATTGCTACTTTAACCGTTTACCGATATCCGGACCTCGCGTCGAAGATATGTTGTAATTTTAATTTCGGAAGAATTAGAATACGATGCTTGTTGAATGATATTCATTGAGATTTCGCTCTATAGTTCATAATGCATGTATTAATTTCTGAACGAATGGAAATTCACTCGGATTGTGTTAAAAATAATAACTTGTAACTATAAATACATCACACAACTTTATTTATAGAAACGAAAAAAGTCCAATTTTAGTTTTTAAATAGCAGAAGCCTAAATTATTAAATTGGGAAACTTTATTTCACCCAATAAGTCACGTTCCAGTCCATGTTTCTGTGAAAAAAAGGACAAATGTAGGTCTCATTAAAACTTATTTTATATAGTTCTTAAAAAAAGAACAAATGGAAAATTAACTAAATTGAATAATTTAAATTTAAAATATACGAAACCGGGTCAAAAGAAAAATTATACGCGATGACGTGCGTCCTAAAAGAAGTCACTTCACCTCGAAGAAAACTGTCGGGGATGGCAAAAATGGAAGCTGACTCTGGGAGAACAAGTTCGTGATAGTAATCGTTCAAATGTATGATGATGTTATGATTATTTTTTAAATAAAAGACGCTTTAATATTTTTACTTTACTTCTTTTCGTTATGGCTGGAAACCAAGGATGGATAAATCCCATCCTATATGCCGATCATCGTCCTACCAGTATTATTTAAGGTGTTTGAAAAAGTACTGTAAGGGTGAGTATTAAAACGAATAATATAGAATAACATACAGAGTAAAGATGTATGAAATATTGATTGATTGAATAATGTCACTGCCGCGATATTTTCATAAACACACGTTTGGAGTATGACTTTATGTTTTTGGATTATGTGGTGGTCTCTGGTGCAATTCGTGGGGACTTTTTGCGACCCAAAATCGGCAACTTTGTTTCTTAACTACACCATTTAAATGGGCGAAAGCTAAAATCCTTGCATCCAAGCATATCCTTGTTCATGTGTACCAGTCGATCAAGAAGAACAAAGTGGCTTTGTTTCGCATAGTGAAAGTTAAGGGGGATTAATTCTTTGTTGGGTTCAAAAAATTGATATGATTTTTACAAATTTCAAATCTATATATTTTTAGGCGTATGTAGTTAAAATTTCAACTTAAAATGTTTAATATTAACGAAGTTATAGTTTGTTTAAGATCAAGTGGATAGCGCTTAAAGTAAAGAGAGTTGTCATCTACTTGCTCGCCACGGGCAGTATGGCCCTGATGTTTAAGAGCCCTCGCACGTTAAAGTACTGTTTAATTATTCAGTCATGCGTTGACATTTCTCTTGAATATATATATATATATATATATATATATATATATATATATATATATATATATATATATATATATATATATATATATAACTGTCTTCCAATAATGAATTTATTTTTGTTTAAAGATATATTTTTCAACTAAAATGTTTGTACCACTAAAACAAAACTCCTCATCTAGCAATCAACGCCCTGGACACAAATCATGAAAACGACAATTTCAAAGTAACCGTTTCACTAATGAGACGTTTTTTACACGAGTACATCACCGACAAAATTACAGTGTCGAAAAGATTTAGACGTAATGGTCCATGCATGGGCATGGTACTATTCATTTTTTGGCAGTGTTTAACGCGATATCTACTCTCGAGAAATGTAAAGTTTGTGACGGTGAAGTCAAGTTCAATATAAAAGATGAACAAGGTTTAGGTTTTGAACTTCTTGTGTCTTGTAAGTGTGGATCAAGTGAAATTAATACCGGCCGGGCTGCTGTACGGTCCAGGCATCGCCTATTAAATGTAAGTAAAAAGAAATGTAAAAGAATGTAAAAGAAATAAAAACTTCAAAGGTTTCTCAATATCACGTTTTCCGATATACTGGAAGTTCTTATTTAACTTCTGATGGAAAGAATTGACCAAATGTAGTCTCAAAATACGCGAAAACGTTTATTCTAAAGTATTAACTACGATCAGTAAAAATAAGTTTTTTTTTAAAGTTATTAACTGAAAAATTTTTTGGCAAATTTTAATTTTTGGGTTGTTGTCTGTGGAAAGGATCTCCCTATTCTTGACGAGAGAGCATATGTCCGTGGCCTGAAGAGTCTAAACATCAAAAACATATTTCCTCCAATTGAAAAGATGGGTTTTATATACCAGGTAAGGTGATAACCAGAATATTGTAGAAAAAGATAAGAAGCAAAATCGAGATGGCAATGGAGGAAACACAGTGTAGATTTAGGAGGGGAAGGAGAACGCAAGATTTACTGTTCATGATAAGACAGACAAACCAAAAACTAATAAAAAAAACAGAGGTATACATATATGTTTCATAGATCTAGAAAATTTTTTTAATCGAATTAAAAGAAATGGAAAAAGGTAGAGAAACGAGAAATAGATAGAAGGACAGTAGAAATAATAAAAGCTATGTACAGGGACAACAAAAACTTCGTGAGGACAAATAATGAGGAATCGAATGAATTTACGACAACTATCGGAGTAAAACAAGGATATGTGCTGAGTCTGTTGTTTTTCTCGATTATAGTAGACGAAACGTTAAAGGAAGCAAAGGTCTCAGGAAATTGCAACAGCTTGAATTGACCGAATTGATGTGTGCAGATGATATCACTATAGTAGCGGATGCAAAAAAGAACCTTAAACATAACCTAGAAATTTTGAACGAAGAGCTGACAAAAATAAACATGAACATTAACATACACCTGATAAAGAGTATGATTATATCAAAAGAAAACGAGGAACAACATACAATTAAATGGAAAGCTAATAAATCAAGTGGAAAGCTACAAATACCTGTGATCGATAATCGAGAGCAAACGAAGAATGGAAAGAGAAATAAATGATAAAGTGGAAAAAATAGGAAAAATGTTTAACTTGATGAAGACAGCTTTCCTTGGAAGGAAAGAAATGCCAAAGGAGATGAAAACAACAGTAATTAAAGAGGTAATCAGACCAACAATAATGTACAGTAGCGAGACATGGATTTTAACAGAAAAACATAAGACACGTAAAATGTAATGGAAATGAGTTTCTGAGGAAAATGGAGAACAAAACAAAATGAGGCCCAATCAGAAATCAAATAATTAGAAAAAACCTACTGATTGAAAACATAAATGATAAAATAGCAGGATAACTAAGATGGTTCGGACATGTGTTACGCATGCCGGAAAATAGGCTCACAAAGAGAGTGTACGAAGCGTGAGTGCAAGGGAAGAACTATAAAGGAAGGCCAAGAAGAACATGGAACGATGGAATAAGAGAGGAGGCCAGAAAAAGGCCAGAAAGAGGGGATGCCAGAATAATATGGGATGAAATTAAGGAACTGTCACAACATAGGAACAAATGGACAGAGAAGTATAGAAAAGAACCTCAACTTCGCACGCCTGACAAAAAGAGACACAATCAGAAATCAAATAATTAGAGAAAACCTACTAATTGCACCCATAAATGATGAAATAGCAGGACAACTAAGGTGGTTCGGACATGTGACGCATGCCGGAAAACAGACTCATAAAGAGAGTGTACGAAGAGCGAGTGCAAGAAGAACATGAAACGATGGGATAAGAGAGAAGGCCAGAAAAGAGAGCATAATATGGGATGAAATTAAGGACCTGACACAAGCTAGGAAGAAATGGACAGAGAAGTATAGAACACAAGCTCGACTCCACACGCCTATATATATATATATATATATATATATATATATATATATATATATATATATATATATATATATATATATATATATATATATATATATAATATTGACTGCCAAAAACGTGGATGTCGATGCTATAAATATATTGGCATTCAAAATAAAATAACTGACGAAATAGCAACATACAAATTATTTGATCCTGTCACGAATCAAGACGAAGCAATCATTTATCCTACTGAATTTTTGAATTCGCTTCATTTGTCAAGATTGCCACTACACATTCTACAATTGTAAATTGGTGTTTCTATCATGCTTCTTAGAAAGATTAATTCACCACGCATTTCTAATGGAACCAGATTTGCAGTGAAATTCAAATGCAAATTCAAAGGAGAAGATGCTACTACCAGCCATTCCAATGACACCAACACACGCGCCATTCGAATGTAAGCGTTTGCAATTTACGATTCGACTTGCTTTTGCAATGACAATCAACAAAGCCCAAGGTCAATATCTACAAATATGGAGGATTGGATTTACAAAATCACTTTCTCTGTGGATTGAATTTACAAAATCCATGCTTCGCACATGGACAGTATTACATAGACTGTTCACTCATTGGAAAAACATCAAATTTACACGTATTTGCACCAGATGGAAAAACCAAAAATATTGTGTGTCCAAAAGCAATAAAAATATGTCATTACATAAATAAATAATATTTTACTATCAATAAATAAATAAAATAAAAATGAAATTAAATTTTAATGTTTTTTTTAAAGATAGCTACTGCGATGCGTGACTGGGTTCAGCTTCAAAAGTCAGTTCAAAAGTAGGTATACAGTTATAAAAGCCTACCGAGTTCTATATTATTTTCTATATTAAACCACACTATGCTATAGTATAATTTATGTTATATTATTTACATTTTATATAATTTATTTTTTTACATTATATATTTATGATTTTTTTCAGATAATCATGGCTGATAATGTAACCAACGACCAACGGAAGAGATTAATCATACAATTTAATACACCTCCACCAACTAGACTAAGAATTTACAGATTACGCGATAAATTTAATCAAACTGGGTCCATCTGTAATGCGCCAAAGAGTGATCGACCAGTCAGTGTTAGTACCCATAAAAATGAAATGTTAATTGCCCTGGCATTTACCTAGAAACCAAAAAAATCAAAGAAGAGAGCGTCTGTTGAGTTAGAGATTTTTCGTAGATCTTTGGGTCGTCTGATTATACTTAATTTGTATGTTATTTTTATTTTGACTTAATGAGCTTCATTAAGTTTTTATTAAAAAACAATAGCTTGTAATAAAAACAATAGCAATAAAAACTGTATATCTACTTGTATACCTCTCTGTATATATATATATATATATATATATATATATATATATATATATATATATATATATATATATATATATATATATATATATATATATATATATATATATATATATATATATATATATATATATATATATATATATATATATATATATATATATATATATATATATATATATATATATATATATATACTTATTTGCTTTTACGTGGCCCAGAACCAGCCATGGAGCGTTTCACCGGACAACAACGTACTTTCTGTGTTCGCGCTTATTATCAAAATATAATTCGCTTCTTACGGCTCGTCGTCTCGTCTCGTCGGCAAACAACATTTGAACCTGTGCATAAGTCAGTTAGAGAAAATCCATTCCAATCCGTACGGAAGCGAAGTACGCCGCCAAGGCCGCCATCTCGACAATATTATTTTTGCTAAATAAATTTCCAAACACTGTACTATAATGTTATAATTGGGCTTTGTTTGCTTTATTTATATAATTTAGATATATTCGGTTTAGTAATGTAACAAAAATTAGGCATTTATTATACTTTCTAAAATAATTTCCGCAAAAAACAAATAATTATAGAAATATAATGACAATAAAGTGAGTGTAAGTAAAAAATATTTCTCTGTTAAGCTCTCGCTGTAAATACGATATTTCTCATACACATATAAACAATAGCAACTTGCAAGGTGTCCTATTTAATACACGGAACCTGATAGTTTACACGGCGAACACGTACATCTTCCAGAAGATATATAGAGGAGAATAATGTTACGAGTGAAATTGTATAAGGCTGTCAAGGTAAATGAATTCACATATCTTGTCTCTTTCGTGCGCTTTTGTTTTACAGCTGTTGAAACACTGTAAAATATAACCAAAATATTATAGTAAATATGCAAATAAGAGTTGACATTTAAGAGTTGTATAACAACATTTATAATAATCTCTAGTTTATGTAACCGAAATATTGATGCGTTCTTCATTTCTGCTCATTCAAATATCATGTTTTCGAGTCTCCACTCGACTGGTCAGCGAGATTCCCAGATTTATAGTCCAATAGAACATGTTTGGAGTACTAAAATAAAATGATCCAATTTGATTGAATAATTTCCTGAAGATGCTAACATGGTTAGCGAAACGCGCGTCAATAATTTAAATATATTAATTTGGTGTTTAGTGGTAAATCTCTTCAAGTTTTACACCGAAGGTTTCAATAGAAGAATTGGTGAATGGTGTACACACATACTTAATTTATTTTTTTTAATTATATGTATATCTACAGTCTGTGTCAGAATATATAGACATATCTCTGTTTATTTTTTATGATGCAATTGTACTGTCAGAGGGCTACGCCGCAAATATAGATTAATTTCAATATCTCTCGAAACCTCAAAGTGAAAACGTCTATCTAAAAATGAGTTCCAAGTACGCGAAGAGTTTCGAGGCAGTTTTCTTTTGTAAACACTCAAAACGACCTAAATTATCGTTTTCATTGGCGGCAAAGCAATTAGATCGAGCAAGTGGATCGAGCCGAATGAGTTATTTAAAAATATCGATGACTACGACAACGGGAGATCCAAGCGAGCAACCACAGAAAGGCGAGACAAAACAATAGTCGATTTATTCAAGAAAACTTCTACTCTGCAATTGCGTCAGGCACGCGTTCAACCGACTAAAAGGGAATAAATGTGAGTACCAATACAGTTACAAGAGGTAAATGTAAACTACAGTCCCACAACCTTGAAATCGCTGCTCTCTCAAAAGCACGTCGAAAAGCGTAAGACCTGGACTGAGGAAAACAAAGAGCGCGATTAGACCGAAGTTGTTTTATCTTATGAAGTGACCTTTTTGAAGTGCGTTCCCCTAAATCATGCCTGGTCTATCAGCAATACACGTTCCATCCAGCGTACCATCGAACACTCAGTGAAGATCAATGTTTGGGGGTGCTTCTCTCAGCACGGTTTTGGCTTTTTAGAACTGTTCACCGAGAATTTGGACGCAAAGAAATAGCAAAAATTAATCAGCGTAGACTTTTAAAGTCGTTCAAAACAATCTTCAAAAAATGAAATTTTTAAGAAGATAATGATCTCTAACATTGAAGTCGCCTGTACAAGTCTTGGAAAGAGGAAAATGGTGTCTCAACGGCCTTCACAATCTCCAAATGCCAACCCAATTGGAAATGTGTGAGGAACTATGAAGACGCAACTAACTGGAAAACCGATGTACGATTTGAAGAAACGCAATATTCGGAAAATTTGGCGCTCTCTATACATCAACTACGCGGCAAAACTGGTGGAATGTATGCCCAGAAGGAGTGAGGCCATACTCGAGAATGATGGTGATTACATGGCTTATTAAAGGATTGCGCCATCATAATTGTGACGTACTTTTATATAAAAAAAAGTTAGAAATAAATATCTTTTGTACTTTAGAAAGAAATTTTAAAGAAAGAGAAAAAAAATTGCGTACACTTTCTTATGACACAGAGTGTACCTTCTGATGCAAAGCTTCTCTATTTGATTTAAACTCGTTGTCCTGCTATATATTTCTTTCTCCATCCCTTCTCACCTTATTCCCCTACTTTTTGCTCCGTCTTCAGTTCACTTTTTACTTGGCCTTCCTCTATAATTTTTGCAAGCTACTTTCCTTTCTTATACTGCTTTTACGAGCCTACTATCTAACATTCTGCACATGTGTCTGAACCATCTATGTTGTCCCTCCACCAATTTTTTATTTATTATTTTTTTGTAGATTCTGCCTGTGTATTTTATTTCTTTTTATGTCTTTTCTTGTTTTATTCTCAATCTTACATAAGAATTGCATTTCCCTTGCATTAAATCGTCTCCTATCTTTTTCGGTCAATATCTGTATCTCACTATTATTGGGTTGATGCAAAAAGGCGATATTGCGTCACCTTGCCGCACATCTCGTTCTACCATCTTAGATTTGCAGATGATATCGTTTTCCTTTCCCATACTCTGATGAACTATAAAACACATACAAGAGCTACAAAGGACGAGATAGTCATTTGGCTTGAGAATAATCCTAAAGAAGGGTCAGGTTTTGTTCAATAAACTTGTCGAGGATAACTATTTGGATGTGAGAATGGATACTGTAAATCACTACTACATATATCTTAGGCAGGTGATTTCAATGGAGGCTAATAGTGTCCGGGAGGTGGAACGGAGGGTTAAAGGTGACTAGCAGGCATTTGGCATGCGCAACTTAGTGTTTAAGAACAAACTCCAGTCTGAAGAGAAAAATCTTCGATTGTGTCTTGTCTGTTATAACATAATAGGGAAGTAAAACATGAACACTCACAATCCGGAATACAAAGATCTACACATGAATCAGAGAACAAGCGAAATTAAATATGTGATTGAAATTGTAAAGAAATTGAAATGGAGGTCATATAGCGAGACAAAATGTGAATCCTGGGATGGATACCGTTTAATCACGGACGTTCATGAACACCGAAAATATCCGAAAATATGATGAAGTTTTATCGTCACGCATATGGGATCGGAATAGCTAAGAGAAGCTCAAGCCCGCCGATTTGGAAACATGCTGAACAGGCCTTCATCCTGCAGTGAATGGATAGCGGTTGAATGATGATAGCCACTATTTAATCTAAGGTAAATATATATATATATATATATATATATATATATATATATATATATATATATATATATATATATATATATATATATATATATATATATATATATATATACAACAGAATCTTTAGATTTCTAATAAACTAGGTTCGCTAAAACTAACGTATAAATTAAGACGCTCAATGCTTTGCTTTGTCACATCACTGAAGGAATTCAAAAGGCTTGATTCTCTTCAGTCTTCGTGTTTCTCCTGCGTTGTCAAGGAGCTGGATCGCCTCTATATTGATATGTAGAAGAAGTCATTGTTCGTGACTCCTGACAGTCTTGAATCTGGCTCGTTCAACAGTATCCATATCCAGATCAAGATGGAGGTTACTGTTTCGTATGTGCGTCTGTCATGTTCCTTAGCATTTTATTCTGAAACATTTGAATAGTTTGTACGTTACTCGGAGTAGAACAGCCCCACAGCCGAATTCTATAGATCCATACTGGTTTTAGTATCTTCTTATACAACATGAGCTTATTATGAAGAGTTAGAGTGGATTTTTTTCCAATACGATTTTCTATGTTTAATCGTAAATTCTTCCTTTTTCTTTTTGATATGAGCTTTCCAGCGTAACCTAGCATCAAGGGTAATACCAAGATATTTAGCTGTATTTAAAAATGGAATTATTTTATCATTTCTGCTTATGGGTATATGTTGATTAGCTCTGTTTGTAAAGTTAACTAATACAAACTTTGATTCATTTAATTTGATTCTCTTCTTTTTTGTCCAATTGATAATTTTGTTGACAATTTTCCTGCTACTTCTTCGTGGTCATGAACTACTACTAATCAGCAGCGTCATCTGCAAACGTTGCTATGGTGCTATTTTCCAGTCTAGGAATATCACTTGCATACAAAAGGTATAGAACAGGTCCTAGTACACTTCCTCGGTTCTCCGACATTATTTGTTTTAGCTCAAAATAGTTTCTTTCTTCCTTAATTCTAAAATATCTTTTTGAAATGTACAATTCCAGAATATCAGAAAACTGTTTTTGTAAATACATCTTCATTTTATGCTTTAGACCTTTATACCAAACTTTGACAGATTAAAGCAGATTGTAGAACAGAACTTTTCTTCTAGTGACTTTTCTATTATATTTGTAATTCTTTGAATCAAAATTGATGTGACGGGATAGCACCCCTCAATATACGCAAAGGGTCGGTGCAGACGAAGAGAGAGTAAAATCAACCAACACTGCAACGACTAAAATCCAGAGAGAATTTTGTGAGAAGGACACGAGTCTCAAAACAACACCGGCTGCAGAGTTTATTGTAAAATTGGAAAACCAGCTAAACCATCCGAACCACCGGGCCAAGGGGGACAACAGACCAGGCAGCGAACAACGTTACGCAGTGTGGAGAACACTTTACGAATTGAGAGTGGGCGTACAACGATACAAAACCAATTTGCAGAAATGGCGACTACTACCGAATGGAGCGGATGTCTTGTGAGAGTGGGACTCTCCAAGAACCCCAACAGCTTCTGATTTGTGTGAATCTGGACCAACTCTACACTACACTACTACACTACACAACACTACTCTACATCAGGTTAGCGAATGACAAAGTTGTATCTGTTGCAATTTACTGGAAGAGTATTGTTTGACGGGACACAAAAAGTAAGTACATGTGTCGGGATCAGATTACATTCCTCTATGGTTGATCGTAGATTTAGTCGTTTTGATAGAAGCTTTTCGAAAAGTTTTGAATAGTTTCGACAAAATGGTTAACACTAGGATTACTACCTTTGTCCACTCCGAAACCTGCTCTTCGCCCTAAAAGAGTGTTATTGTGAATAACTTTACAAGAATTATTTACTAGGTATTTACAAGGTTCTAAATTTTATAGAAATTGGCCTGGAGGAGGAAACTTCATGAGTTAATTATATAAAATTATGTTTTTATGTTATATAAAATTATTAATTATGTTATTATGTTTTTTATGTTATAAAATTATTGTTTCAATTATGTTCCATTAAAAATTTTTAAATTTGAAAAATCTATATTATCACATAATAGTTTATATTGCACCAAAGAAAGAATGTAATTAAATTCAATAATAAATGGAGACTCGTGGGTTTTTAAAGTGGGAGGGCGTAGAAGAAAATAGTGCTGCTAAAGATTTTTTTTGCTTTCCCCTTCCTCTTTTTTACTTTTCGGGCTATTGAAACCCTATACAGGAGGTGAACCAGGAAAACATTAAAATTTTCTATTGTTACTACTTACAAGGACATTGGAGGATGGGTTGTTGCTTGTTGTGCAGATAAAGGAATGAATAAGTAGATACTTACCGTTTCCCGAAGAGTAAACCATTCAAACACTTTATTGTAACTGCAAATCAATAAGGAAAATTCAAAAAAGTTCATGAGAAGTTTGAAAAGCTCAAAAAAATATCAAAGTTTTATGACAAAAAAGGGCCTCGAGACACCTCGCCATTTCCTAGTTTTCAAACTGAAATTCCATTCGCCTGGTTTGTCCAAAATACATTTTTCTATAACTTTTTTATTAAAGTCCGGAATTAGTTTGACCATAGCACTCTCAATATTTACCATACCTAAAGCATTTAGTCTATCTTTCCCCCCATTGAATTTTTTAAATATGTTTTAATCAAGTTCAAAGTCGAAAAGCACCTTGCGGCTTCGGCTGTTGTCATTGGTATAATTACTAGCATTCTCAATGCCTTAGTGATTTCTTTAAAAGCTGTTTCCAGTCCCATATTTAAAATAAAATTTAATGTCTTTAGACAGCCTTTAATTTCTTTATTCCAATTCCAATTCGGTCTTTAAATCTTCTTTTTCTATCGTCGGAAAACTTTCACATATGTCACACTATCAAATTTTCGCGTAAAACTTGCCCTATTTTTACATTCTTTTTGAACTTGACTCAAATTCAACACGGACGTGGGGCGACCGTTAGTTTTTAATTCAACTTTCTCCTCCAAACTTAAATTAGTCATTATTAACAGTTCTAAATTAGACACCTTCATATTTGCAATTAAAAGTTAATTATTTTTATTTAAAAAGTACTTCTTAGTGTGTACACACTTAGCAAATCCCAAATCAAAACAAGTATTCGCGAGGCGAACGAAATACGCGACGCGAGATATATCAAACTCTCCGTACCCGTCAAATCAGCGTTTAAAAGTAATTACCGATACGCTCGGTCGCATAGAATTTACGTCCAAATCCAATATTTTAGAAAGCAGTTAAACACCCGAATTCTGCTTACCAACAAAACGGGTAACGCCAACGACGAGACAAGATGACGTAGCATACGGTTACTAGAGGTAAACATCCGACCAACGATGTAACAATTGTGGAGAGAGGATAGAATTTTTATCCACATTATTTGGTGTTATGGGTCGACATACGTTCTTTTACATTTGGAGATTTTAATTTTTAATATCATCTTAAATGAGTTAAAAGAAAGAAACCGAAAGGAAATAAAATATATGGTATTTTGCTCTACAAAATTGCTTACTTTAATAAATGCGCGTTGGCGTCGCCCTAACGCCTTCCCTCACGAGTCGCCACTGCTAAGAATATGTTTCGGGTAATCATGTTGGCGTAATAACCCTAACGCTCGTACCTCATCCTCAAAGAGATTCCGTTTTCCTAGTCACATATCCATAACAAAACACGGCTTTAATCAACGGCTATTTCTCAGCTTCCATAATCCAACTGCAGGCCGATTTAGCAAAACTGTAATCACCAAGTCTTAGTTTGTTCGTCCGTTCCACATCTGACTGAATCGAGAATAATATGTCGCATGCGGTCCCGTGAATACCCAATCTGGATGCAGCGTCTGACTGATGACCGTCATATTTTAACGTAGACGACGTCCATTATTTTTTATTATACATTGATGGTAAACGTGTACCGGTATAAAACTGGAGACAGATAAGTTTGGAGGCAACACGGGACGAGATTGTTTGTTTTTCTTTTAAGGAAAAACGATGGCGGAGAGAAAATTGAAATGTTGGTTTATTTTCGTCGAAGCGAGGAATTTTTTTACGATTATGTTAGAAAAGTTCTGGGTCAAGATATGATCCACATTTTTATTATGTTTCCATCAAAATTATGTTCAGCCAAAAATAGAATTAACGGGTTGTTGGAAAACGTGCTAGTGGTGTCTTCATATAAACATCTAAGAACTGAGGAATATTTGAAAAAAAAACCTCAAAGACAATCATATAAGATTGTCAAGTATATTCGTGTAAAAAATTGGTTATTATATATGAGGGAACAAACAATGGTAACACTTGGTATACAAATCTAAATTAAACCGGAAATAATAGAGGTATCCATAAATAACATTCTTACAAATTTCAGAAATATTGCTACCTACTGACAATAATTTAATTAAAATTACTTATTACTTTTCATACGAGGTGTGGTTATTAAATAACGAGTCTGACGCTGCTACAGAAAAAGTACGCATGCGCCAAAGGCCAGCGACTAACAGCTGTTTAGTGTGAAGCCTTCTCTTTCGAATGCAGTACTTTTGGCTAGCCTTCGTTCGCATTAGAGTTGTTTTTTTGTTTTGCCAGAAAAATGTTAAGTGTAACAATAGAGCAACGAATTGTTGTGAAATTTCACTTGAAACTTGAAAAAACCGCTACTGAAACTTATAATTTACTGAAAGAAGTATATGGTAATGAATTTTTATCGCGTATACGTGTTTTTGAGTGGTTTAAGCAGTTTTAAGACGGCCGAGAAGACGTTGAAGATGATCCACGCCCGGGTAGCCCTTCCACGTCAAAAACGGATGACAATATCGAAAAAATCGGTAATCTTGTTTGATCTGACCGTCGATTGAGATTGATTGTGATTGCTGAAATTTTAATTCGTGTGATTGCTGAAACTGTAGGAATGCACAAAAAATGCGTACGTTAAATTTTACGTAACAATTTTAACATGCCAAAAGTGTGTGCCAAAATGGTACCTAAAATTCTCACGCTTGAACAACAAGAAGCTCGCAAGAATAACTACTGACATTTTGATTGCTATTAAAAATGACCTAAACTTATCGGAAAGGATATATACCATGTGACGAATCGTGGTTTTTTACTTATGATCCTGAAACCAAGCACCAATTCATGCACTGGAAGAGCCCAAATTCATCGAGAGACAAAAAAGCTCAAATGAGCAAATCAAAAGCAATGATGATTGTTTTTTTTTTTTGATATTCAGGTGATTGTGTATCTTCACTGAGTTCCTGAAGGTCAAACTATTAATCAAGATTATTACCTTCACGTTCTTACTTAACTCCGTAAAAAAATTAAAATAATAAGGAAAAAACAACCCGAATTGTCGAAGGACAAGTCGTGGGTTCTCCACCAAGCGGATGCGGCGGCTTATTCCGCATTGTCTGTCAAGAGGTTTCTAGCCAAGTACAGCATCCCAGTGTTAGACCATCCGCCTTATCTTAAAATCTGCATTAAAAGGAACAATATTTAAGTCCATTGAAGTTGTGAAAGAGAAACCGGCACGCGTTCTGGAGCCGACAGAAGAAGACTTCCAGCATTGTTTCGAACTATGGAAGATTCGCATGGAGCCTTGTAGGGATAGAGGAGGGGTGCACATCGAAGGTGATAATAAGTAAATATGAATGAAAGCAAAATAAAATGTTTTATAGCGTCAGTCTCGTTATTTAACAGTCACTCCTCATATTATTCTGACATGTTTCGCCAACAAAGTGGCTTCTTCAGATGTTGAGTATAAAATAAGCAGAAATACTTCTAAAGAGGACAAGGTGTTGGCGAAATATATCAGAATAATATAATTCAGTAAAAATTGTACAAAACTAGTTTTATTATAAAGTAATTTATAATGGGTTTTCGTCAAATTAACGTTGAAACGTTAATTTTGATTATAGACGCATCGGTTACTCTGTCCATTTGGCATCTATTTTCCCCAGTTTTTTACAAAGCCTCAATAAAGTCGGGTAGATATACAAATATCCATATCCGAATCAGGATTCGAATGCGGGATCACTGAATTGTCCGGCGAGTGACTAGCCCACCTGACCATCGTGTCCGGTACAAATATTTTAATTAACTATATTAAATATAATAAACAAAAATATTGATCAATTCTTCTATTGACACTAAACTCGAAGAGATCTACCACTAAACACAAAATCACTTTATTAAACTTCTCAACGCAAGTTTCGCCAACCATGTTAGCATCATTAGGAGATGATTTAATCTAATTCTAAAACTATACTATGTTCTATTTATATGATAACCCTACATAATGAATTTTTACAGTCTTAAACTACTAATATCTATATTGTGATCAATCAAAATCTTGTGTTGGACAACACAAGATTTTCTATATTGTGATCAATCAAAATCTTGTGTTGGACAACACAAGATTTTTCACTTCTCCTATATGTGGGCAATGTGTTCTTTATATCTCGTTAATACGGATTTTTTTGTTTGCCAAATATACCTTCGATCACAATCTTGATTAATTTCGTAAATCGCCGACTTTCGTGTTTTGTGAAACACTAAACTCGAAGAGATTTACCACTAAACATGAAATCACTTTATTAAACTTCTCAACGCACGTTTCGCCAACCATGTTAGCATCATGAGGAGATGATTTAATCTAATTCTAAAACTAAACTATATTCTATTTTTATGATAACCCTACCTAATAAAGCGTGTAAAAATCATGAAACCGAGATGAAAGATGAATTCAGTTACTTTCCGAAGGTATAGTTAATATGTGGATGGCGTTTTTGCAATTTCCGATTCAAAAAACAAAAACTTAAATGATTTTATCAAGAACTTAAATAGTAAATCCCAAAATATAGTGTTCATGCATGAACACGAGGACAACGATGGTTAACTATTTCTGGACATTTTAGTCAGTAGAAACAATAAAAAATAGGTTAAATTAAAAAAAAACACCACTTTAAGATACAATCATAATGATTCGAATCATAGCTTCTAAAATAAGATGGCTAGTTTAAATTTTATGGTAAATAGATTAGTTAATTTTCCTTTAAACAAAGATAATTATAACAAAGAATTAAAATTAATTAGGGAGGTATCCGAAGTGAACGTTTCTAATAAGAACATTGTTGATAAATAAATTAGAAAACATAAGTTTAGAAAATTATTGAACAAATCTTCGACTTTTTAAAAGGATCAAAACAAAACTAAACCGGAATAAAGCTTCTATTCCGTTCAGTCAATGTTTATGATTTCTACACGCTTCATTAGGTAGGGTTATCATATAAGTAGAACATAGTATAGTTTTAGAATTAGATTAAATCATCTTCTAATGATGCTAACATAGTTAGCAAAACGTGCGTCGAGTAGTTTAATAAAGTGATTTGGTGTTTAGTGGAAAGTTTCTTCGAGTTTAAAAAATATTGATATTTAGAGTTGTAACGTTCTCACCTTGTCGGGCTAGCTTTTTATGTCGGGACTGGGTACGTGAGTGAGAGAGGTCGTGCACAGAAACAACGTTGAAATGAAATTATATGTATATATTAAGTAATGAACTAATTATAATTAATTGTAAAAACAAATAAGAAAGGGAAAAAATACTTAGCAATAACTACAAGGAAATCAAAAGTTGGGCGCCAGTGGTGGCTAATGCCAACCACTATAAGGAAATGCTTAGTCTCTATGTACTTATCTCGGTACTACAGCCTTCAGGTATCGGACATTCGGTTCGGCTAATACGGCAACAGTAATGATGCAATGGTATAACGGTACAGCAATTTACGTTCGATCGTCACAACTGGTGGCGTACGGTATCAGTACAGTAGCCTTAGTAGTGTGTCGTGGTTGTGATGGAGGTTTAGTAAACTCTATATAACATAACGACAGACGGAATCACAAAAGCTCCTTGAGCCTCAGAAAACTCACCGTCGTTGTCGATACTAATGGCAAGAAGAACATGCTACGCTGCTGATCACCGGCAGTCAGATTCGCAAATGCCGGGTTAATTCAGAGAGGCAGCGCAGGTCGTACCAAGCGGAATGGCGATACGAGAGATTTTAGAAGGGACAGGGATGGCGAAATCTGCACCATGGACGGCGTGTTTCCTGAGACAGACAAGGGAGTTCGCCGCCCATACGGATGTAAGCAGAAAATCAGTGAAGCCCGCCGGAGATCGGGATTGGATAAATACGAAGGACGATGAGGGTACATATGTAACGGGAGTGAAAAGCCAAACGTTACAGTGCGCTTATTGTTAAATTTTAAAAGAAAAAATGGATGAATTATATAAGAATGATTGCTGTTTCATTCTTAGCTGATTCATCTAGTTTTTTTTAACTTTAACAATAAAAGTGTGGATAAGTTGCATATCAGATATTTTATGCTATATAAGTTTCAAACGTATAATATAACATTAATACCATTAATCTTGTTTAGCCTAATGCCTTGAATAGCAGAACATGCTAACGTTTATTTAAAAAAAAATAAGAAAGGTTATTTCAATCTTTTCGATGATATAAAATGTGGAAAATTGATTAGTTGAAATTGAAACTGGTCCCTAACAAATCATTTAAAAGTTAGTCACAAATCTTAACACTTTTTTGTACACAAAACAAAAAAACACGAAAAAGAAATTAGGTGCCACATCAACTTTCAATTGAAATGAAAATTTCATTGAAAACGTGTGATTCGGGCGATTCTGTGCGGTAATAAAAATAAGAAAAAAAAACAAAATGATTAACACCAGGATTACCAACTTTGTTCACTCCAAAACCCGTTCTTCGCCATAAAAAAATAGGTTTGTGTGAATAATTTTAGAGGAATTATTTACTCTAAGATTCTAAATTCTAATGAAATCTAAGACTGATTAATCGAAAACGTGATAATCTACAGCATAGCAGCAAGACCTCATAGTTCCAAAAACAAACAAGAAAAAATCGAAGACTTAGGTTAGGAAGTACCCCTCGTCCACCATATTCTCTTGATGGTGTGCCGTCCGATTACTTCGTGAAAAAAATCATACTGCGATAGCTGTTAAAACTGCACTCGAAAAGTAGTTTAATTCAAAATCATCCTCTATTGTTCTCATTGTCTATGCATGGTAAACCACCTCGCAATCTCCTTGGAACTTTCTTTAACATTTCATTTAGAATCTCACAAGTCTGCTTAGAATCCCTTCCCCCTGACATACCTATACTCTTTATACCCCCTCCATCGCTATAGCCTCAGTCAACTACTTTAAAAGTTCTCTTTTCTTTAGATTCTTAGAATGTAGTAATTTGACGTAATAATATAATTTCCCGCTGCGTGTCCGTGTTTCAGTTCTAACAGGGTTTGAATCACTTTCTTCTTTTGTAATATTATATGTAATAAATATATTTTAAAAAAATTATACTTTTTTAAATTAATATTTTAAAATAGTGTATTGAAATTTTCCATTTCCATTAAATAACACAATAATAAATAATCTTTTCTACAATTCCGAATAAATATATACCTGATGCGATACGCATTAAAAACAAATCCTTATAAACTTAACCTCCTTCTATACCTGGCACAACAATGTTCTAACAGCAGGGAACGAGGGAGCTCCTCGACATCAAAAAACCCCAAGGTGGTGTTCGTGTAGCTGTCGTCGTAAAACCTGCAGAATAAGGCAAAGGTATCTCGGAGAAGCTCCCATCTAATGCCGAAGTCACATACACCTGAATCGGAAAAAATAAAACAAAGAGTAACCTTTAAACGAAAACTTTCTTATATATAAATATATATATATATATATATATATATATATATATATATATATATATATATATATATATATATATATATATATATATATATATTTATATATATATATATATATATATATATATATATATATATATATATATATATATATATATATATATATATATATATATATATATATATTATATGCCCCAATATATGCAATATGCATATTGGAAAAAGCATTTATTCTGAATTAATGATGTAAATATATTTAAAAAAATGGCTAAAAGGTGTAAATATATTTTGTATTGAGTAGGCTATGCAACTATGGATGATAGATGAAGCATTTGATTACAACTGACAACTGTTAACGTCAATTTGTGAATTTCAAATTTCTTTCAATTTTTATATGGAATTAATATGTATTTAACTGAAAGAGAAATAACTGAAATACTAACAATTGTTGGATGTAGTGGCAGAAAATGCACTTATGCTGAAGTTTGCCGAGTATTTAATAAAGTACATCTGAATAAAAACATAAAGATAAAAAATAAAAATTAATGACGAAAATTCGTTAATTGTTTTAATTGATATTGTAGACAATGGTAAGGTTTCCGTATAACAATTAGCTATAAATTATAACATGTGTTGACGCCCGGTGCGAAAAATAATAAAAAGTATTTTTATCCTTACAAAATACAATTACTACAAGAGTTAATTGAAGTTGATTTTGATCGAAAAGTTGAGTTTTGAGAAGATATGATATAAAAAATAAATACTAATTCAAATTTTGATTCAAATAATATTTTCACGGATGAATCAACATTCTCTTTAAATGGCCATGTAATGTCAACAGACACAACTGTATATATTGAGCTGATACTAATCAGCACTGGATAGGTCAGGTTCATACACAGTACCTTCATAAATGTTTAATTGGGATTTAGTGGCAAAAATACTATAGCACCTTTTTCCATTGATGGCAACTTGACTACAGATCAGTATTTAAATCTATTGTAAGAAAATAATATCCCTCAACTTTTGCGTTAAATTTAATTAACCAAAACTAAGAAATATGTATATTGGGAAAGTATACTTATTATGGATTGTATAGTATGCTTTCCTAAACTGATGGATCGGTCGACGAGAAGCTATCGAATTACCGGTAAGATCACCAAACTTAGGACCACCTGATTTTTTATACGGCTTAATTATTTAATTTAAGTTCTTAAAAAAAAAATTATATTTAGATATTGTTCTTTTTAATCTGATGTTGACAAAAGACACCGAAACATATTTTAGCCATCTTTTAAATATATTAAAAAAAACATACAATATTTAGCTCGTTGAATTAAAAAAAATGCCGCTTCCATCAATATCAAATTCGAGTACTGTTGTCATTAAAAAAAAAATCAAGGTAACCTTGACTTTCAAATATGCGATAAGAAAAAAAATTAAAATATAACCAAAAAGTGGCTAACATTTCTTCATGTTCGGAAATCTCAAAGCGTTCTCCAGATATTTGACGGTTTTCATAAATAATAGCGACCCTGTATATATATATACCAGGTGTCCCATTAAGGATGGATCGCGGCCGTATCTTGAAAACTATTTATCCCACAGCTCTGGGGAAAAAAATATTTTACTAAAACTGACTGTGAGAAATTCACCAAAAATATTTTTAAGCTTCTAAAACAACCGCAAGAGGGCGTGACAAGCTAAACATTTTGAAAAATCATTTTTTTGTGTATTTTCAAGTGTTAACCGAGTAAGAAAAATTCTCAGATATAATTAGCAAACTGTCTCCTACAACTTTGTTTTATGACATTTTGTCGTAACTTCGCGAATAAAGAAGTGGGGGGGGGGGGGGGAGTTTTACCTATTGAGATAAAAAGACGTCTAATGTCCGTTTGCCTAAACCGATTTTCCTCAAATTGGATTCATTTAAAAGGTAATTACTGGGACAATCAGATAATCTGAGAGATAAATTATTTAGTTTATAAATGAAACCGCGAGGTGGCGTTACATTCAACAATAGCTTTTTTGAAGTTTTGTTCAGTTTTTTCAAATGGAATGGTACAGCTTTTATTATATGGTTAGAAAGGTAATTTAAAGAGGAATCATACAGTGAAAACCCGAAATGGATATCTCTGACATTTCAAGAGATATTTCGATTTTTCTGAAAAAATCAGTTAGTTTTAATTTTTACCGTAATATTAAGTTGAAAATTGGTGTTAATATGGTACAGCTTTTATTACATAGCTAGAAAGGTAATTTAAAGAGGAATCATTCAGTGAAAACCCGAAATCGATATCTCTGACATATCAAGAGATATTTCGTTTTTTCCTAAAGTGTGAAGGAAGGTAAACATTAGGTTAATATTTTTTTAACTTAATGCAGGTAGTAGTGAAATAATAACTGATTTTTTTCAGAAAAATCGAAATATCTCTTGACATGTCAGAGATATCGATTTCGGGTTTTCACTGGATGATTCCTCTTTAAATTACCTTTCTAGCCATGTAATAAAAGCTGTACCATATTAAGACCAATTTTAAATTTAATATTACTTCTATTAGTTTTAGAAGCTTAAAAATATTTTTGGTGAATTTCTCACAGTCAGTGTTAGTATAATATTTTTTTCCGCAAAGCTGTGGGATAAATAGTTTTCAAGATACGGCCGCGATCCATCCTTAATGGGACACCTGGTATATATATATATATATATATATATATATATATATATATATATATATATATATATATATATATATATATATATACATTAAAATTACTAAGTTCTCAGGTTTCACAACTAGAAAAGGGTACTCTGAACTCTGGGGAGTACTGGATAGGTCACGGGTAGTGGATAGTGAAAGTTCCATTAGATAATAATGGACAGTTGCAAATATCTCAAAATAAGCCCCGAACCAAGGCAAAAAAAACTAAATCCACTTAGCGTCTGACTTGTATCAAGGGGTTGAGTGGTCAGCGTCTGTTCACCAGTGTTTCGGCTGATATTTAAATCCTGGAACTAACCCCTCCAGTCTTAACCTCTGAACCGTCATGGTTCGAACCTTTAATTCAGAGTACAAGATGAAGCGTTCTAGTAATTACAAAATTAACCCAGGAGGTAGACAATCCTCTGCCAGCTTTGCTGGTACAACCGTACTTTCGGATTCTGGGGCGTCTGACCTTATATGCAAATTCTTTCAGAGGGAGCCGGAGAGCTCAGGCCAACGTCTGAAACTGAAAACAAAAACTTTCTTTGGAACGGTAAATATCAATTCTCTCCTGCGCCCAGGCAAACTACAGGAATTGGGGTGAACACTGAATCAGCAAAAAATCCAAATTTTAGCTTTGCAAGAAACCAGATTGACACATGATAACACCTTGGAATTCGGCAACTACAGACTTTTTAAAAGTAAAACGGACAAAAGAATACTCTAAAATACATCAAATCTCGGTGTTGCTTTCGCTATCTCAAGAAATATTCTTGGTTCTATAACTAATGTCCAGATAGTAAATAATCGATTTATGACACTATCCCTCAAATGTGCTAACAAAAACTATACATTAATCAATGCACACCTCCCAGTTAACGAAGAAAATAAATCTTATCCTGAAAAAGTAAATAAGTCCTGAAAATTCTGGAAAAGACTATCTCTAAAATTCCCTCTAACCATGTAAAAATCCTATTGGATGATTTCAACGCCCAACTAGTGAAAGGAAAAAAGTACAGGAAAACAGTCTGCAGTTTTCCCGCTCATAAGTGGACTAACCATAATGTTAGAAGATTGGTTGAACTATGTTCGCAGTTTACTCTAAAAATAATGTCAACCCATTTTAAGAAGAAAATAATAAAACAAAAGACCTGGAGGGGCCCAAACACGTACATGGGTGAACTTCAAATTGACCATGATGCCATTTCGTACCCCAATTATAAAGAGACTTTCATTGTTCAAGTCAGGAAAGCTAATATAGACACGCATTACTGCTTGACTAGAATCAAACGGTTCAACCTACGAAAATAAAACCAACCCTAACAGGGGAGCTTGATAAAAAAACAGCAAACAAACAAAGCTTCTGGTGAAGATGGAATCATGCTGAACTTTTGAAATCCGCTGGTCCAGGTACAATCAAGAAAATAACCAAAATTCTACAAGAAATTTAGCAAACCGAACGGATTCCGGAAGATTGGAAAGATGCTCTAATCCATCCGCTACACAAGAAAGGAGATAGAACGGATGTAAACAACTGCTGACGTATATCTCCTCTCCAAATTTGTTACAAGATTCTATCTCAATGTCTACTAGAAAGTTCACAGGGACAGTTAGAACCTAAAATTGGTAAATATTAAGCAGGTTTTCGACCGGGCAGATTCTGCCCTGAACAGATCCTGAATCTAAAGTTGATCCTAAGACATCAAAAACTGTACAATAAAAATCTCGTCTGTACATTTGTGGATTTCAAAGAAGCATATGATTCTATAGACCGCCATTCTTTATTCCAAAACCTGAAAGAACAAGGACTAGATCTGAAAACGCTGGCAATTATTAAAGCAACATTAACTAACACAAGGTCAAAAGATAAATTCATGGGTAACATCTCAGAGCCCTTCGAAATTAAAACTGGAGTGAGACAAGGAGATGGACTCTCGCCACTCTTATTTAACTGTGTTCTAGAAAATTTAATGCAGGAGTGCCAGGAGTGCCAGCCCATTAAACTGGGGAGAACCAACCTCAAAATTGATTGTCTGGCGTTTGCTGATGATCTACCAATTTTGGCTCAAAATATATTAACGGCACGAAAACAGATTGAAATCCTAAAAGAAACGGCAGAAAAGGTAGACAAATTTCCTTTGAAAATACACAATACATGACCTGCAACAGACAAAGAACACCATTTCTAAAAACAAAATATGGTAACATCAGACGAATCTCTCAATTAAAATATTTGGGTGAAATAATCATAAAAAATGGGTTGGAAAAAGCGGCCAATAAGGGTAGATGTCAAAAAATGGAAACGGCATTGAGACTTACACATAATATTTACAACAAAAAATGGATATCTAAAAACACAAAACTGAGACATTACAACACAGTTATTGGTCCAGAATGTCTAGGTTTTACCTAAATAAGATAAAACTGATTCTTCTGCATTAAATATGAAAAGAAAAACACTATCTTTGGAATATTAACTAAACATTATCAAGAATTTCGATACAAAACTAAAAGTTTGTGAATTGGCAAAGAAGTTTGATCTACCAAAATCGACAGTCTGAACGATTATAAAAAAATAACGAAAAAAGTCTTGAGGCTATGAGAAATGCTCAGTCTTTGAATTCAAGCATAATTCGTAAGCGTTATGGTATTATCGCTGAGATGGAAACAATATTGAAATTATGGTGTAATAATCAAGTTATAGTGAAAAACTGTCCTGTTGATCAGGTGTAGTCTCAAGCTAAGCTAATTTTTGAGAAAGAGAACTTTGAAAAGAAGCTAGAGAGGCGGCAAAAGGTGAAATCTCTAAAGCTAGTAACGGATAGTTCAGCCGATTCAAAAATCGTTGTAACTTTCATAGCATCCCGGAAAGTGGAGAGGCGGCAAATGTTAGTAAAGAGGCTGCGTATTTCTTTCCAGTGAAACTCAAGGCTATGATAGAAGGTGGCTGTACCAAATCGTATTCAACGTTGATGAGACTGGATTATTCTGAAGAAGATGCCTAAAAGAACTTTTATCACGCGTAATGAAAAAACCTTTCCAAGTTTTAAGACCTCCAAAAATCGATTGACAGTGATGCTTTGCGGAAATGTAGCTGGTGACTGTAAGTTATAACCTCTCTTAGTTTATCGATCGGAAAATCCGAGAGCTTCAAAAAATAAATCTAAGGCTGGTTTGCTCATGGTTTGGAAGTCAAATCCTAAAGCTTGGGTGACAATCCTTTCTAAGGATTGGTTTATTCATCACTTTATATACGAAGTCGAACGTTATTGCTAGTCAAAACAAATCTCATTTAAAATGATGCCATTAATCGACAATGCACCTGTTACTCGTACTCATTTGGACCTACGTGTAAAAATTGAATTTTTGCCACCAAATACAACTAGATTGCTTCAACTGATGGACCAAGTGTCATCAAAATATGTAAAGCTTATTACACGAGACGATTATTTCCAGATCTCCATGAAGCTATGAGGCAAAACAATGAACTCAGTATTATAGACTTTTGGAAACAATTTAATGTTTTATATGCCCTGAACATCATTGGAAAATCTTGGGGTCAAATTTCACAAAAAAACTTTTAATGGCGTCTGGAAAAAACTATGTCCATTTTTTTCACTAGTGAAAAATGTACGCGAGAGCCCGATCAAATTGATCATGTTATTGAAAACTTTGTTGATCTTGCTAGACAATTAAATTTAGAAACGGATGGTGAGGACATACAAGAACTGCTAGATTCACAGAATCAGGAGCTGAGAATTTGAAGAACTCATAGAAATGTGTGAGCAAAACATTGAAAAACTTGATTATTTTGACCCAGTTTAATCTGAAGATCAAATGACGGTTGCAAACCTGACGGAAGCCCTCAATTCAATTAAAAAAGGGTTAGACATTTTAGAAAACATAGACTCCAATGAAGAGCGCGTTTTACTTACAAAAAAGGGAGTAAACACATATTAACGTGCAATGAAGAAATTTTGTTTCAGAAAAATTATTCTTTGACCCGTCTGACGACTTTGTTTGACTTTATGAAGCCCTCTATATCAAAATAACTTCGGTTAATGTTTTTGCATTAAAATAATATTATAATTTGTTCAAATATCTAAGGTTTGAATACACAATTTTCTTTTAAATTATTATGTTCTTTGTTGGTCCCAGTTCATCAAAATTTGTATGCATGAAAATACACAGTGGGCAAGTAAAGAATATTAAAAATATTCAAAAAACAAGGAAAAAATGTTTCCAGTACTCCACGTAAAATTCTCAATCCTTTAGTCGCCATGCAGTTTAAGCTCACATTTCTCAGCAGCATTTCTATACTGCTTTCATCAGATTTGGCCGGTTAATATGGTGAGGACCTTGGTCAATCCTTCAGTTGCTTTCGAACGTACAACTCGAAGCCCGACTGATGACGGCTTAAGGCCAGAAACCGATCTCGGGAGATGTTTTTTGGCGTTTGATGGCGACTGAAGGATTGAGAATTTTACGTGGAGCACAGGAAACATTTTTTCTTGTTTTTTGCATATTTTTAATATTCTCCACTTGCCCATGTGTATTTTCATACATATCTGGTACCTGAATATAGGGCCTTGGTTTGGATCCGAACGGTTTCAGACAGTAGTGCTGTCATGAACCACCGGATGGCGTAAGCTGCATTTCTATGCTGCTTTCATTCGATTTGGTCGATTAATATGGTCAGGAACCTGATGAATTCTTCAGTTGCTTTCCAACGTGCAATTCGAAGCCCGACTGATCATGGCTTAAGGGCATAAACCGGTCTCGGAAGATGCATGTTGGCGTTGGATGGCGACTGAAGGATTGATAATTTTACGTGGAGCACAGGAAACATTTTTTCCTTGTTTTTTTTGAATATTTTTAAAATTTGTATGCATTTATATACGAAATTATATCCCGACCTACGCGAATTCTACTTAACACGGTTGTCGTTCGGTCCCGCTTATCGTGTAAGTTGCAGGTATTACTGTATTTTGAAATTGTTTTTAATAAATATCGACATTTCATTTCGGTAATATGTGTTGTATTTATTCGTATAACTCTCCGTACATTTTAATTTTTGTAAAAATGTATCGATGTAATTCAGTCTGAAATAATCATCTGTAATGTGGTAAGTAGTACTGATATTTTTAAATGTAATGGAACAGTTTACGTCAATCGTTTGACATTTAGAAAATATTTATACAATTTTTTCGAGGTCTTTCTCTAAACGCAATATAATTTTTTTAATAAAAAACACTGACGGTTTACTAATAATAACTTTGAAAGGGGAAGGAGTATTGATACATAGTAAACCTACCCCAGAAAATAACTACATACGCATTATTGAAATTATAATATTATTTTATTACTACTTCTAAATGAAATAATAATAGGTCTTTATTAATAAATGAAATAGAGGTTAAAATAGTCATACTTAGTACATAAATAATTATTTTAATTAGTACGTATATATATATATATATATATATATATATATATATATATATATATATATATATATATATATATATATATATATATATATATATATATATACTAAGCTTTCTTTTCTAATTTATTTAATTGACCTTTATAAACATTTTGTTCGCTATATTTGATGGTGAGTTCGTTGGTTGGTGGTTATATTGTAAATAACCAGCGCATTTTATTACTTTTTATCTTCTTAGAATTTTTTCCTCCAAATGGTTTGTACTTCCTTGGTGAAAAAATAACAGTGAACTAATTTAATACATATTACCCAATTGTGATATAATAATATGTATTTATTTTATTGATACTGCAAAAGTTAGTCCATTTCCCACTGCATTAAAGTCAAATAATATATAAGAAGATATTCTAATCCTGCAAGGGACGATGGGAACTGTGTCAAGCGGTGGCGCCATCTTAAGTGTGTCCAAGGCATCGATTTAAACTTTTTATGGCGTACTGACTTACAGTTTGGGGTTCAAATCCTCACCATTGTTATAATGTTTATTTTTAAAATAGTATACAAATTATTATGTTATTAATTTCTGATAATTATTAAGTTGCAAGTTATTTTTTCAATCTTTAGTGTTAAATAATTAGCAAAATAAAAAATATACATCATAACATGTTTTTTAATTGAAAAATCGTGTAATAACTCTAATTATATTATTTATTTAAAAAATATAAAAAAGACAATAACATTAAAAAATCAGTATACTTGTTAAAAAAAAACAATAAATTGAATATACCAAATTGATTTCCGAGCGGTTTAGTTGAAGTTCGAAGCTGTAATAGACGACCATTTTGAACCCGACCCCTTTCGATTTGGCGAATTTTTCAACCGAAAAAAAAGAAAAAAAATTGGGATAACGGGAAATTTTAAATGTACTTTTCAGAAAAAAATACAACAAAATTTTTAGTAGTCAAGTTTATGAAATTGTTCAGTTTTTTGAGAATAAATGTCAATTTTTCAAAGTTGACCATTCTTTTATCCTTAAAAAACTTTTTACTCGATTATATTTATACGATTACTCTGCGGATAATGCCGCGCATCCAAGAGTAGATCGACTTTTTTTTTTTGATTGAAAAAAACATATAGAAAAAAAATCTGTATTCCTTCAAATAGCGGAGATATGGGGGTGTCTGCATCTTAAATGCCACACACGTGTTTTCGCTCTTCTCCGTGAACGTGACGCAGCTTTTGTACGTGTCTTTGCAGCTCCTTTGGGTCTTGTGAAAGAAGAACGATATCATCTGTGAATCTATGATGATTTAAGTATGCACCATTAATCCTTGTTCCATCCTGTTCCCAATCCAGATTACGGAACACTGAGAAAAGAAGAAGCGATATTGCGTCACCCTGCCGTACGCCCTGCTCTACATTTATTCTTCCCTCAAGATTGTCAAGGTGGAGTGTCGCTATAGCTTCATCATATATCGATCCTAGTAGATTTACATAGGTTTTCTCTACACCTTGATTAAGCAATGCATCCATTATAGCCCGCTTTGAGATTGAATCAAATGCTTTTTCATAATCGATAAAAGCCAAGCACCGTGGCATAGTATATTCGTTGTGTCTTTCTATGACGTGCTATATGACCTGGATGGGATTAATTGTACTGAATCCACTTCTGAATCTTGCTTGCTCCCTTGGTTATGCGTCATTAAGTTTTCTTAGTATTCTTTTGGGTATTATCTTGGTGAAAACTTTGTAAACCACTGATAGGAGGCTTATTGGGCGGTAGTTCTTTTCTTATATAAAGAATCCCGTGCTCCTTTCTTATATAAAGAATCATTTCTGCATTTTTCCTTAAGCTGGGTACTTCTTATTGTCTGAGACATTTTGAGTATAATTTTGCTAGTGTTTTATGTAAAGTTAGACTACCAGCTTTTAACATATCCACAGTTATACTATCCTTTCCTGGAGCCTTGCCATTTTTCATCAAGTCTATAACTTTTGTCACTTCCTCCACTAGAATATCCGGCACTTATTCTTCAGTGGGCATTGCTGTTCTTGCTTGATTCTGGTCCTCATATAACTTTGAATAAAATCTTCGGACAACCTCTAACATTTCCGTCCGTTCCCTGCACATTGTACCATCCTCCCGCATTAAGGAAAACATTTGTGTCCTTTTCTTTCTTATCTTCTGCTTAGCTTTGTTAATTCCCCTGTTTTCTTCCAGAGTTTTTGTACAAGCTGCATGTTGAATCGGCGCGTTTCCTCTCGAATACATTTTCTTATAATTTTGCAAAGCTCAACGTACTCGACCCTGCCAAAAGGACTGCCTTCATTCTTCATTGTCCGGCGTTTTCTCGCCAAATTAATGGTCTTATTGGAAATTTTTGACTCTTTGAAACATTTATCTTCTGGTGATACTGAAGCCGCCGTTTTAAGCACATTGTTGGCGATTTCTTCATATTGGTCTGTAATTTCCATCTCCTTCGGGTCTTGTAACACTGTAAAGCGATTCGACAAAACAATTTCAAAATGTCTGCCCCTCCCCAGCAGCTTCCCAAAATCCACATTGCCCCTTTTTGATCTTATCATTCTTTCGCGCTCTTTTCGGCAGGTTATCCTAATCTTTGCTCGTACCATTCGGTGGTCACTTCCCATATTAAAATGGTTATGGACAGTACAATTTCAAAATATTGCTTTATCGTTTGACATGATGCAATCAATTTCACTTGTGAATCCAGATGAGCATTTCCATATGCATTTTCTCTTGATCTTTTTCTTGTAAAACGATTTCATAATATAGAGTTCTTGTCCTTCAGTAAAGTCAACCAGCCTGTCATCTCTATTGTCCCGCTAACCATTTCCATATTGGCCAGTTTACAAGTTCTTGCTTCTCCGATTCTGGCATTAAAGTCGCCCATCAGGATTTTATACTTACACTTCTCTTTGTCTAAAAGTTGGGCTACATCATCATAAAATTCCTCAATTTTCTCATCTTTATGGCTTATAGTTGGTGCATAAGCTTGGTCTATTTGAAACTTAAACTTTTTATTCAGCTGAATGCCGCATTGGGCTAATCTGTCGGATATGCTTTTAAATTTCACTACACTGTCTTTCAGCTTTCGATTGATGAGGAATCCAATTCCACCACATCGGCCATTCTCCGTACCTCGGGTGTAGAGTATGTGACCAGTTGGTTCTAATTTGATTAACTCTTCGCCCTTTCTTCGTGATTCACAGAGTGATATAATCCAATAATATCCCAATGTATGTTGTCAAATTCGATTAACAGTTTTTGCAGTCGGATTTCCGTTTTCATTGTCCGTATATTAAGCGTAGCAATGTCAAAAGTCCAATGGCAGCCTGATCTAACCAGGTGATTCTTAGCACCCTCTGCCTTGGGGCAGATTTTTACGCTACCGTAAGTAGTTGCCACATGGCCTTCGGGTAATGAGGGCCGTGTTTGAAGTTGTACTGTCATGTTGAAGGACCTGCATGGACCGTAATCTGCCACGCTGGTCCAATGCAGATTGGCAGATTTTGGATCATGTTAGTCTGAGGCCTCCGCCTCGATCTGTCCACCATGGGTGACCCTCCCAGGAACTTACGCTCCAGGCGGCATAGCTCAAAGCTTCATTGTCAAGATCGAATGAACTTTTGGGAGTGGCTAAAGGAACATTCAAGACTTAGTATCGTTATTTCGACCTAGTTAAAAAGGCGAAGTGTGTCATAACTATCTAGCGCATTTGAATGCGTAAATTGCAAAACGTCATGCGTGCTTTATATCCCCAAGAAGTATGTCAAATAAGCGCAAAACAGTTGGGCGCGTATAGCTCAACAGAGAGTACTTTTAACAGAGAATTTTTCACTCATATTCCATATTGGTACTTTGTTGAATCCATCAGCCACCACGAAAACGTCACCAAATATCTCCTGAGACCCGTTTCTACAGTAATGATAATGATGATTCACACGATTAAGATTATATGAAATCAGTGATAAAATATTGGTTGTTGTTTTAATAAATAAACAAAAAAAAAAAGACTATCTAAGCGGAAGGCCGACGGTAAAATTAGGTAAAAAGGCAAGAAAAGTCTTTTACGAGCTGAATGAAGGAAAAAGCCTCCGGGACACCGACGGATTTGTTAATCTTCAAGTTTAAATCAAGATCTCAAGCTATACTTTATTGGCCCCCTGTCGTTATGTTAAATAATTTATAGTCGGAAGCCTCACCTACACATGCCGGGATAATTTGAATTTTACAGGGATTTGCTTTTGCGGTTTCGCGAATATTAACGCCCTCAGGTTGTTTTCATAATTTTTATGCCGAATTGTTGTCATTTAATGTGGTAAATATGAAACAAGATCATTTGAAACATACTAAAAACAGAAACGATAAAATTGAAAATAAATAATATCTAAAAGTTTACCGGGATACAATTTAGAGAATGACTAAATTATAAACTAAAAACAAGAAAGTCAAACCTAACGTGCCAAATTGTGCTAAATTATATAATTATTATATATATATATATATATATATATATATATATATATATATATATATATATATATATATATATATATACATATATATATATATATATATATATATATATATATATATATATATATATATATATATATATATATATATATATATATATATATATATAATGAAATAAAAAGGAATATAAGAAAATAATCATGGAAAACGGGTTGAGAAAAGCGACCAATAAAGGTAGATGTCAAAAAATGGAAACTGCATTGAGACTTACACAAAATATTTACAACAAAAAATGCATATCTAAAAACACCAAACTGAGACATTACAACAGAGTTATTAAGCCAGAATGTCTATGTTGGACAGAAACGCTCATTTTGAATAGAAAGAGAGGCATCGAGGAGATTGAAAAGAAGGAAAGAAAAATCATAAAAAATAATCTTATGCCCCAAACAAATAAATAGCACAATATACCAACTTCGAGTTTGAATGTGTTTGAATGTGAGATGAAATGTGGTTTATGCACGATGGTGCACCACCACATTTCAGTTTGGTTGCTCGTGATTTTTTAACAGCAACATACCGATATCGCTGGATTGGTCGAAGTGGGCCACACGCATGGCCTGCTCGATCCCCGGACTTAAACCCCTCTGGATTATTTCTTCTGGAGATATCTGAAGTCATTAGTTTACGCTACTCCATTGAAGAATTTGGATGATTTGCGATATCAGATAATTGCTGGGTGCAACTCAATTAGAAACGACCCTGGTGTGTTTGAAAGAGTTCGGCAGTCAATGACGAGAACACTGAATGCTTGTATCAAGGCTGAAGGAAGTCATTTCGAACATTTATTGTAGATTGAGCAACTTTACATGTACTTTTTGATAATACAATGTTATTAATGTCGTAAATTTTGTTCACACTGTATCTTCGAAACAAATGGGTTTTTCAAAAATCATCATACAACAAAATATTCTTAGGATAAGTCAAGGAATAACCCCTTTAATTTTTGCCGCATGTTTACCTAACACCCTGTATATATATATACGTCACTAGAAAACAGACCGCAGAGGTTATCAGGTAACCTAAAAGAAAGTACATGAAGTAACAACTAGACTCTATAGAGGAGAATTTCCGCAATTATAACACGAGAGACTTTTATAGGACTTTTGCAAGAGAAATCCGTGGATACACACCACAAAATTTTTACTTCAGAAAGCGGAATGGGAGATTGCGCTAACCAATCAGGAGAATTGTCAGGAGCTGGCAAACTATTTCTCTGATCTCCTCAATTGCTCCGAACACACAAGATTCCCCAAGGAAAATTGTATCTATACTAACTCAGAATCACAACCACCAGCACAGGAAGAAATTCACAGGCACATACGCAAACTAAAGAATAACAGGTCATCCGGTGAAAATGGTATCACCGCGGAACTATTGAAAAACCTCGGACCAAATTCACTGCAGAAACTTACGCAAATTATCACGAACATTTGGCAAACAGAAAAATTACCAGATGAATGGAAATGTGCTCTTATCCACCCGCTGCACAAGAAGGGAGACAGAACAGATGTAAACTACTGCAGAGGAATCTCCTTACTACAAGTCACTTACAAAATCCTCTCAGCATGCCTTCTCCAAAGAACACAAGAACAATTAGAACACAAAATTGGAGAGAACCAGACAGGCGTTCGCCCTAGTCGCTTATGCACTAAACAAATATTTAACTTAAAAACAATACTGAAATACAAAGCTATCAGGAACGTCCCAATCATCTGCACGTTCGTAGACTTCAAGAAAGCATACGACTGCATCGACCGAAAGTCTCTGTTCAACATCCTAGAAGAACAAGGACTCGACCCCAAAACACTACGATTGATCAAGCATACACTGACTGACACAACCTCTCAAGTGAAATTTATGGGAGAAATTTTCGAACCTTTCCTGATTAAAACTGGAGTACGCCAAGGAGATGGGTTCTCTCCAGTCCTCTTCAACCTGGTCCTGGACAAAGTAATAAGGTAATGGGGAAAAAAACTGAGAAATCAAGGACACTGGAAACCAATATAACTCGGACGATCCAAAAACAACATAGAAATTTCATGCCTGGCATTCGCAGACGACTTAGCCATACTCGCAGACAATGAAAAAAAGGCAACGAAACAGATTGAAGTCCTCAAAGAATGTGTAGAGAAAGTCGGCCTATAAATCTCCTTTCAAAAAACCGAATTCTTCTGCTCAAAATTAGATGTCCAATATTTGAACACCAAATATGGCAAAATAAATAGGGTCACTCACTTCAAATACCTGGGCGAGATCCTCGAACCCACAGGAGGAGAGAAGATAGCACAGAAGATGAAGAGGGCATACCGCAAGACACATAATATCTACAATAAGAAACGCCTATCCACACACGAAAAAATAAGCCACTACAACACAGTAATCAAACCAAAGGTACTATACGCAAGCGAGATACTTACACTTCATACAAAAAGCGGCATAGAAAACATACCAAAAGAAGAACGCAAAATTATGAGGAAAATTCTCGACCCAAAACTGACAGAGGAGGGATACAGACTACATTCTAGAAAAACCACAGAGAGAATGTCCAACGTAGCGGCGGACATAAGAAAAAGAAGGTTGAAATTCTATGGACATATTAGTAGACTCAAACCGACAAGACTCACCAACAGAATTCTTATATACCTACAAGGAGTTAAGTCAACAGTACCATGGAACACACAAGTCAGAGCTGATCTGGGAAAGGCACAAATGGATTCGACAGAGATTGAGGATAAAAGAACATACAGAAACAAAATACATATGTGGAATGTTGCATCAGACAGCGATGTTTCGAAGAGATCGGGAATAAAGTGGACGGAGGAACGAAAGAGAATCCACGGAGAAAGGATATATATATATGGGTGGTAATTAAAAATTAAATTTTTCCTGACGCCTCAAAAAACGTTCCTTTTGATGAAAAAATACGGGGGTTTTTTTAATAAAAATAACACGTGCTTCAAGACGATCTAAGTTCATTTTTTAATAAAATCGTAGTTTTTGTACGTATCTCTTAAAGTATACGGATTTGAGAAAAATATCTAGGAGCAATTTTATATGAAATTAAATTTTCTACAAAAAAGGTCCTCCTCTCCATTTTATTCATAAAATTCATATTTATGGAGATATTCTCGATATTCTGCCAGAATAGGACATTTTTTCTTCCAGAGCATCACTATGGCAAGAATCAGTTGTTGTCGATAAAGATCAGGAGTGGCTGATTGATGAAATTGCAGCAACTCATAATATACCCATCAACTCATAATATACCCATTGCGATAGTAGTTGATTTACCAGAATTAACCTCCGATATTCACTTCTTTGGGTTATGATAGAGGGAGTTCTTTTTCTTGAATCTGGAGAGCCATAACACAACATCAAAGCATCTACTCTTATTTTTTGCTTTGAATTCATTGGAGTATAGTTTATATTTCAGAAAATTGACGTTTGTAGGTTTTGAAATGTTGAGTAAACGGAGTTAATGAACTTGTTATTGAGAATATCTCCATAAATATGAATTTTATGAAGAAAATGGAAAGAACCTTTTTTTGTAGAGAATTTTACGATTTAAAGAGATTTACTATATATTTTTCTCAAATCCGTACAGTTTAAGAGATGCTTATAAAAAACTACAATTTTATCAAAAAATTAACTTAGATCGCCTTGAGGCACGTGTTATTTTTGTAAAAAAAATCCCCCATACTTTTTCATCCAAAGGAAAGATTTTTTTGGAGCGTCGCAAAAATTACATATGTATAAATATATGTATATATATATATATATATATATATATATATATATATATATATATATATATATATATATATATATATATATATATATATATAAATATATATATATATATATATATATATATATATATATATATATATATATATATATATATATATATATATATATATATATGAGACAACTTCTGCTAGGAGTATAATTCACGCAACAAGAACTGCCTGGTAATATGGCATGTTCCCAGTACAGCAGCCTTCTGCATAACGGCTGTCAGTTTATTAGGAAGTCCAATCCTCTATAAATTTCCCTCTCAATAAGTCGTTTGGCTAATATAATAAATGGCAATATTTCAATTTTTTTAAGACTATGGATGTCTTTCAGTTGGTAACTCAAGTCCTGATTTTTATTTAGCTTGTGAATGTAAGTTGCCCTGATATTGTTGTCGACTGGTATGGCAAAATCCTATATGAATACCAGTTTTCTTTTCTGATATATGTATTTTTATGATATCTGGCCTATTGTTAGCAACAGTACTATCCGTTGTTATGGTTGTATCCCAATTGATTTAGCATCTATGTTTTCTTGGACTGGCTCTGGCTCTGGCTGATAATAAGTGTAATTTATTTTAGAAGTTTGGCTAAGCCCTTCTTTTTATATTAGATTACTATGAAGAATTTTTGCAATATTATTATGCTGATTAATGTATTCTTTTGGATACATTTGACTACATCCACTGGTAATAAGTTGTATGGTCTCAATACGTTGTGCATATATTGTACACATGTCGGTTGCCATATCTAGTTTTAGAATATGTTTACAATAATATCGTGTCGTCATAACCTGAACTTGTATGGCCCATAGCATACCTTTAGTTTCTCTTGTAAGCCATCCTTTAGTTAAGAACAAAGTTGAGGCATTTTATATCTACTTCGCAACTTTGTAGCGACGCCACTAATCTGATATGGATTGTCTTTCCCAGCCACTCATCTATTAGTTTTTCTTCATTTTTACTCACAGATGGAAGCTGCATTGGATTAGAGAGGTTTAATGGTGTAAAGTTTTTATCAGCATATATTAGGGCAAAGTATCCAGGTAAGTTAATATACCTATTGAAATAAGATATTAGGTTTTCTTTTTTTTTCAGGTGACTGTTTTCAAGTCACATCAGTCCCCGACCGCCATTTTTTCTGCTGATATATAATCTAGCTGTGGAAGAATTTGGATAGTGTTCTTTATGTGAAGTTAGGAGCACGCTCACCATCCTATCGCTAGATTGGAGGTCAGTTGTTGGCCATTTGAGAATTCCAAATGTATATATTACTGCGGGTATGGCCCACGTTTTGTTAGCCCATATTGTGTTTTTCGCGCATAAACGAGTGTTTAATATTTTTCTTACTCGGCATCTGAAATCTGATTGAACTTTTTTCTTCATCTTATTAGTTTTAATGCTCAAGGTCTGCTGAAAACCTAATTACTTATACGACTCTCCAATTTCTAGATTCTTAATTTCAATTCTGTCCATCAATTTTATTGCATCCCGTCTTTCAAGCCTTCCCTTTCTCACATGCATAACGGCATAATTTTCCAAACCGAACTTCATGAATAGTCCCCTACTAAAAACTGTGCACTAGCTCTAACTGACTTTGCAACTGTTCTTTATTGGCAGCATATATTTTAATATCGTCTATGTAGAATTGATGTGACAGCCTCTCGCCTCTTGGCTCCTGGATTCCATATCATATGGGTTACGTTTGAACATATTGCTAAGTGGGTTCAATACGACACAGATCCATAGCGGAATAAGGTTATCACCCTGGAAAATCCCTCTTTTAATATGTAGATACAGTGTAGTATATGCAGTTTTATTATTTCGCACATTTTATTTGGTTTTCCATTGTTTCATCAGATGTTGCAAAAGTTGTATGATTGTTGGGTCGATTTTATATATTTTTAGAATATGTACTGGTGAGGCACTGGTGAGGCACAAAGTTAAAAGTTTTTCTATAGTCCACCCAAGCGACTGATAGGTTGCGCTGTTTTGACCTGACCTGATTTGCAATTATATTCAGTAGTCATTATGTTGTTGTTAATTATATATTTTTCAATTCCTCGAGCAATATAAATAAGTTATAAAACAAGTTATAAGGCAATTTTTTTTTGGATCTAATGTGTTAGCTGCTTTTGATAACATTAGAGTCATTTTTTCCATAAGAAAAGTTGGCATTATACTAGGATTTGATGTACTGGCCTGAAACTATTTTGCTATAGGCCGATGCAGTGATATAGTGTAAAATAGTTTCACCAATAATGCTGTATCTTATTAGGTCCTGGTGCTTTCCAGTCCCAGTCTTTTGTATTGCTTCCTCAACATCATTTTGTTCAATATGGACTTTTGTCATTGGTATTGTATGATGTACATAATCGATTTCCTCCTGAATCGATAATGCGTTATAATTATGTTCAATTGGTTCAGACCAAATATTTTTCCAAAATTTAATCGTTTCTTCTTTTTCTGGTAATTTTTCTTCGCTTTGTTGGTTCTTGTCGTTTTCTGTTAATCGATAAAATGTTTTTGAATTTTCAAAGAAAATCTTGTTGTCAAAGAATATCTTTTTCTTGTTCATTATACCGTCTTATTTTTACTCCAAGGGCTGTGATTTTTTGTTTAAAGTTATCTAAATATATTCTATGATTTTGATAAAAACCTGGTGTGATGTGGTTTATTTTTGCATGTTTTGCTATAATTTGTTTTTCTTTTTCGCGTCAACAAGCCACAACAAGCCCCAACGAGCCCCAACGAGTGGCCCTCATGAGCCGCCACTAGCGATCAACGTAGAAAACCTCTCAGAAGACATCCGGCCTTATCCAGTCTCGAACTGGCGTGACTGAGGGGTGATACCTTGTCAGATTTACACTTTTACATAGAAATATTACAAGCATTTATGAAAAGGCCATACCTAGTACGGGAATCGAACCCGCTCTACGCTCACTGCCGTATCGTTAGGCTAACGCCTTAGACACCATGGCTAACGTGGCTTTTATATCTGAGAACTTATAACTGATCTTATAACTGATCTTATAACTGAGAACAACTAGGTTTCTATAAAAGGAACTGGAATGATTTGATGTTCTATGGTAAATTCCCTTCAATTTAATTATTATTAGTGTATGTTATATACTATTAATTTTCTTTTTTATACATGATATAGTTTCGAAAAAATTGTACTCTGCAAACTAATTTACCAATACGACATTAATACCGAATCCAAAATGATACAAATAATGTTGTTCAATCATCATCATTGCTATGAAAACCAACGCAAAAAAGCTAAAATATCTGAAAGGAAAGGCAAAGAAAACAAACTCGAAAGAAAACAATTTAGCAATATTATCTCTCCTGTTTATTTTACAGTATTTGATTCGTTTTCAGTCTTTTTTACTGTACGAACCCGAAAGCTATTTATTGTACGTTATCTCGATATTTCCTGTTTCCTTATGGTACATTAGAAAAACAAGCGCCTAGGGAACGAACGAAAAAAAAAATTAATAAAATTTAAATGAACTCCGTATTTTTCGAGCAAAGACGTAACTTCATTTCAGAAGTTTCAGATTCATATTTTTGCTGAAACATCAAACAGGATCTACCTGAATTATTGAACGTCTCTGGATAATAAACTCAGACTGAATTTTTTCATCCTAAAATCAGATATATATTTACAGTAAACGGAGATAATCAATATAATTTTGTAGAGATCAACTTTTTTAAGAATATCAAATAAAAGCAGTTTTTTTTATATGAAAAGATTGGTTAGGAAAACATATGTGATTATGAGTTAAAAGATAAAGTTTCTTTCTAACAGAGCCTGCGAACTACTAAAAGGTTGCGAACAGAGCCTGCGAACTACTAACTGCTATTTTTTCGTGACTGTGTAGAGAGAACCTACTTGACCAAAGCTTTAAGTAATTTTAACAGAGAAATATACAGTGCGGCAAAGAAACGGGCCATTATAAAAATTCCCACTCTGATTAGCATTCTTTACATATCGATACAAGTCATTTGGTTTTTAAGTTGGCATGGTTGTTAGTGATATCTGATAAAAGATAAAAAGAACAAAGAATTTTCGTGATATTTCGTCTAAAAAACGAAATTTCTTGTGTGTGATTTCTTAAGACTAAGATAACCTGTTAAAGATAAATTTTGATTGATTAGTATGTAGGATAACAAATTTGATAAAACCACTTTAAAAATTGCTCGAAAAATATTTGCAGTTTTTAAAATACAGCCTGCAATCCAGGTTATATCTTGATTGATTAGTCTACGGGAAAAATATCTTAAGAAGGCATTTTTAAATATAATTATATAATAACAATATATATATATATATATATATATATATATATATATATATATATATATATATATATATATATATATATATATATATATATATATATATATATATACATATGTCCAAAAGTTTGGAATATTGAAACATTTTACTTTTTTATTGATATCAAGGTTTTCTTACTCGTTTACGTAATCATCATTTTATTACAACTCTTACTAGTACCAAATAAAACTCGTCAACATATGACCAATGTGTGTAAAATTGATTTATTATATTGGAGTCCAAAAATTACAATGTACCAATTGCCTTCAAAAGTAATTTAAAAATATAAAGAACAACTTTCAATAAAACTAATAAGCGGTAGTTCCTCCATGGGTCTGTATGCATGCCTTTAGATGATTTGGCATGCTGTCGCTAAATGATCTATTTGGGCTTGTGGAATTCTCTCCCATTCTGCTGTTTCTAGTTGGGCTTGTCGACCTGGAGCTCTCCAAATTAATGTTCTTCGTGAATCAGAAACCAAACCAATTCTCGTCTCATCGGAGAACATCACGTTATTCCAGATAAGTCTATGGGTGGTATAAGCCACCATTTCTCGAGCCCAATGCAATCTTACATTTTTTTTGTTGAGCGGTTTGTTTGGGAATACGTAAGGGTCTTCTGCGATGTAAATTTACAGCTTTCAGTCTGCCTGTTATCATTTGCCGTGAAACATTTACCCCTTCAAGCCTAAAAGCTCCCTTGATATATCGCTTGTAGATTTTAGACGATTTCTTCGAGCTATCATTGATACCTGCCGGTTTTTTGCAGATGTTGTACATCGTTTTCTACCACTTCTGGGGCGATCCTTTGCGTCATTTGTCTCTTGGAATTTTTATGAATTTTCGATTCAACACTTTGGGAAACACCTACGATTTCCGCAAATTTACTTTGAAAAATATTGAAAAATAACTGAAATAATGTGTAAATACCAGTATCAACAGAATGGGCAAAAATATAGAAACCTCTTATATCAGCAAAACAATGATTTTGTTATTTTCATTTAAAAATGGTCTAAAATAAATATTTATCTCAATTTTTAGAGTATCATAGGTGTAGATATCTAATTTTTAACTATTCCAAACTTTTGGACATATGTGTATATATTTACAGGGTGTCCCAAATTATATGGCTCAAACTTTACTAGCCTGTTCTACGATTAAAAATAATTGTACTTTGTCATATAAATCTTAGTTAAATGATGCGTTCTAAGGGAGCTACGTGCCCTCAAATGGGGCATCCTAAATACGGTTTGTCACCAATATTTCCGAAGCCATTTACTTTTCATAATAAAAGTTATGAAATTTAGTGAATATCGTAAAATTTGAGCACTAAAACGTTGTGTTTTAGTCAGAGGCGAACATAATGAGAGACCAATGTAATAATTGCCCATTTTTTTGTACATATTTTTTTTCATTCAAGATTATGAAATCCATGACTTTTTTACGATAAAGAAGTTCTCTTAATTCACCTCAGTAAGATGCACCGTTCGTTAGCAACACTATAAAGAGTATGAAATGTGTTAAAGTTGAACGAATGCACTTTAAACAATACATAAGTTGTAATTCATCTTAATGTGTCTAATAAAAATAAATAAGAATTTAAGTTATAATATTTTCTTAAAATTTCTTATTTTCTATTTGGATGCTCTTTATATAGTAATGTTGCTTACGAAAAGTTTAAAAGCGATTTACTCGAAAACGGTGCATCTTATAAAAATCATGTTTAGGTTGCCTCATATATTATGCAGCTATACAAGCCAAGAACCCATGTTTTCGCCGACCTCCTGTCGGATGGAGTATATATGTAGTGTTAGATTTTCTTGGACTGCATCCAATGTGACAGCAGTAGCTTAGTGGGTTGTTGGCTGTGGATATGTCATTTTGAAGCCTGGACATTATAGAACCCGGTCATTTGGGGGCCGGTTCATTGCAGAACTCGGTCAATGTAGACTCCAGATCTTTTAGGATTCCCGCCTTCTGGAAACAAAACTGCTCAGTGATGGATCATTTTGGTAAATCGACATTCCAGAGGCTGGATAATCGAGCAGCACCACAAAAGGATAAAGCCAGATATTATTTTAATATTTTATTAGTAGTTTCATTTCATTTAATAGCGTTAGACAATTTGGTTTAATTTAAATCGAATAAAACAATTTTTTACTTTATATCTACTTTTATTTATTTTATTAAATTTGTATAACTATAGTTTTGTAAAATCATTTTACATTCTCAAACACTACATTAAAACTCAATTTTAGTACGTAATTTAGAACTAAATTTAGAACGTAAACTCGTTTTACGAAACTATAATCACCCAAATTTAAAAATAAAAGTGATAGATAACAAAGTAAAAAATTGTTTTATTTCATTTAAAAAATGAACTATCAAAAAGTAACAAACAAATCAATCAATAATTTGGTTTGATTTACTTTAATTTTATTTATTTTGCTTTAATTTAATTTAAATTACTTTCATTTGTTTGAGATAATCTAATTTAAATTCTTTGTTAGTTAACCAAGAGCTCTTATATGATAAGAATGTCTGTAAAGATCACACCCTTCCTTTTACCTGCCTTGTTTAGTAGAGTGGTCGTAGACACCGCCGTAAGACTCGTTTTTGGGTTATAACTGTTTAATGGTTTTTTATTTTGTTCTGTATGTTGTTTTCTGAAATTGTGCTTGTGGTTATTAAGTATTTAGTACTGACATTCAGTCTTTTTGACAGAAATAAACTTATACTCAATTTTATGGTTTATTTTTATCTTTAGTAATTATTGACTTGCAAGTATTTGAATTCCTTCTCTTTCACTTAAATACATATTAATTCCATATAAAAATTGAAAAAAAATTGAAATTCACAAATTGATGTTAACAGTTGTCAAGTGTAATGAAATACTTCATCTTTCATCCATTGTTTCATAGCCTACTAGAAGAAAAATATGTTTACCCTAAAACAGACCGAAACACCTTTTAGCCTTTTTTTTAATCTATTTTGAAAAAAAGCATACAATATTTACCTCGTTAAATCCAAAAAAAAAATGCTCTTTCCAACAATGCCAAATTCAAGTATTGTTATTATTAAAAAAAGTTTTGATTTTAAATGTGCGACAAAAAATATGAAAATATATCCCAAAACTGGCAAATATTTCCTTGTGTTTGGGTACAAAATTTCATTAAGAAATCTCAAAGTGTTCTCGAGATATTTGATCGTTTCCATATGTGAGAGCGACCCTGTATATATGGGAGACTTCAAAGGAACTAATGGGTAAGATTAAAAAATGGAGAATGATATACTATGTCGGTAAAGACAGTTTTACTAAGAGAAGAAATTTGAAAAAGACAGAGAACAACCACTGGAAAGAAGGTTGATGTCAGTCAATCTTTCGCTACATCTAACAAACAAAACTAACACGTGGATGGCCCACACCAATGATACAAATAGTGTCCACTTGACCATAAAAGGACAATGCAACGGAAAAAGCACAATTGTGTTGCGTCCACTCGCAAAACTCGATTTATTCGCGCTGATTAAAGTGACATTTTGAACTGAATGCGGCACATTAGGAACAACGCGGTGTAAATTGGATTTTATTTCGAATTCGTCTTTGTGTACGACTGTAATTTTGCGGAGCGTATTTAAAATAAACTGTTGTGTTTCGAGCGAGTTGTTTATTCATCTAAATTGTTTTCAAATTATATTTTTAAAAATACACACATTTTAACGTCGATAAAAGTATAGTTTTTTGAATGTTTACTGTTCGTATATTTTTTTATTGTTGTTATTTTGAGTATTACGTTCTTAATATTGTGGTCCTTTTGTGGTAATCGTGTTGCCAACTTAACAGTTGAAAAAATTCGAATCATTCATCATAAATCACACCATCAGTAATTTTTGCTAATGCTCGAATATTATGTTGGGTCGATCACTGATACTTACCACAATATCTAGTTTGGATCTTAAAAAAAACCGCCTTCTGTGCCAAATTTTGAGACCTGTATTCCTCATCAGAGAAGCTCGATTCAATGTCTTAACTGAAACAAATCAAAAGTGGTAATTCATATCTTACCATGATGGTTATAAGCGGTGAGATAGCTATTTAAATATTAGGACATAATATTGATATATAAAAGAAATTGGCACAAAAATTATTATCAGGAAATAATCTCTTTCCTAAATTGAATAATTTCACAATGGCTATCGAAAATGGCTATCAAAACGCATACCGTAAGTGCGCAAACAAGTGGTCTGATGTTTATTCTGAATTCAGCATCTTAGCCTAGACTGGTCGATATTACAATGCTAATATAAGAAAGCAGTTCAGCTCCTCTCACTTAGCATACAATTTTACGGACAATATATCTGCAAGAGTACGGCACGTTGTCCTGCTATGGCAATCGATTTTGGGATATCAAGGTTTTATAAGTCTTTTGAAAAAGTCTTACTTATTAGGCTTTCGGCGGAAATAACGAAAGGCACTATCTCTATCTTATGCAGTTTCCTCTGGTTTTTTAAATCGTATGTCAGATTTTCATACTTAGGGGCTTTCTTCATCTCAAACCAAACCTTCTGTTTCTGGGAACAACAGTCCATCGGTTAACCATTTCAGAGACCATGGTTCGTTAATGGTAACATCCTGGAGTAACTCTGGATACCATTTATGCAGTATCTGTTGTTTCCATTCTCGGACACAATCCATAACTGTTCTACCATCAACACGGTTCACTTTATCTAGGTTCAACGTGGTGAAACCCTGGTCTTCCTTAGCAACCAACTTCATTAGCGCGCTACTTGAATTAATGAAGCGTTCTCCCATCTTATTCTCCTGGTTCAGAAAGAGATTGTTTATGCTCACGAAGCCTCTGCCTCCCAATATTCTCGGAATGCATAGTCGTTTTATAAATGAATTTGGTTGCAGACATCGAAATTTTGTCAATGTTCGACGTATTAACCCATCCAGTCCATCAAGATCTGCTTCTGGCCATTTAATAATGCCAAAAGAATAGGTCCATCCGTTGATCGGTCTAATGAGGTTTCCACTGTTCAGTTTGGTATTTAAAAGTTTTTTAAGCCACTTTTGATACAAATTAGAAAAGTTCTTCTTTAATTCGTTATGGTCATTTTTTTAGTTTTGAGATATACCTAAATATTTGTAGGATTCTTCTGGTGCCAGTTGTTTTATGTTACAGTGTGTTGAATGTTGACGATTCCTTTCTGAACTGACTGATTCATTTCTGAATAACTGCGGACGATTCCTTTCTGAATTCTAATGGTAAAGCATTTGTCGAGTCCGAATGATTTTTTATAAATCTTCAGGACTTCTAGTAACCAGTCGTGAGGAACAATATCGAAGAATTTCCTGTAGTCTATGTAACAGATGTTTAGGTTGCGTTTTCTTTTCCGCGCTTGTTCGAGAACTACAGCATCGATCGCCAGCTGTTCCTTGCATTCCATACTTGCTCTTAGACATCCTTTCTGCTCTTCTCTTAAAAAAAAAATGTTTTTATTAATATTATGTTATGATGTTTATTTGTGTTTTATTTTTTCCCACCCATTCATGGGTTGAAATTGACAATGCCAGGTTTCGAACCAGGACAGAGTCAAGTAGACTGAAGGAATGACGTCACGATTCTCGTTGTTCCCAAGATAACTGCCTTTTAAGCTGCTGCAATGATATTTTCACACAGTTGAAGTAGTCTGATGTGTTGGAAAATTTGCTAGTGGACTAATTTATTTACAGTAATGATGAATGGTAAAATTTTTGTTTTTTTATTTTGTACATTTCTTTTAGTTCAAAGGCTAGTTTTCAAGATAGGTTTTCTCAATGGTGTTATAAAATCAATGATAAGAGCTGTTTTATCTTGTTTGTTAAATAGCGTCATATCTGGTCGGTTGTGCGTTATTTTACCATCGGTTATGATGGTTGTGTTCCAGCATACAAAACCGGCATTCTCCAAGATGGGTTGTGGATTATAGTTATAATTCTGTACCTGATTAATGAGAAGTCCAGTTCGCAATGCTAAATTCTTATGGAAAATTTTGCCCATTTCATCATGCCGTTTAAGATATTGTCGTGGTGCCATAATAGGACATCCTGCTGTGATATGTTGGATATACTCTACTGTGGACTTGCATTTTCGACATAAGTCATCTATACCTTGTTCTCTTAGGATATGTTTCCGATAGTTTACAACAGGTACAACCTGATCCTGTATAGTCAAAAAATATTTTGGATATACAGGATCCCTGAAATGGAGGGTTATTACCCTCCGGTTCAGGGAACAAGTATCCCGCCTTGAGTTAAGCGTTTGAGTGTGTTCTATTTACGCTTCTTTTCGTTAGTTTCGTTAGTTAAGTTAGCTTTATATCTACCATGTAGTATTTTGTCTGCCCATTCGGTTTCTAATTCTGTTAAGGATTTAGGTGGTGTTTCTTCATCAATGGCCAGATCCAGAGGCGAGAAGTTATTATCTATGTGTTTTTATGCATGATGAATCGTTAAATTCGTGGTATAGAAATAGCTTCTTAATTTTTGGACATGCATATTATGAGCCATTCCTACATTCATTAGACCCCTTCCACCCCTTACTCTAGGTATATACAATCTGCTGATTTCTGCTTTCGGGTGGTTGTATCGATATTTTGTTAGCATCGTTCGAATTTTAATATATATTTCTCTTAAATCTGTTTTTGCCCATTTAAGGATCCCGAATGAATAGGTCACCTTTGGCATGGCCCATGAATTCAGAGCGGTGAAGAAATTTCTAGATGCGAGTTTAGTGTCCAAGATTAACCTTATTCTCCTGTACAATTCATTCAACATTATCTTCTTAGTCGATTTTTGTTTGAATACCTATTGATTGACGGAAGCCTAGATATTTATTGCCTTCTGGTAATGCTGTATTTATTATTGTGCCATCTATTAAAAATGTGTTTTGTTGTTCTGTAATGATGCCTCTTATTATATGCAGTACTGCACATTTCTCCAGACTCATTTCCATCTGTATATCAGAACTGAACGACTTAACTATTTTCAGTTGACTTTGAAGCTGATCTGAGTTTGAGGTATATATTTTCAAATCATCCATGTAAAACGAATGGCTTAATTGCGCGTTATTTTTTATATCGATTTTGTAGCCAGTTCTGGTTTTATTGAGCAGGTAGTTAAGTGGATTGAAGACCAAAGAAAACCATAAACGGCTAATAGAATCACTCTAAAAAATTCCTAGCCTTATTTTTATTTCATTAGTAGAATAAGCACCACTTCCCGAATCAACCCGAAGTGTTGTACCCCATCCTTCCATAAGATATTCGAGGTAATTTCTAACCGTACCGTTTATTTGGTATATTTGTAGTACTTTTCGAAGCCATAAATGGGGCAATGGGGAGTCGAATGCTTTCTTATTATTGATTGATTTGTTCGTTACTTTGTGACAGTTCATTTTTTAAAAAGGAATAAAACAATTTTTTACTTTGTTATCTATCACTTTTATTTTTTTAAACAAAATTTTGTGTGACTATAGTTTCGTAAAACGACTTTACATTCTCAAACACTACTTTAAAACTCTGTTTAAAAATAAAAGTGATAGATAACAATGTAAAAAATTGTTTTATTCCTTTTTTTAAAAAATGCTTTCTTAATAATCAGTAATCAATCCATGCCATTGATATATTTCATTTTCTTTTTCTCGCCTTTTCACAAATGATACTATCAATCACTAAAAATTCCGTAGTTCCTCTAGCTCCTTTTTTGCTCCTGTTTATTAGCCAGTATTCGGTTAGTATTGATATGTGTAGTCACATATTGTGCTAGAATCGCAGTAAAGAGTTTGTATATTATTTGTACACAGGTTATAGGCTTTGTGATTTGAATTGGTGGCATATCCGGTATTAGATTGTCCTTTTTCACATCCCGAATCCATAGAGCTGTTTCACAATGCCTCTTTTCTTGTGCCCATATATCCTGCCAAAACTCAGTAATTACCTATATCTTAGGAGGGTTGTTAGTTGCTATCGTACCTTTTTGTTGTAATGAGCGGACGAATAGTTTTTGATTCCTGCTAAATTGTTTGTTTTGTTTATACCTTTTAGTTCTTTCGTTATACCCTTGCAGTCTATTCCCCTATTCTAATGCATTAATTTTGTTTTAGACTATGTTGTAGGATCACCAAGTTCTGTTTTGAATCTAATCTATCTAAATCTAAATTCCGCTGTCGAGCTATTATTTTGTATATATGTTTATTATATATTATATTCTGTATATGTTTATTATTTATTATGTAAGATTTTATGTTAAAAGTTGTTGCATAAAACAATTTTTTTTAAACAAGGTTTCAAATGACTTCGGACACAGATAATCTGAAACGTCATTACTCTCGGTAGGGAATAAAAAAAAACAGCGCCGTTTTTTATAGCTCCATGTTTACGGCCTCTAGTAAGTCACAAAAGCGGCCGAGAGCCAGAATAGAGATAGACTTGGTAAAAAATCACGACAGATTGTATGATTCTACTTTATTTGAATTATTTACACTATTTATTATCTTGAATAGATTACAGTGACATGAGTCCACGTCTATGTTTAGGGTAAAAAAAATCAATTTCTTCTAAAAATAGAATTAAACGGTGTATTTACAACGGACATGAAAGTTTATATTGGGGCAAGGTGAATATATAGGGTTGTATTTATTTATTTATTTCTCTTTTAATTATTAATATATCTTTTTCTATTGATATTAACGATTATTATATTCTATTGATTATTTAAATTGTGTTTATTTTAAATATAACATTTTTTTTAATTTCAAAAATTGTATTCTACATTTATCTTCTGCCATGTGTCTCGTACTACATTATGCGGGGTGGCGTAAAATAAGATACCTATTTTTGAAAAATCACGACTTTTTAGTTGTAGTTTTTAGTTGTTGTCTTTGTAGTTTTCTTTTCTTACACATAAAAGTCAGAGAATTCAAGTATGTAGAGGTACACAATTGCTCAGAGAACCAGAATAGTTGTTTTTTGAAAATAGTCGGGCAATAATTCTAACGCAACGTGGAGATAAAAGATTTTACTTAGAATGTTGGCGAGGCACCGACTAGACGCACAATAACCAAAACGGTTACGGTTATGGATGCCGGACATACGGAAAGATCTCGTAGTGGTCATTCAATTGCAAACATTGAACGAGTTAATAATAATAAATAAATAAATACATACTTTATTTAGCACATGCAGCTAATATTAACAAAACAAAATCAATATACAAAAGAAAAAAAATTAAAATTAAAAAATTTCTAAGAAATTTTAACAAAAGAAAGGTCAGTCAAAAGGTAATAATTAACACTGCTCAAATGATGATTTAAAACACTCTATTGCTTCAAATAATAATTTAATAGTCTATTAAATACATACACTTTAGGAGCGCCCCCTAAATGAACGGCAAGAGGCAAACAGCTTCCCAAAACTATGTCTTCTGGAGACTAGTAGCTCTCACAATTGGTGCATCATAATTGTTCTTAGAACGAACATCGTAATAATGCCTATTTACTCTTTCTACCAAAAAAGTATTCAAATAATGGGGGCAACAAATTATGTTTTATTTTATATATCAATCGAATGTGAGCTCCTTTAATAGCCAGCGCAACTGAAAACCAATCCAATGACCATTACATTACCTCTATCGGTGTATACCTATTACAGTACTCGCATAGCTTTGTTCTGCTATATTTGGAGTCTACCAATACTCTCCTTTTTACATGATATCAGTACTGACATACAATAAGTAAAATAGGGTAAAACTATAGTATTATATACAAGCCTCTTCAACCAGGGTGATAAATGTGACGATATACGACTAAAGAATTTTTTTCCAATATTTCTACATAGATAACTGACATAATTACAAAATGTTAGCTGAGGATCCAACAGTACTCCTAAGTATTAAATTTTATTTACAATTTCAATGTTCGGAAGATATAATATATCGACCAGATATATACAGAAAATATATCAAACATCGACCAGAAGATGTTCCGCTCAGTTGCAGATGATCTCCCGTCGTTCCCTACATCGAATCCTAAAAACAAATTTGAAGGTCTTTAATTACAATATTCAGTTGACCAAACATGTTATCCAAAAGAAAGACTACTTCCTCGGGAATACTCCCGTGCATTCGTAAACCTCTCAGAAAATGCTAAGAATTTTGTTTCCACTTTGATGATGACCGACGAAGCACATTTCCAGCTTTGTGGTTTCATGAATAAAGAAAACTGTCGATTTTTGAGCAGCGAGAACGCAAAAAGAACTCACCAAAGACACCTGCATTCAGCTCGCGTAACGGTTTGGTGTGCCACAACAACTGAACTAATCATTGAACCTTATTTTTCGAAGATACAGAAAGGACTACTCAATATTTGTTGTTGATGCAGCTACCGGATGGCCAACAGAATGGTGTCATGGCTCACCCAGCCCGAGCTACAATAGTCCTTCTAAGACAACATTTTTCGATCTGAATCATTTCGAAAAATAGTCATGTGAGGTATCCACCTCGCTCACCGGGTCTAACCATCCGAAACTTTTTCCTATGGGGCAATCTCAAGGACAGAGTGCATGCCAACAACCCTCCAACTATCGAGCCCCTCAAGAATAACATTCGACATGAGATATCGGCCACAATATCTCCTGAAATCTTGAGAAAAATCTTTAAAAACGCTGTGAGAAGAGCACATGGTTGCGAGCAGGAGAACTGTGGTCATTTGGCCGATATAATTTTTGATGTGTAATAAAAAAATATCTAGAATAAAACTTTCATTTGTTGTGTAAATGGTTTATTTATTATGCTTAGTTCAAATTTTACAGAACGAACAAACTAGGAACCTTATTTTGCGTCACCCTTTATTATGTCTTCAATTTAATTATCACCCATTTTTAGCTATATTTGAGGTGTATTAATGAAGAAAGCAGTACGAATATAATTTTAGGAGTAATGACCCCCACTTGTACAGAAAGTGAGGAAGATGATTTCATTGAGTTTCAGACAATTGTCGAATCCCATATCCGAAAAAAAACATGGTAATTTTGATTTGATAAGTTTATTGAGGCTTTTTTTCAACTTCCTCAAAAAAGGTAAAGCCTTTATACATTAGCTGATGTTGCAGGAATTGGAAGAGATAAAAATCTGAAGGGGCGAAGTCTGGAGAAAACGGCGGCTGTGATAAAATCTCACTTCCGAACTCGATAATTGTTTTCATAGTCCTTTTTACTGTACGTGCCCTGAAGCAGAACGACTTTCCTTCTTTCCTTGCCAATATATAGCCCTTTTGCTTTCAGAGCGTCATAGCGGTCGGAATTGCCCATTTAATCAGATTGAAATATCTACATTTATTCTCAACTGTGAGTGCGTAAGGTCTAATAACCCTCCTCTTAAATTTGTCCGAGCTTATGTAAACGTTTAGAAATTGTATTCGGTGTTAATCAAGTTTCTGCCCGAGCTTTGACAGTATACGACAAGAATTCTTTCAGGAGTGCTTCCAATACTTGATTCTCTAATTTTTTTGGGCTGTACCGGATATTCCACTTTATTTAAGTTAAAATTTCAACGAAAATCTCGCCATACACAGCACATATCACCTTTGCAATAGCAAAACATTCTTGTTTTTTCGAAAATTAATAAGAATAACATGCAAAAATGCTTCTTATTTTCGGCCATTTTACATTTTTTAGCAGAATTTATAAAACACAAGCAAATAACCGATGCAATGCCATCTAAGGCCAAAAAAATAACACATTTTTGGAGAAATGCAATATATATTATCTAATATTTTCTTTCAAAATAAGCGTGCTTGTCCATTTTCTCTTACCAAATCTCCTAAAATTTGTGCATTTTCCATCATTTCATTATATTTAATAAATTTGCTTGTTTTTTGCATTCAGATAACCTAAAATAATGTTTATAAGGGGGCTATTGTTTTTGAACTTTCAATGGGGTATAAAACAAAGACAAGTAAGAATCACAAAATAGTTTTATTATCATAAATCAAGTACAATCAAAGTTATTTTTTCATATAGTCACCGCGAAGATTGAGACGTTTGTCATACCGGTGGATGAGCTCTCCAATATCCTGTTCATAGAAGGTTGTCGCCAGTGTATTGAGATAGGCTTTCACGGTGTCTTGAAGCTGTTTGTTGGTGCGAAAGCGCTGTCCTCCCAGATCTTTCTTCTACTGCTGAAAAAGCTGAAAGTCACTTGTTTATTTTGGAATGGCAATCTCGGTTTTTACTATCGCTATCTTAAATAAATAAATAAAAAATAGAGAAGATAAAGAAGGTCTGCAGGATATAACATTATATAAAATCTAGAACAGGCATTTCAATTTCAGTCAGAGAGCAACAAGTGACGCGCGTCCATGGTTCATCGGCGTGATGATCATTCAAATTTGACCAAATCCTGACCAAATCCTGACCAATCAGGTTGCCATTAGACTTTTGACATTGCAACGTTAAATATACGGACTATGAAAACAGAGGCCCGATTTAAAGAACTGCTAATCGAACTTGACAACATACATTGGGATATTATTGGGCTCTGTGAAACACGAAGAAAGGGTGAAGAGTTTATCAAACTGGAACTAACTGGACACGTACTCTACACTCGAGGTACGGAAAATGGTCGATGTGGCGGAGTTGGATTCCTCATCAATCGAAAGCTGAAGAACAGTGTGGTAAAATTTGAAAGTACATCCGACCGACTAGCCCAATGCGTCATTCAGCTGAATAAAAAGTTTAGGCTTCAAATCGTCCAAGCTTATGCACCAACTATAAGCCATAGGGATGAGGAAATTGAGGAATTTTAAGATGATGTGGCCCAGCTTTTATACAAGGAGAAATGTAGGTACAAAATCCTGATGGGTGATTTTAATGCCAGAATTGGAACAACAAGAACAGACGAAAATGCAACTGGCCCTTGTAGAACTGGTGAGCGAGACAATAGAGGGGACATATTGGTTGATTTTGCTGAAAGACAAGAACTATATATTATGAATTCATTCTATAAGAAAAATATCAGCAGAAAATGGACATGGAAAAGTCCATCTGGGCTCACAAGCGAAATTGACTACATCATGACCAACGATAAAACAATATTTACCAATTGTACTGTCCTTAACAATTTTAATGTTGGAAGTGACCACCGAATGGTACGAGCAAGGGTTCGGATTAACTGTCGAAAAGAGCGCGAAAGAATGGTAAGATTAAAGAAGGGCAAGGTGGATTCTGGAAAACTTCTGTGAGAAACAAAAATCTCCAGTGAGACCATTGATTTAATTAAGAAACGGCGAGCAATGAGGAATGCAGGTAGTTCTTTTGGCAGGGTCGAGTACACTGATGAAAAACTCTGCTCTGCAAAACTATAAGAAAACGTATCAGAGAGGACACGCGCCGATTCAATATGCAGCTAGTGCAAAAAACCCTGGAAGAAAACAAAGGAATTAACAAAGCTAAACAGAAGCTGAGAAACCAAAGAACGCAAATATATGCTTTAAAGCGTGAGGATGGCACAGTGTGCAGGGCGCGTACCCAAATGTTAGAGATTGTCAGAAAATTTTATTCCCTGTTATATGAACATCAGAACCAATGAAAGACAACAATACCCACGGAATAAAAAATGCCAGATATCCTAGTGGAGGAAATAACAAATGCTATAGAATCGATAAAAAACGGCAAGGCTCCAGGAAAGGACAGTGTAACTGTCGAAATGCTAAAAGCTGGTGGTCGAACGTTACATAAAACACTGGCAAAATTGTACTCAAAATGCCTCAAAGAACAAAAAGTACCTGACTTATGGAAATATGCAGAAGTGATCCTTTTACATAAAAAAGGAGCGCAGGAAGATTTAAAGAACTACCGTCCAATAAGCCTCCTATCAGTAATGTACAATGTTTTCACTAAGATAATTTCTAAAAGAATATTAAAAAAACTGAATGACGCACAACCAAGAGAACAAGCAGGATTCAGAAGTGGATTCAGTACAATGGATCACATCCAGGTTGTACAGCAGGTCATAGAAAGGCACAACGAATACACCATGCCACTGTGCTTGGCTTTTATCGACTACGAAAAAGCATTTGACTCCATCTCAAAGCATGCGATAATGGATGCACTGCTTAGCCAAGGTGTAGAGAGAGCCTATGTAAACCTATTAGAATCGATATATGATGGAGCTACAGCCCCAATTCACCTTGATGATCTTGAAGTAGGAATTATTAAACAACGAGGTGTATAGCAGGGTGACACAATATCGCCTATTCTTTTCTCGGCTGGCCTTGAAGAAGTATTCCGTAAACTGGATTGGGAACAAGATGGTGTAAAGATTGATGGTGCAAACTTAAACCATCTTAGATTTGCACATGGTATTATTCTCATTTCACCCAGAGGAGCTGTAAAAACGCATACAAGAACTGCAAAGGGCTGAAGACCCATTTGGCTTGAAAATAAGCCTGAAAAAGAGTCAGGTTATGTTCAATAACTTCGCTCAGGACAGAAGAATTTCAGTTTTAGGAAGGGATTTAGAGATTGTGGACAGCTTTATATATCTTGGGCAGAGGATTTCAACGGAGGAGAATACCGCCCGGGAGGTGGAACGGCGTATTAAATGTGGCTGGCAGGCATTTGGTAGGCTCAACATAGTGTTTAAGAGCAGATTCCCACTTTGCCTGAAAAGAAAAGTCTTCAATCAGTGCATTCTACCCGTTAGGACATACGGAAGTGAAGCCTGGACACTCACATCGCAATTAATTTAAAAACTTCGACAGACAGAAAGTCCTGCGCATGGACCAGGGAACAAACAAAAGTCTGTGACATCATTGGAAGAGTAAAGCAATTTAAATGGAGATGGGCAGGCCATATAGCTAGGTGATAGGACGACAGATGGACCAAGGCAATCCTGGAGTGGATACCGCTTGATCGAAAACGTCCGCGAAGAAGACCGAAAGCACGATGGATTGATGACATCGTTAAGTATATTGGACCCGAGTGGCAGAGGAAAGCCCAGGACCGTGAAAGTTGGAAGCATGCTGAAGAGGCCTTCATCCTGCAGTGGATCGATACAGGCTGATGATGATGGTATATATATATATATATATATATATATATATATATATATATATATATATATATATATATATATATATATATATATATATATATATATATATATACATCGCGTCAAGACAAGGACCTGTTTCTGCGGCACTCATTTATCGAGTTTTTTGACATTCCAATTTTGTGCATATGGTCAGCTCCTGAACAGTTGTACGCGGATTGGCTTCTACTAAGGCCTTCAATTGGTCGTTGTCAACATCCAATGGCCGACCACTACACTCATCATCTTCAAGACTCTCATCACCGCACGAATTTTTTTAAACCACCTTTGTGCGATACGTTCAATAGTAGTTTCGGAGCTTTTCGGCCTAGTTTGAACTGGAACAATAAAAAATTGTGCGAATTTGTCTTTTTTGCATGTCGCATATAACGCTCTGAAAAAACTGGCCAAAATTATTTTAGCACAAAACTAATACCACAGTTAGATAGAGCGAAAAACGCGCTTTAAAATGATTTATAAAGTTAACACAAATTTATTTGAAAATACAGCATTTAAAATTAAAAATACCAAAAACCGCAATAACTGTCATAACAACCTCATATCTCTAACGTACCATATTCCAACAAACATGCTTTTAAACTCGAAGAGATCTACCATTCACCAATAAAACAATATCTTAAACTTCTCGGCGTGCGTTTCGTTAACCAGGTTAACATCATCAGAATAGTATGCAATCTAATTCAGCAGATTGTGAGTTTGAGAGTGATTGAGAGTTTGGTATGCTGTGTTTACGATGAAAATTTCAATAAAAGAATTGATGTTACCTTTTTATCTGTTTTTTATTTTCTCTTGGTTTTAATTTTGTTATCCCTATAATACTACATCTAAAGGACATAGTAAAATCTACATTGATTGAAAGTATAATGTAAATAAATGAATGCATAATAGTTGAGACAATTGTAATATCGATGGGAGAATATTTTTCTAAATGTATCTCCAGTAAAATGATGAGTATTCTTATCTGTATGAATCATCATGATTGGTACGACAGAGAGATTTTCCGACAGGAATTTGCATGACGGTCTCGTCTGCGTGCGTCCTGAATGAGAGGCGGTGGCGGTGGCAGTGGTGGCGGCGGCGTAGTGGGGAGAGATGGTGGCGTGGGCGGCCGAGGAGAGATGTCGGCGGCGGCCGTCGTCCGCGCCAGTCGCCAGTCGCAGCCCGCCACACTCAGACGCCGCCGCCGCCGCCGCCAAACAGCCACCGAACCACCCCCTGCCGGTACACTCAGTCAGAGAGCAACAAGTGACGCGCGTCCATGGTTCATCGGCGTGATGATCACTTGAACCCCGCGTAGGGTGCGTGTATGCGGCATGAGGGTCGTGCTAGCCGCCGCCGCCGCTGCTCTGTGCGTGGTGTGCGTGGTGGCCACGCCGCAGCCCCTCAGAGACTCCCCGTTTCGCGGCTGGCAAAAACGCCTGGACCAGGTGCCCGCCACCTCCGACGACTTCACCGCCGATTTCCAACAGCACCTGCCCCAGATCTCCGCCGCTAACTCGCAGCTCATGTTGCGGTCTCCACGCGGCCAACGTCAATATGATGTTCCGCAAATCGGTAAGCATCATCTTAAAAAAAAAATTTTCCAGAACAAAATGTATAATTGGACAAAATAAAAATTCATATATTTTTTCCTCTATCTTCTTATACTGAAATACACTTTTTCCACCTTGTTTCCTATCGTCGGAACACCTGTTTTCACCTGTAGCTCAAAATGGACACTACAAGAAGGTTATTTTAGATGAGGGAGAAACAAAAAATCAAATGGAGTTACATCATATTAATACGGAGCTAATTGTTTACGTATATATATATATACATATATATATATATATATATATATATATATATATATATATATATATATATATATATATATATATATATATATATATATATATATATATATTGTGTTCTTTGCAATGATAGTTGAAAAAATCAATTAACATGATGTTGATTTTATGTAAAATAATAAATAAATAAAATAATGATGGATTGTAACAATGATAAAAACTAACTAATGAATAAAAACATTACTTTTTAAGACTCCCCTGGCAAAATTCAATTGATGTTCTGCCATGTTTTTCATTGTTAATCATTGGTAACTGAGAATTATATTATTGATTTGTTCTCGATATGTTCATCAACAGTTGAAACCTAAAACCTTCAATAATATGGATTATCGTCAATTATTATCTGAATATTTTGTATTAATCGTAAATCCTTGTTTGTGACATGCGCTTACCACCGAAATATTTTCGCATCATTTCTAAAAAATAACTCCAAAAATAAAATTGAAATCACATTCTTCACTCACTAGTTTTTTTTGTAATTTAAAAATGATCAGATATTTTTTTTCCAGTTGCACAAATAAACGTTTGTACATAAACTGTTCAACATAGTGAAATAGTTCTATATCTAGTTCTGCCAAATTACAAACCAAAAATTTCAAGATGGTTGACAAAGGCATTTTTAGGGCATAATTCCTGCAAACAAAATAGTAACAGAAAAATATGTATTTATATTAAAGCTTCGAAATAGAATTATTTCTTATCAATGCTTCTATTGTCACCTTTGTTTTGTTATTAAAACATTAAACTCACAGTTATTTACTACTGAACACGAAATTACCTTTTCTAAACTTCTCGACGCGCGTTTCTCTAATCATGTTAACATCATCAGGTGATGATTCACTCTAGATTTAAGAGAAACGCAGGTCAAAAGGTGATTAGAAATAGTGATTTGGTGTTTAGTGGTCAATGTCTGCGAGTTTAGTCAATTCTCATATTAAAACCTTTAGTGTAAAATACTAAACTCAAACAGATTTGCGACAAAGCACCAAATCACTTGTAATAATTTCTCGCGCGTTTGAGATGATTAAATCATGTCCTGATGATGTTGGAAAATGGTTAACGAAATGCGCTGCAAAAAAATTAAGACAAACGATTTACGGTAAATTTCTTTGAGTTTAGCTCGATGGCTGCAGAAAACTAGAAATTGACTAACAAAATTATTTGTCCCACTCATATATAGAGATTTTTACAGTAATTTATAAGTATGATATCTACAACAAAATGTAGTTGTTCCTAAAAAACAATGACATTACACCTGTAAAAGATCAATTTCACTTTTTATATTAAACCTGTAAGATTTTTATGAGAAATATAAAATATCAGTATATTGTCTTATTGCACACTTTTGAAGCCACACAAATAAAACTATAAATACATCTAAAAATATATAATTCAACTTTTTCTAACACATTTAATAAAAAAAAAACAAAACAGAAAAAATATTTATAATAATTGTATACTGGGGAACAACAAAAATGCTACAACTGTATACGTTTTTGTATCACACTGAAAATATTCTCACTGTATAGAGTGTACTTTGAACACAAGAACCAATAAAATGTTTGCATGGTTACCCTTATTTTTCCCTCTTGAAATATGGCAAAGCATAAGGTCAAAAAAATGTTTTTATCATAAGTTAAACTTGTTGACTGCAGAAAACCAGAAATTCTCTTACAAAATTATTTGTCCCACTCATATATAGAGATTCTCATAGTAATTATTAAGTATAATCTCTATAGCTAAATATATCTGTTCCTGAAAACCAATATTTTCCCTGATATTACGCCTTTAAAATATCAATTTCACTTTTTATATTAAAATTATAACATTTTAATTAGATTTTAATAGAAGTTGATAAATCTTATTTCACATAAAATATTAGGAACTTTGCAGTATTGCACAACTTTAAAGCCACACAACTAAAACTTTAAATACCTCTAAAAATATATAATTCAACTATTTTTAACATATTTAGTAAAAAAAAACAGAACAGAAAAAATATTTATATTAATTGTATACTGAGGAACAAAAAAAATTCTACAACTCTTTACGTAGTTGTATTAAACTGAAAATATTTTCACTGTATAGAGTGTACTTTGAACACAAACGTAATACAATTTTTGCTAGATTACCTTTATCTTTCTGTCTGCGACGGCAAAAATAGGATAAAGTAAAAGGTAAAAAAAAAATGTTTTTATGGCGAGTTTAGCTTGATGACTGCAGAAAACTAGAAATCACAAAATTATTTGTCCCACTCATATATAGAGATTTTTACAGTAATTATTAAGTATCATCTCTATGGTAAAATATACTTATCCTGAAAAACAATATTTTTCCTGATTAAATCAAAGTTCATAAATCTATTTGTATAAAATATCAGGGACTTTGCCATATTTCACAACTTTTAAAGCCACACAACTAAAACTGTAAATACCTCGAAAAAATATATAATTCAACTTTTTCTAACGTTGGTAAAAAAAGAAACAAAACAGAAAAAATATTTATAATTGTATACTGGGGATCAAAAAAATGCTACAATTGTATACGTATTTATATCAAACTGAAAATATTCTCACTGTATAGAGTATTATTTGAACACAAGAACTAATAATAAAATATTTGTTCGGTCACCTTTATTTTTCTGCATGCGATTGTAAAAATATGGCAAAGCAAAACGTTAAAATACATGTTTTTTCATAAGATATCGTGAGATATTTGCAACAAAGACAAGCTATTGGTATAAAAAAGCAAATGTAAGTTTTTGATACCGTTATGCGAATATAAATAAGGGTATTCAGGAATATTCAGGAATTCAGTAAATCAACATTATTTTGCGATGGAAATGCGTTCTTATGACCTTATTGGGTGTTTCCTCTTACAGTGCACTACTGTAGACTGCGGTTATTTAGAATATTACCAAGCTAGAATTGAATGGTACCTAAAATGAAATTATATTTCCTTTAGTGATAAGTTTAGATTTTGTTCACATGGTCATGATAGAACTAGAAGGCTCATCAGTGTTCTAGGTGAAAAGGTAAATTTAATTTCCGCACTAACAGGCAGGTCAATCGTGATAACCATTACAGGAAGTTTAAAAATTACCTGCTATGTAACCGAAATGTTACAGCCGTATACAGCCGTTAGATCGTATCTACAAGCTTGTACAAATTTTGCCTTTCAGTAAATTTAAAGCCAGACCGCACACAGTTCTAGGACACTAGTCTGATCGGTGAAATCTCCAGATTTATCGCTGACAGAACATACAACAGCTTGAAACAAATTTGTAATAATTCATTATTACAATCGGTATTTTCTGAATAAAACAATTATGAAGAACACTGAAAAGTTTTGATAATTTACAGGTATTACATTAATGTTCAAAAAAAATATTATCGAGCACTGAAGACTATCTATGGTCAGATTTTAGAATAATAGTTTAAAGGAAATGCCTGAAAATTGGCTAAATAAATTCCAAATGATCTTTGTGTGTCTCCCAATTTAATTAAATTGCATTTAGAAAAAAAGAATTGGAAAGATTGAAATTGAATTTAGAAAAAAAGCACATAAAATATATTAACAATATATAATTATTTAAACTAAACATATTTAACTGAGATAGCCGATAACTAATGAAAATTTAATTTAAATAAAATAAATGAGAGTTATGTCTAAATGTCTTTGTAGGTTTTTTACTGTTTGGTATTTTTTCTCGAAATGTCTATACAATTTACAGTTTTCTGTTAGGGTGTATATCTATTCTAGATCTATATCTATTGTAAACTCAATAATAAAATATATAATAAAAATCGCTTATTTTAGGATGTTACGTGCTACTAAACGTGCATTTTTCAAATCTGATTATAAAACTTCTATAAAATATCTATTTTACAAAATATGAGCACTTGAAAATTCGAACAATGTAAAAAACTCGAAAACGCTACAATTTGCGTGCGAATATTTCAAGAACTATTATATATATATATATATATATATATATATATATATATATATATATATATATATATATATATATATATATAGAGGCTGTTTCAGACACAAAGTTAACGTTTGGAAGGTTGGCCAGAGAGAAAAATGTTGGAAGACTGGAACAACTTGGTCTGACGAAAGGAAAAAAGCTCATAGCGAAAGAATCAAACTAGTATGGGCGCAAAGGAAGGCTAACAACAACAAACGCCTCTAATTGTGCCACCAGGGCCCATACGTGAATAATAATAATATATACCAGGTGTCCCATTAAGGATGGATCGCGGTCGTATCTTGAAAACTATTTATCCCACAGCTTTGGGGAAAGAAAAATTGTACTAAAAATGATCATGAGAAATTCACCAAAAATATTTTTAAGATTCTAAAACAACCGCAAGAGGGCGTGACGAGCTAAACATTTTTTAAAATCTTTTTTTTTGAGTATTTGCAAGTGTTAATCAAGTAAGAAAAATTCTCAGTTATAATTAGCAAACTGTCTCCTACAACTTTGTTTTATGACATTTTGTCGTTACTTCGCGAATATAGAAGTGGGGGGGGGGGGGGTTGGTTTACCTATTTAGATAAAAAGTCGTCTAATGTCCGTTTGCCTAAACCGATTTTCCTCAATTTGGATTCATTTAAAAGGCAATTGCTGGGGCAATCAGATAATCTGGGAGATAAATTATTTAGTTTATAAATGAAACCGCGAGGTGGCGTTACATTCAACAATAGTTTTTTTGAAGCTTTGTTCAGTTTTTTCAAAAGGAATCGTACAGCTTTTATTACATGGCTAGAAAGGTAATTTAAAGAGGAATCGTCCAGTGAAAACCCGAAATCGATATATCTGACATGTCAAGAGATATTTCGATTTTTCTGAAAAAATAAGTTATTATTTCACTACTACCTGCATTAAGTTAAAAAAATATTAAGCTAATGTTTGCCTTCCTTCACACTTTACCCAGGCTTAGGACTGGTCCAAATTCTTCGTGCCATCTTAATTTGGAGCGTGTTTAAAGGCCAACGGGCCAACAACGAAGATAATAATAATAACAACAGTCAAATAAAATTAACAGCACAACAGTCTAATAATTAACAGAATCTGAACTTTAACGCCTTTCTAAATGTTCAAAATGCCTTCCATCCTTAGAAATGCAAAGATTTATTTTTCGATGAGTACTACGGCAGCTTCAATTTCCGCTCTTGAAATGCTGGTTATTGAATTTTGAATTCTTTCATATCATATTTCATGTTTCATCATATTTTCTCGTGTGGTAGGACGAGTTTGAAAAACAAGGTCTTTTAGTCTTCCCCACAAGTAAAAATCGAGGACTGTCATGATAGGGGTGCAGCTTGTTATCTCTTAAGATTCGATGAACGGATGCCTTGCTAACACCTAATTCTTCAGATATTTGTCTGATACTTAAGTGGGGGTTGGTTTCAACATAAGCCAGAACATTTCCGACATTATCTCCATTACGCATCGAACGTAACCTGGTGCGGACTGGATCTGGATGCACAATTCCTGTTTCTCTAGTAGCGTATTTCTCTAGCAAGTAAGCGTCTTGCTAGACGTGTAAACACCTTCTTCGAATAATGCCTTCTTTCGGGATATTGACCTGCATATTGCCGCTCTGCAATACATGCATTTTCAAAACATTGGAAATACACCGCCAACATGTCATAGGCCTCGTTATTCGTAAAAGGCATTGTTAGATATTATTATAATAATTATTAATAATTAATAAATGCAATGTTGAAAATGTAATGCATTTCAAAACTGACAAGTTAATTTGGCTGTTTTTGTTTGTTTCCATGGATCCCTTCTTACACTCTTTGTGTAATGTACCTAAGGATTGCATGCATTTATTTGGAAACCCGAAAACGCATAATTTCATTCATCCATTCATTTAGTTTAAAAGAAAGAGTAGGTATATTTATTAATGACTGATTTCAATATTCTGTCAAGTACTATTTAAGCATCACAAAAGAGAAAATGCAACAATTGGGGAAAGGCATTTTTTCCGCTTATGTAATTAAATTAGAAAATATTATCAGGTCAGGATTAGAACATTTATGATGATTGATACTGAAAAGATAATTTTATTTTTTAAATAAAATTGTTGCGTTTGCGATTGCGACCTAAATATTAAAACCAATTTTTAACTTAATATTACGGTAAAAATTAAAACTAACTGATTTTTTTCAGAAAAATCGAAATATCTCTTGACATGTCAGAGATATCGATTTCGGGTTTTCACTGGACGATTCCTCTTTAAATTACCTTACTATTACTATTATTTACTATTTTAAACCTATTCGCGAAGTTTGCTAATTATAACTGAGA